>CAMZMU010000034.1:48758285-48877433 GCA_947311845.1 Poa pratensis
CACTTTTAGGTCATCCTAAAGCACGTGCGACAATCCTAGCCATATGGACCCCCGTGGACCCTTCCTAGCCTTCTAAGAGTATACGGACCCTCCTTACGTCATCTGACCCACGTGCACCCCTCCCAGCCATCTAGGAGTATCATAGCACTTTTAGGTCATCCTAAAACACATGCGACAATCCAAGCAATACGGACCCCCATGGACCCCTCCTACCATCTCAGAGTATACGGACCCCCTTACGTCATCTCACCCACGTGCACCCCTCCCAGCATCTAGGAGTATCAGTAGCACTTTTAGGTCATCCTAAAGCGCGTGCGACAATCCTAGCCATATGGACCCCCGTGGACCCCTCCCAGCCATCTAGGAGTATACGGACCCCCCTTACGTCATCTGACCCACGTGCACCCCTCCCAGCCATCTAGGTGTATCAGTACACTTTTAGGTCATCCTAAAGCACGTGCGACAATCCTAGCCATATGGACCCCCGTGGACCCTTCCTAGCCTTCTAAGAGTATACGGACCCTCTTACGTCATCTGACCCACGTGCACCCTCCCAGCCATCTAGAGTATCAGTAGCACTTTAGGTCATCCTAAAACACATGCGACAATCCAAGCAATACAGACCCCCGTGGACCCCTCCTAGCCATTTCAGAGTATACAACCCCCTTACGTCATCTCACCCACGTGCACCCTTCCCAGCCATCTAGGAGTATCAGTTAGCACATTTAGGTCATCCTAAAGCGCATGCGATAATCCTAGCCATATGACACCCCCGTGGACCCCTCTAGCCATCTAGGAGTATACGGACCCCCCCCTTACATCATCTGACCCACGTGCACCCCCCCAGCCATCTAGGAGTATTAGTAGCACTTTTAGGTCATCCTAAAGCACGTGCGACAATCCTAGCCAATGGACCCCGTGAACCCTTCGTAGGCATCTAGGAGTATACGGACCCTCCTTACGTCATCTGACCCACGTGCACCCCTCCCAGCCATCTAGGAGTATCAGTAGCACTTTTAGGTCATCCTAAAGCACGTGCGACAATCCTAGCCATATGGACCCCCGTGGACCCTTCCTAGCCTTCTAAGAGTATACGGACCCTCCTTACGTCATCTGACCCACGTGCACCCCTCCCTGCCATCTAGGAGTATCAGTAGCACTTTTAGGTCATCCTAAAGCACATGCGACAATCCAAGCAATACGGACCCCCGTGGACCCCTCCTAGCCATCTCAGAGTATACGGACCCCCCTTACGTCACTCACCCACGTGCACCCCTCCCAGACATCTTGGAGTATCAGTAGCACTTTTAGGTCATCCTAAAGCGCGTGCGATAATCCTAGCCATATGGACCCCCCGTGGACCCCTCCGAGCCATCTAGGAGTATACGATCCCCCTTACGTCATCTGACCACGTGCACCCCTCCCAGCCATCTAGGAGTATCAGTAGCACTTTTAGGTCATCCTAAAGCACGTGCGACAATCCTAGCCATCTGGACCCCCATGGACCCTTCCTAGCCATCTAGGAGTATACGGACACTCCTTAAGTCATCTGACCCACGTGCACCCCTCCCAGCCATTTAGGAGTATCAGTAGCACTTTTCGGTCATCCTAAAGCACATGCGACAATCCAAGCAATACGGACCCCCGTGGACCCCTCCTAGCCATCTCAGAGTATACGGACCCCCCTTACGTCATCTCACCCACGTGCACCCCTCCCAGCCATCTAGGAGTATCAGTAGCACTTTTAGGTCATCCTAAAGCGTGGCGACAATCCTAGCCATATGGACCCCCGTGGACCCCTCCAGCCATCTAGGAGTATACGGATCCCCCCTTACGTCATCTGACCCACGTGCACCCCTCCCAGCCATCTAGGAGTATCAGTAGCACTTTTAGGTCATCCTAACACGTGCGACAATCCTAGCCATATGGACCCCCGTGGACCCTTCCTAGCCTTCTAAGAGTATACGGACCCTCCTTACTCATCTGACCCACGTGCACCCCTCCCAACCATCTACGAGTATCAGTAGCACTTTTAGGTCATCGTAAAGCACGTGCGACAATCCTAGCCATATGGACCCCCATGGACCCCTCCTAACCATCTAGGATATACGGACCCCCCTTACGTCACGCACGTGCACCCCTCCCAGCCATCTAGGAGTATCAATAGCACTTTAGGTCATCCTAAAACACGTGCGACACTCCCAGCCATATGGACCCCGTGACCCCTCTAGCAATCTAGGAGTATATGGACCCCCCCCCCCCTTTACGTCATCTGACCCACGTGCACCCCTCCCAGCCATCTAGGAGTATCAATAGCACTTTTAGGTCATCCTAAAGCACGTGCGACAATCCAAGCCATACGGACCCCGTGGACCCCCTCTAGCCATCTAGGAGTATACGGACCCCCTTACGTCATCTGACCCACGTGCACCCCTCCCAGCCATCTAGGAGTATAAGTAGCACTTTTAGGTCATCCTAAAGCACGTGCGACAATCCTAGACATCTGGACCCCCGTGGACCCCTCCTAGCCATCTAGGAGTATACGGACCCTACTTACGTCATCTGACCCACGTGCACCCCTCCCAGCCATCTTGGAGTGTCAGTAGCACTTTTAGGTCATCCTAAAGCACGTGCGACAATCCTAGCCATATGGACCCCCGTGGACCCTTCCAAGCCTTCTAAGAGTATACGGAACCTCCTTACGTCATCTGACCCACGTGCACCCCTCCCAACCATCTACGAGTATCAGTAGCACTTTAGGTCATCCTAAAGCGCGTGCGACAATCCTAGCCATATGGACCCCCCGTGGACCCCTCCCAGCCATTTAGGAGTATACGGATCCCCCCTTACGTCATCTGACCCACGTGCACCCCTCCCAGCCATCTAGGAGTATCAGTAGCACTTTTAGGTCATCCTAAAGCACGTGCGACAATCCTAGCCATATGGACCCCCCGTGGACCCTTCCTAGCCTTCTAAGAGTATACGGACCCTCCTTACGTCATCTGACCCACGTGCACCCCTCCCAACCATCTACGAGTATCAGTAGCACTTTTAGGTCATCCTAAAGCACGTGCGACAATCCTAGCCATATGGACCCCCATGGACCCCTCCTAACCATCTAGGAGTATACGGACCCCCTTACGTCACGCACGTGCACCCCTCCCAGCCATCTAGGAGTATCAATAGCACTTTTAGGTCATCCTAAAACACGTGCGACACTCCCAGCCATATGGACCCCGTGGACCCCTCCTAGCAATCTAGGAGTATATGGACCCCCCCCCCCCTTTACGTCATCTGACCCACGTGCACCCCTCCCAGCCATCTAGGAGTATCAATAGCACTTTTAGGTCATCCTAAAGCACGTGCGACAATCCAAGCCATACGGACCCCCGTGGACCCCTGTAGCCATCTAGGAGTATACGGACCCCCTTACGTCATCTGACCCACGTGCACCCCTCCCAGCCATCTAGGAGTATAAGTAGCACTTTTAGGTCATCCTAAAGCACGTGCGACAATCCTAGACATCTGGACCCCCGTGGACCCCTCCTAGCCATCTAGGAGTATACGGACCCTCCTTACGTCATCTGACCCACGTGCACCCCTCCCAGCCATCTTGGAGTGTCAGTAGCACTTTTAGGTCATCCTAAAGCACGTGCGACAATCCTAGCCATATGGACCCCCGTGGACCCTTCCAAGCCTTCTAGAGTATACGGACCCTCCTTACGTCATCTGACCCACGTGCACCCCTCCCAGCCATCTAGGAGTATCAGTAGCACTTTTAGGTCATCCTAAAGCACATGCGACAATCCAAGCAATACGGACCCCCGTGGACCCCTCCTAGCCATCTCAGAGTAACGACGGACCCTCCTTACGTCATCTCACCACGTGCACCCCTCCCAGCCATCTAGGAGTATCAGTAGCACTTTTAGGTCATCCTAAAGCGCGTGCGACAATCCTAGCCATATGGACCCCCGTGGACCCCTCCCAGCCATCTAGGAGTATACGGACCCCCTTACGTCATCTGACCCACGTGCACCCCTCCCAGCCATCTAGGAGTATCAGTAGCACTTTTAGGTCATCCTAAAGCACGTGCGACAATCCTAGCCATATGGACCCCCGTGGACCCTTCCTAGCCTTCTAAGAGTATACGGACCCTCCTTACGTCATCTGACCCACGTGCACCCCTCCCAGCCATCTAGGAGTATCAGTAGCACTTTTAGGTCATCCTAAAACACATGCGACAATCCAAGCAATACGGACCCCCGTGGACCCCTCCTAGCCATTTCAGAGTATACAGACCCCCCTTACGTCATCTCACCCACGTGCACCCTTCCCAGCCATCTAGGAGTATCAGTAGCACATTTAGGTCATCCTAAAGCGCATGCGATAATCCTAGCCATATGAACCCCCGTGGACCCCTCCTAGCCATCTAGGAGTATACGGACCCCCCCTTACATCATCTGACCCACGTGCACCCCTCCCAGCCATCTAGGAGTATCAGTAGCACTTTTAGGTCATCCTGAAGCACGTGCGACAATCCTAGCCATATGGACCGCCTGAACCCTTCGTAGCATCTAGGAGTATACGGACCCTCCTTACGTCATCTGACCCACGTGCACCCCTCCCAGCCATCTAGGAGTATCAGTAGCACTTTTAGGTCATCCTAAAGCACGTGCGACAATCCTAGCCATATGGACCCCCGTGGACCCTTCCTAGCCTTCTAAGAGTATACGGACCCTCCTTACGTCATCTGACCCACGTGCAACCCCTCCCTCCATCTAGGAGTATCAGTATCACTTTTAGGTCATCCTAAAGCACATGCGACAATCCAAGCAATACGGACCCCCGTGGACCCCTCCTAGCCATCTCAGAGTATACGGACCCCCTTACGTCATCTCACCCACGTGCACCCCTCCCAGACATCTTGGAGTATCAGTAGCACTTTTAGGTCATCCTAAAGCGCGTGCGACAATCCTAGCCATATGGACCCCCGTGGACCCCTCCCAGCCATCTAGGAGTATACGGATCCCCCTTACGTCATCTGACCCACGTGCACCCCTCCCAGCCATCTAGGAGTATCAGTAGCACTTTTAGGTCATCCTAAAGCACGTGCGACAATCCTAGCCATCTGGACCCCCATGGACCCTTCCTAGCCATCTAGGAGTATACGGACACTCCTTAAGTCATCTGACCCACGTGCACCCCTCCCAGCCATTTAGGAGTATCAGTAGCACTTTTCGGTCATCCTAAAGCACATGCGACAATCCAAGCAATACGGACCCCCGTGGACCCCTCCTAGCCATCTCAGAGTATACGGACCCCCCTTACGTCATCTCACCCACGTGCACCCCTCCCAGCCATCTAGGAGTATCAGTAGCACTTTTAGGTCATCCTAAAGCGCGTGCGACAATCCTAGCCATATGGACCCCCGTGGACCCCTCCCAGCCATCTAGGAGTATACGGATCCCCCCTTACGTCATCTGACCCACGTGCACCCCTCCCAGCCATCTAGGAGTATCAGTAGCACTTTTAGGTCATCCTAAAGCACGTGCGACAATCCTAGCCATATGGACCCCCGTGGACCCTTCCTAGCCTTCTAAGAGTATACGGACCCTCCTTACGTCATCTGACCCACGTGCACCCCTCCCAACCATCTACGAGTATCAGTAGCACTTTTAGGTCATCCTAAAGCACGTGCGACAATCCTAGCCATATGGACCCCCATGGACCCCTCCTAACCATCTAGGAGTATACGGACCCCCTTACGTCACGCACGTGCACCCCTCCCAGCCATCTAGGAGTATCAATAGCACTTTTAGGTCATCCTAAAACACGTGCGACACTCCCAGCCATATGGACCCCGTGGACCCCTCCTAGCAATCTAGAGTATATGGACCCCCCCCCCCCTTTACGTCATCTGACCCACGTGCACCCCTCCCAGCCATCTAGGAGTATCAATAGCACTTTTAGGTCATCCTAAAGCACGTGCGACAATCCAAGCCATACGGACCCCCGTGGACCCCTCTAGCCATCTAGGAGTATACGGACCCCCTTACGTCATCTGACCCACGTGCACCCCTCCCAGCCATCTAGGAGTATAAGTAGCACTTTTAGGTCATCCTAAAGCACGTGCGACAATCCTAGACATCTGGACCCCCGTGGACCCCTCCTAGCCATCTAGGAGTATACGGACCCTCCTTACGTCATCTGACCCACGTGCACCCCTCCCAGCCATCTTGGAGTGTCAGTAGCACTTTTAGGTCATCCTAAAGCACGTGCGACAATCCTAGCCATATGGACCCCCGTGGACCCTTCCAAGCCTTCTAAGAGTATACGGAACCTCCTTACGTCATCTGACCCACGTGCACCCCTCCCAACCATCTACGAGTATCAGTAGCACTTTTAGGTCATCCTAAAGCACGTGCGACAATCCTAGCCATATGGACCCCCATGGACCCCTCCTAACCATCTAGGAGTATACGGACCCCCCTTACGTCACGCACGTGCACCCCTCCCAGCCATCTAGGAGTATCAATAGCACTTTTAGGTCATCCTAAAACACGTGCGACACTCCCAGCCATATGGACCCCGTGGACCCCTCCTAGCAATCTAGGAGTATATGGACCCCCCCCCCCTTTACGTCATCTGACCCACGTGCACCCCTCCCAGCCATCTAGGAGTATCAATAGCACTTTTAGGTCATCCTAAAGGACGTGCGACAATCCAAGCCATACGGACCCCGTGGACCCCTGTAGCCATCTAGGAGTATACGGACCCCCTTACGTCATCTGACCCACGTGCACCCCTCCCAGCCATCTTGGAGTGTCAGTAGCACTTTTAGGTCATCCTAAAGCACGTGCGACAATCCTAGCCATATGGACCCCCATGGACCCTTCCAAGCCTTCTAAGAGTATACGGACCCTCCTTACGTCATCTGACCCACGTGCACCCCTCCCAGCCATCTAGGAGTATCAGTAGCACTTTTAGGTCATCCTAAAGCACATGCGACAATCCAAGCAATACGGACCCCCGTGGACCCCTCCTAGCCATCTCAGAGTATACGGACCCCCTTACGTCATCTCACCCACGTGCACCCCTCCCAGCTATCTAGGAGTATCAGTAGCACTTTTAGGTCATCCTAAAGCGCGTGCGATAATCCTAGCCATATGGACCCCCGTGGACCCCTCCCAGCCATCTAGAGTATACGGATCCCCCTTACGTCATCTGACCCACGTGCACCCCTCCCAGCCATCTAGGAGTATCAGTAGCACTTTTAGGTCATCCTAAAGCACGTGCGACAATCCTAGCCATCTGGACCCCCATGGACCCTTCCTAGCCATCTAGGAGTATACGGGCACTCCTTAAGTCATCTGACCCACGTGCACCCCTCCCAGCCATTTAGGAGTATCAGTAGCACTTTTCGGTCATCCTAAAGCACATGCGACAATCCAAGCAATACGGACCCCCGTGGACCCCTCCTAGCCATCTCAGAGTATAACGGACCCCCCTTACGTCATCTCACCCACGTGCACCCCTCCCAGCCATCTAGGAGTATCAGTAGCACTTTTAGGTCATCCTAAAGCGCGTGCGACAATCCTAGCCATATGGACCCCCGTGGACCCCTCCCAGCCATCTAGGAGTATACGGATCCCCCCTTACGTCATCTGACCCACGTGCACCCCTCCCAGCCATCTAGGAGTATCAGTAGCACTTTTAGGTCATCCTAAAGCACGTGCGACAATCCTAGCCATATGGACCCCCGTGGACCCTTCCTAGCCTTCTAAGAGTATACGGACCCTCCTTACGTCATCTGACCCACGTGCACCCCTCCCAACCATCTACGAGTATCAGTAGCACTTTTAGGTCATGCTAAAGCACGTGCGACAATCCTAGCCATATGGACCCCCATGGACCCCTCCTAACCATCTAGGAGTATACGGACCCCCCTTACGTCACGCACGTGCACCCTCCCAGCCATCTAGGAGTATCAATAGCACTTTTAGTCATCCTAAAACACGTGCGACACTCCCAGCCATATGGACCCCGTGGACCCCTCCTAGCAATCTAGGAGTATATGGACCCCCCCCTTTACGTCATCTGACCCACGTGCACCCCTCCCAGCCATCTAGGAGTATCAATAGCACTTTTAGGTCATCCTAAAGCACGTGCGACAATCCAAGCCATACGGACCCCCGTGGACCCCTCTAGCCATCTAGGAGTATACGGACCCCCTTACGTCATCTGACCCACGTGCACCCCTCCCAGCCATCTAGGAGTATAATTAGCACTTTTAGGTCATCCTAAAGCACGTGTGACAATCCTAGACATCTGGACCCCCGTGGACCCCTCCTAGCCATCTAGGAGTATACGGACCCTCCTTACGTCATCTGACCCACGTGCACCCCTCCCAGCCATCTTGGAGTGTCAGTAGCACTTTTAGGTCATCCTAAAGCACGTGCGACAATCCTAGCCATATGGACCCCCGTGGACCCTTCCAAGCCTTCTAAGAGTATACGGACCCTCCTTACGTCATCTGACCCACGTGCACCCCCCCAGCCATCTAGGAGTATCAGTAGCACTTTTAGGTCATCCTAAAGCGCGTGCGACAATCCTAGCCATATGGACCCCGTGGACCCCTCCCAGCCATCTAGGAGTATACGGATCCCCCCTTACGTCATCTGACCCACGTGCACCCCTCCCAGCCATCTAGGAGTATCAGTAGCACTTTTAGGTCATCCTAAAGCACGTGCGACAATCCTAGCCATATGGACCCCCGTGGACCCTTCCTAGCCTTCTAAGAGTATACGGACCCTCCTTACGTCATCTGACCCACGTGCACCCCTCCCAACCATCTACGAGTATCAGTAGCACTTTTAGGTCATCCTAAAACACATGCGACAATCCAAGCAATACGGACCCCCGTGGACCCCTCCTAGCCATTTCAGAGTATACAGACCCCCCTTACGTCATCTCACCCACGTGCACCCTTCCCAGCCATCTAGGAGTATCAGTAGCACATTTAGGTCATCCTAAAGCGCATGCGATAATCCTAGCCATATGAACCCCCGTGGACCCCTCCTAGCCATCTAGGAGTATACGGACCCCCCTTACATCATCTGACCCACGTGCACCCCTCCCAGCCATCTAGGAGTATCAGTAGCACTTTTAGGTCATCCTAAAGCACGTGCGACAATCCTAGCCATATGGACCCCCGTGGACCCTTCCTAGCCTTCTAAGAGTATACGGACCCTCCTTACGTCATCTGACCCACGTGCACCCCTCCCAACCATCTACGAGTATCAGTAGCACTTTTAGGTCATGCTAAAGCACGTGCGACAATCCTAGCCATATGGACCCCCATGGACCCCTCCTAACCATCTAGGAGTATACGGACCCCCCTTACGTCACGCACGTGCACCCCTCCCAGCCATCTAGGAGTATCAATAGCACTTTTAGGTCATCCTAAAACACGTGCGACACTCCCAGCCATATGGACCCCGTGGACCCCTCCTAGCAATCTAGGAGTATATGGACCCCCCCCTTTACGTCATCTGACCCACGTGCACCCCTCCCAGCCATCTAGGAGTATCAATAGCACTTTTAGGTCATCCTAAAGCACGTGCGACAATCCAAGCCATACGGACCCCCGTGGACCCCTCTAGCCATCTAGAGTATACGGACCCCCTTACGTCATCTGACCCACGTGCACCCCTCCCAGCCATCTAGGAGTATAATTAGCACTTTTAGGTCATCCTAAAGCACGTGTGACAATCCTAGACATCTGGACCCCCGTGGACCCCTCCTAGCCATCTAGGAGTATAACGGACCCTCCTTACGTCATCTGACCCACGTGCACCCCTCCCAGCCATCTTGGAGTGTCAGTAGCACTTTTAGGTCATCCTAAAGCACGTGCGACAATCCTAGCCATATGGACCCCCGTGGACCCTTCCAAGCCTTCTAAGAGTATACGGACCCTCCTTACGTCATCTGACCCACGTGCACCCCTCCCAGCCATCTAGGAGTATCAGTAGCACTTTTAGGTCATCCTAAAGCGCGTGCGACAATCCTAGCCATATGGACCCCCGTGGACCCCTCCCAGCCATCTAGGAGTATACGGATCCCCCCTTACGTCATCTGACCCACGTGCACCCCTCCCAGCCATCTAGGAGTATCAGTAGCACTTTTAGGTCATCCTAAAGCACGTGCGACAATCCTAGCCATATGGACCCCCCGTGGACCCTTCCTAGCCTTCTAAGAGTATACGGACCCTCCTTACGTCATCTGACCCACGTGCACCCCTCCCAACCATCTACGAGTATCAGTAGCACTTTTAGGTCATCCTAAAACACATGCGACAATCCAAGCAATACGGACCCCCGTGGACCCCTCCTAGCCATTTCAGAGTATACAGACCCCCCTTACGTCATCTCACCCACGTGCACCCTTCCCAGCCATCTAGGAGTATCAGTAGCACATTTAGGTCATCCTAAAGCGCATGCGATAATCCTAGCCATATGAACCCCCGTGGACCCCTCCTAGCCATCTAGGAGTATACGGACCCCCCTTACATCATCTGACCCACGTGCACCCCTCCCAGCCATCTAGGAGTATCAGTAGCACTTTTAGGTCATCCTAAAGCACGTGCGACAATCCTAGCCATATGGACCCCCGTGGACCCTTCCTAGCCTTCTAAGAGTATACGGACCCTCCTTACGTCATCTGACCCACGTGCACCCCTCCCAGCCATCTAGGAGTATCAGTAGCACTTTTAGGTCATCCTAAAACACATGCGACAATCCAAGCAATACGGACCCCCATGGACCCCTCCTAGCCATCTCAGAGTATACGGACCCCCTTACGTCATCTCACCCACGTGCACCCCTCCCAGCCATCTAGGAGTATCAGTAGCACTTTTAGGTCATCCTAAAGCGCGTGCGACAATCCTAGCCATATGGACCCCCGTGGACCCCTCCCAGCCATCTAGGAGTATACGGACCCCCCTTACGTCATCTGACCCACGTGCACCCCTCCCAGCCATCTAGGAGTATCAGTAGCACTTTTAGGTCATCCTAAAGCACGTGCGACAATCCTAGCCATATGGACCCCCGTGGACCCTTCCTAGCCTTCTAAGAGTATACGGACCCTCCTTACGTCATCTGACCCACGTGCACCCCTCCCAGCCATCTAGGAGTATCAGTAGCACTTTTAGGTCATCCTAAAACACATGCGACAATCCAAGCAATACGGACCCCCGTGGACCCCTCCTAGCCATTTCAGAGTATACAGACCCCCCTTACGTCATCTCACCCACGTGCACCCTTCCCAGCCATCTAGGAGTATCAGTAGCACATTTAGGTCATCCTAAAGCGCATGCGATAATCCTAGCCATATGAACCCCCGTGGACCCCTCCTAGCCATCTAGGAGTATACGGACCCCCCCTTACATCATCTGACCCACGTGCACCCCTCCCAGCCATCTAGGAGTATACGGATCCCCCCTTACGTCATCTGATACGTACGTTAGTTGGTTTCCTTGGTATGTAGAGTCCATGCACTAAAAGAAAAGGCAAAGGAAAGAGATCAGAGAAGAGAAGGAAGGTGCAGATCGGGTACAAGGGAAGGAAAGATTCGTTGGTGATCTCCTACGTGACAATTACTATCCGGATCGGTGCAATATTGGTTAAAAAAAAAGGAAACCACGAAATTACTGTAGCAGCTACAGTCGCGATCGGGAGGCGCTACAGTAGCGCGATCGGGAGGTGCTGATCTGCTCGCTGCTATTATTCAGATATGGGTTTATCCAGACCTGTTCGTGTGCAGGCTCCAAAATATGAGGATGTATATCATGATTACACTACTATTGTGATAGGTTCGGCACTTGATTCCGTACCCATAGACTGGAGGTTAGAGAATTCAGCTACATATTCAGAATTTCAGATTTGGGAATCGATTATGGACCAAGGTTTTGCAAGATGTCGTCAACTGAATAGCACTTTTGGTGGACGTCTTGAACATGCTCTTGCCTATCGTCGTGTGGATGAGACTGTGGCTGGCTGGTGGAATGATGAGAGGTCCGCGCAGAATATCACCGGTGGAACATCTAGTTGGGGAGACTTCAAACAATTTCTGCGTATTAGATTTATGCAGCAGTCCACGGAGCTGGACAAGGTGATTATACCTGAAGAGGTTGAACCTTTGAGTGGGCTGAATATGCAACTCAAAAGGGTACATGATGAGGCTTGCAAAATAGTTGACAAGTGTCAGCGATGGAGTTTATTTCAGACTCAATGCATGATAAAAGGCAAACACTGCAAGCTCATGATTGATGGTGGTAGCTGTACTAATGGCATAAGCAAGGCAATGGTGGCAGCATTAGGGTTGTCTACTTGGCGTATTCCTGAACCTAAGCATTTGGAGTGGATAAATAATTGTGGTATGCTGAAGGTTACTCATAAGGTGCGTGTGCCATTTACAGTTGGTGACTATGTTGATGAGGTTGAGTGCGATGTGTTGCCATTGGAGGTATGTGGGCTGTTACTTGGTCGTCCATGGCAGTATGATCGCAATGTTAACCATGCTGGGCGAGCAAATACATATTCTTTTGTGCATGATGGTAAGCAGCGGACTTTGAGGCCTATGAGCGATGATCAAATCAAGTCCGATGTGGTGCTGGTGATACACAAGGGAGGTTGCATAAAGCTGAACCAAAACAGCGGTTAGCTAAGTTGCAGCAAGTGGAGCATGATGCAAGGAGCGTTGGTACAGAAATTGATTCAACTATGCATGTAGATGACAAGCCTGTGTTTGTTGGTGACAAGCTAGTTGAAGACAAACCTCTTATTGGGGAGACGAAGGGTATTGCAGCGAGTGTTCCAGTTCGTGTTGACATGGGTGTTCAGACCGATGACAGTGGTGCTGATCGTGTTCCGGTGCATATGGTGCCGCGGGTAGTCAGCCACAGTTTTGTGAGAACACCTCGGAGACGTTTTGTTGGAGCAGCAGTGTGTGTGCATAGAGGCAAGGATGGACGTGTTCGTCAGTTGTGTGGCCCGGGCATTACTACTTTGCAGGGTCGTGCTAAGCAGGTTCATGTTCAGCAGCAAAGAGCTTCATCAAGTGTTGAGAAGAAGGTGGTGGCGCCGAAGTCCAAGCTCATGTGGCGAAGAAAGGAGGCGTCAAGTCAAGCAGGCCGAGAGGGAGGATGTTGTGTGGTAGGCAAGCAAGACTTGAAGACGGCGAACATGCGTGGTGCTATTGTTTATATCCCGCCACCTTTTCGAGCAGACCCTCACGCGTTGGGGACAACGCTTTTTGAAGGGGGGAGGATGATACGGGCATGACGGAGGAGGTGAAGCCCAATTTCAGGACTCCACCAAGTTAGATGTATTCGTCGTGTGTTGCTATTTTAAATAATTAGAGTTTTTAATAATTATGAGTTTGGGCTTGGTTTGGGCCTGTCCAACCAAGTCAACATAGGGCCCATTAGTGGGGCGGTACTGTAGCGCGGTCCTGTAGCGTGGTACTGTAGCACGGTACTGTAGCACCCCTCCATATAAGGCTAGGTGCTGCGAGTTAGAAGGGGTCCAGAATTTTAGTCTAAAAACTAGCTCGTTGAGTTTAGGGTTGTATCATCCCTCCGGGGACGGCGCTGCCGTTTTATCCAATATAGATTGCTGCGAAGGTTCTTGTTTTCATCAAGGATTATCGAGCTCAGGTTTGAGGCGTGTTGTTATCTTCACGTTGCTTGCTGGAATTTATTCCCCACCTTCAGGTGACGCCATTGGTGTTGTTGGAAGGATTTATCATCCGAGTTACTCGCTGTGAAAGATTGGGACAACAATTCTAGGATCATCGGTTTGATCCTTATCATCTAGGAGTATCAATAGCACTTTTAGGTCATCCTAAAACACGTGCGACACTCCCAGCCATATGGACCCCGTGGACCCCTCCTAGCAATCTAGGAGTATATGGACCCCCCCCTTTACGTCATCTGACCCACGTGCACCCCTCCCAGCCATCTAGGAGTATCAATAGCACTTTTAGGTCATCCTAAAGCACGTGCGACAATCCAAGCCATACGGACCCCCGTGGACCCCTCTAGCCATCTAGGAGTATACGGACCCCCTTACGTCATCTGACCCACGTGCACCCCTCCCAGCCATCTAGGAGTATAAGTAGCACTTTTAGGTCATCCTAAAGCACGTGCGACAATCCTAGACATCTGGACCCCCGTGGACCCCTCCTAGCCATTAGGAGTATACGGACCCTCCTTACGTCATCTGACCCACGTGCACCCCTCCCAGCCATCTTGGAGTGTCAGTAGCACTTTTAGGTCATCCTAAAGCACGTGCGACAATCCTAGCCATATGGACCCCCGTGGACCCTTCCAAGCCTTCTAAGAGTATACGGACCCTCCTTACGTCATCTGACCCACGTGCACCCCTCCCAGCCATCTAGGAGTATCAGTAGCACTTTTAGGTCATCCTAAAGCACATGCGACAATCCAAGCAATACGGACCCCCGTGGACCCCTCCTAGCCATCTCAGAGTATACGGACCCCCCTTACGTCATCTCACCCACGTGCACCCCTCCCAGCCATCTAGGAGTATAAGTAGCACTTTTAGGTCATCCTAAAGCGTGTGCGACAATCCTAGCCATATGGACCCCCGTGGACCCCTCCCAGCCATCTAGGAGTATACGGATCCCCCCTTACGTCTTCTGACCCACGTGCACTCCTCCCAGCCATCTAGGAGTATCAGTAGCACTTTTAGGTCATCCTAAAGCACGTGCGACAATCCTAGCCATATGGACCCCCGTGGACCCTTCCTAGCCTTCTAAGAGTATACGGACCCTCCTTACGTCATCTGACCCACGTGCACCCCTCCCAACCATCTACGAGTATCAGTAGCACTTTTAGGTCATCCTAAAGCACGTGCGACAATCCTAGCCATATGGACCCCCGTGGACCCCTCCTAACCATCTAGGAGTATACGGACCCCCCTTACGTCACGCACGTGCACCCCTCCCAGCCATCTAGGAGTATCAATAGCACTTTTAGGTCATCCTAAAACACGTGCGACAATCCCAGCCATATGGACCCCGTGGACCCCTCCTAGCAATCTAGGAGTATATGGACCCCCCTTTACGTCATCTGACCCACGTGCACCCCTCCCAGCCATCTAGGAGTATCAGTACCACTTTTAGGTCATCCTAAAGCACGTGCGACAATCCAAGCCATACGGACCCCCGTGGACCCCTCTAGCCATCTAGGAGTATACGACCCCCTTACGTCATCTGACCCACGTGCACCCCTCCCAGCCATCTAGGAGTATCAGTAGCACTTTTAGGTCATCCTAAAGCACATGCGACAATGCAAGCAATACGGACCCCCGTGGACCCCTCCTAGCCATCTCAGAGTATACGGACCTCCCTTACGTCATCTCACTTGTGGCGCCTTGATGAGCTAGATGGGCCTTGGCTTGGCTTGGCCTTGTCGATGCACTTCATGGGGCGCCGCCTTGTTGTCGATGTATAGTGTCGAAGCTTGGCACTCTTGGCGATGTCCTTGTCATGGCGCCTTCTTGAAGTAGATGGAACTTTATAGGATGGACGCATGGGGGCCTTCTTGTTGCTCAATCTTGAGCTTGAACCATAATGGGTTGTGCCATGACGCTTGGTGGTGCCGCTCTTGAACATGGTGGTGATGGGGGTCCTCTCCTCTTGCATGTTGTCGAAGTCGTCGCACATGCTACAAGAGTAGTAGTCGTAGACGTTCTCCACCATGTCATCGGAGTGGTAGTCATAGTCGTTGGAGCTTGTGTAGTCGGAGTCGTGGTAGATTCGTATGTACTTGGAGTCGATACCATATGATGAAGGTTGCTCGACGTCATGGTACCGCTCCTTGTCGTGGACGCTCGAATAGTCGTAGTCGGGGTAGTTGTAGCGGAAGTCTTGGTGATGATCCATCATGTCATGGGGGTCGTTGTCGGTGTAGTCATAGTAGTTGTAGTAGTCCCCCATATCCTCAAAGTTTGAGGCATCATAGTCCATGTGACTCATCGTGTAGTCCTCCTCATAGGCTCCATAGTTGCATTCGCTCTCCCTAGACATGTCAACTCACAAGACAAGTGTATATATGTGGAGTGGAAAGGCACTAGAACACAACCTCTCACCTTGTAGATAGTATTGGACGTCGTGGACAACCAAGGGAAACGATCACAAAGTAAAATACTTGTGTTCAAGTATCCAAAGCAAACTCCAAAACACACACGGCTTAAAAGTTGGTAGGTAGGTATGGTAGGTGGAAAGCAAATTGAACCAACCGGAAACCAAGATATTGTCAAAGCAAGTAGAGAACCATGATGATCACAAAGCCAAAGCAAGTCAATCTCAAAAGATAGGAAACACACGCACGGAGAGATAAATGGGACTTATGCAACCAAGAAGTGAGCTAAAGAACCATATGATCCTAGCGACGACTATAAGCTCGTGTTGCACAAGAACAAGGAGAGCCACTAGCTCTATTGCAATTTATTGGTGGGCTACAAGATTTGCACAACAATGCACCACCTACTAGATGTTCATCGAGATTGCGCGCTTCCTACAAGATATGGCAAGTGGTGTTTCTTTCTTTTCTTTTCTCTTTTGATTTGGCACTTTTTGCTTCTTGTCTCTTTTCTCGTTTGCTTCTTTTCTCTTTTGCACACCCACTTCTTTGATGCCAACACAAGATATATGCCATATGAACTAGCGCATGCACTTTTGCTCGGAAACTACACGGTGCAAATGTGCAAAGCCCAAGCAATCATCAAGAGCTAGCCTCAATAGGACATGGTAATCGCAAAGATATAGTGTGGCTTTCAAAGGAATGGCAAGGGGTAAAGGTTGGCGATGTTATACCTTTCGTCGTTGTTCTTCACCCTTTGTTGTAGAATCTTCGTGCTTGCCCACGGATTTTGGTGATGGTGGATGATGGAACTGACGCAATGGTGACGAAGGCCTTGATCATAGCTTCGAAACGAGCCAAAGAACACCAAAAACGGAGTCCAAATGCAAAAGATATGGCCAAAACCGTATTCCAGAAATTCCAGTTTTTAGGAGGGGCGGTAGTACCGCCCGAGGTCCGGTAGTACCGGGCCGGGTCGCTGTTCGTGCCGAGACGCGAAAATGCGCGATTTTGGCGGAAAAAACGGCTCGAAAATGGCCAAATTGGTGGGGAAATCGATGGAATTAGGCTATGGGAACGCAAAGGAAGCAAGATCAACTAGTATAGCAATAGATCTATGGATCAAAACTTGCAAAAACGCACTCAAATCTCAGATCGATCCAAAAGCAAATTGGGGCTATTTTTTGTGGAAATTTTCGAATTTCTCAAAATCAAAGAAAAATTTGCTAGATTTGGGGGTGGAAACACATGTCAAATCCGTGGCAACCATGCTCTGATACCATATGGTGAAGTAAGGACTTCGAGGGTGGCCCAATCTTCACAGATTGACGAAGGATGTGGACGAACGCACGCAAGAACACGAGGAACACGAAGAACGCCCCGAACACAAGAACACACACAAGATACAAGAACCGTTTCCCTTACCGGTCGGTCCAACCGGCCCAATAGAATCCACACGAAGGTGGGAGATCGGCAAGTAGATACAAGAAGGGATCTTCGATGGTTGTTTCTCCAACGGTCAACCGAACCGCTCCAATAAAGTCACCCGAGGATGAAAGATTGGCAAGTACTCAAACTACAAGTAAGGTCTTGAATCCACGAAGGGATCTTCTCCACAAGAGGAGGAACCATCCCCACAAGGGGAGGAAGGAGACAGTCTTGAGGTGGGGAGCCTAGCTCTACTCTAATCTCAAAAACATAGTCTATCCCAGATCTGAGCAAAGGGAGTCCTATTTATAGTGTTGACTAAAGGGGTAGGTGGGTGGATAGGATTACAAGGCACAGGGGCCTTTTCAGCACGCAGGCTCGCCCGCCTCGGTAGTACCGGGCCCGGCACGGTAGTACCGGGCTCCGGGGCGGTACTTCCTGGAAAGATCGGCCGCGAGTCCAGTAGCTCCTGGGAGATGCGGTAGTGGACGTGGTAGTGGGCGCGGTAGTACCGCTCCGGCATGTGGCGGTAGTACCGGGGCGGAGGACGCGGTAGTACCGGTGCGGACTGCCTCTTCGCCAGGGGCCACGTCAGGCGGCTTGTCCGGGCGGTTGTACCGGCGGGAGTCCGGTAGTACCGCCTGAGGTAGTTTCTTCTTCCTTCTCCATTTCCAAGCCACCGTCTTGCCGGACCCCATTCCTCTTGCGTCTTGGCCATCTTCCCGTGGACTCGTACCCGTCATGACTAGCAATACGCAGGGATAATGGTCAAGTAGTATAACGTCCAAAGGTGACATATACTGGATCACATAGTGGAAGGAGTTCACCTTTGAGGACCATTGTGACTTGGGATGTGTTGGTGTACTTGATATGGTGATGGTCGTATGTCGGGCTACATCAATATACCAGTCCCAGAAACACTGGATATATGACAACTTGGTGAACAAAGACATAACCAAATCTATTCATATGGCTTCGAGTTCGGACAGATACAATATTACAACACGGGTGAGGCTCCAGCGCTTGCGCAACATGCGCACACAACAGTATGTACATTATTTTTCTAACATCAAGCCTCTAGCGGAAGTCGTAGCGGAAAGGTAGATAGTAGCGTGGCGACAGTGGGCCTTATTCCACGGGGTCCTGCCTGGGATACGGGTTCCTAGTTCTCGTATAGCGGGTACTCGGCGACGGGTGCAGCGGTGTCTGGCCACATGAAAAGCCAGGTAAGTACATGGAATGTACTCGCAAGTCATTAGCCCAAAAACAAACAAGGTCTACCTATATGGCATGGCATAAGTTCGGAAAGTAGCATGGCATAAGTTCGAGTTTAAAGTGCGAGTCCAAGCTTAACGGTTGGACATAACTTACCTACTTACCTTTGTAGGGGAGTTTCATGTTTCTAGAATGAGATCACGTTTCTCATTCAACAGTTTGTAACCACATCTAGGCTTTCAAGCCTCTCAGCCAACTCTGGCTTATTTCTAGCCAACTCTGGCTTATCTCTAGCCAACTCTGGCTTTAAGGTTGGGTTTCAATTCCATTATTTCTCCATATTCGACTGGACTGACTCATAGCGTGACTTGACCCAAACAACGTCCCATAACCCAGGGACAAGGCTAGATATCCAGATTTACACTCTCGAGAGGTTGCAACTTTTATCCACACGCTGAAGTCTAAGCTTGTACCACCGGTACCGAAGTACTAAAACCAACCATGGCGGACAGTACAAACCCGTACTTCCACGGTCGTTTACTCTACCAAGACACTCCCTGTATAGCCACCGACATAACTCTATGCCTTATGCAGAAGTGAATCCGGCACGTCCCCAACCCATGAGCGACGCCTAGCTCCGGAACCTTCGCAAGACTAGCCCCGACCAACTCCGGTAACCGACTAGACTTGCCAAAAAGGGTGGCATCAAAGGAGGCTGATAAAATACCCGGCCATGGTCCACCCATATGAACGACGCATGGTTGTGCTGGCTGTGTTTGGTGAGTGGCACTATGTGACCCAATCTAGTCGAGGGAGGTGATTATCTTCTTAGTCAACTTTAATTTTCCAGTTTCCAACAAGATACAAGCAACACAAGGTAACCACATAATAATATCAGCAGTAAATAAGCATATCCACCTGCATGTACCAAAGTCCAAGCATAGCAAAATAAAACGTCAACCGGAAGACTACGGCGGCGAACCCGCCGACCAGCGCCTTCTCGTTTGACAAAATAAAAGAAACGTCTACCGGATGACTGTGGAGCGATTACGCTGGCAAGCGCCTTCTCGTTCGACAAAATAAAAGAAGCGTCAACCGGATGACTGTGGCAGCGATTCCGCTGGCAAGCGCCTTCTCGTTTGACAAAATAAAAGAGTGTTGCGATGATCCACAGATATAAATATAAGTGCGGCAATATTAAAATGCAACATGGCATATGAGATGCAACAGATATCGATTCAGACAGTCAAGCAAATTTTCTAAAGTTCGACTGAGCTTGAGATCGGGTTAACGGCTTGCCTTCAGCAGTGGGGTAGGGTTCGGGTTCCACTTCCACTTCTGTAACATCCCAAAAATATAAATCAGTATTATGATTCCAAAAATGAGAGCCAACAAAAACTTTTACTAAATTGTATGTGTTGATTGCATGTTATTGCTTGGGTTAATTAATTCTTGTTGTTTGTAATGTGTTTGCCCTAAATAAAAACATGAAGAAAAGAAAAGAAACAAAATCAACAAGAACCACACATAAAATCATGTGACAAGTGTCACACTAAATTTCTCGAAGTGAGAGAATTATTTTGTGTTCAAATAAAATTCAGGGGAGTGATATTTAATCACTCTCACTTTTATGAGGACATCCCTAGCTCTTCTACTACTTCTCCAATTAATAATGCTGCTGTCCAAGATAATGAAGTGAGACTTGGTCCAATGACAAGATCAAGAACCAAGTTAATAGAACAGCAGGTGAATTCTCTCTTATTAGATTATGATGTTTCTGATTGTGAGAACTTTATACTACCTAAATCTATGCATGTATGTATTCTCAGGTTTATTGATAACACAAACACTAATGGAGGAGAGGAGCAGCACGGCATGGAGAACATGCAGGAACACAAGATGGACAAGAGGGAATGCATGGAGGATACAATTCAGAACAACTGCTACAAGTGCTCGAGGGAGGAGAGGGAGGCAGGAGCACATGGAGAGAGGCAAGAGGGTGGCGCACAACACCATGTTGGTCACCAAAGAAGGGGTCCTAGTCGTACAAGGACCAGGACCTGCGTGTCCTTTAGGGCCGAGCCCATTGGGTCGGTTTGTATCTCATTTTATAAGTCCAATTAGGAGTCCAGTCCGAGTTGGGATAGAGGTGCTTGCGCAAGGGACTTGTGGCCGCACCCCTCTCCTTTAAATAGATACCACCTGCGTGTGAATTAGGGTGAGACCAAGTTAAAACTAAAACCCTAGCCTCTAGATCGAATTGCTGCTAAGCTTTCATCTTGAAGTAATACCATTGCAAATCTTACGTGCTATCTTGTTGTTCCATTGGGAATAAGGGGATACAGGACCACCCGCGATCTTTGATTGCGTGTGCAAGAGTGTGTAGTTGAGAATATCCGAAGGAATCAATTGTTGTTGCATTGGCAGCAGGGATTGTTCGAGGAGAGTTTTCAGTGAGGCACTAGTTATCAATCATCCACCATATATCCACCATAAATTCGTGTTGCTCACAAGAGAAGATCGGGCCACCCCTTATCATCTAGGGGTGGCCCGATCTTCTCTTGTGAGCGACACGAAATTATGGTGGATGTTTTGTGGATGAATTGATAACCAGTGCTACACTGACAACTCTCCTGGATGAACCCTGATGCCAATGCAACAGCCCTCAATCCCTTTGGATATTCTCAACTACACACTCTTGCACACGCAATCAATGATCACGAGTGGTCCTGTATCCCCTTATTCCCAGTGGAACAGCAGATAACACGTATAATTTGCAAGCAGTAACAATCACCAAATTGGTGACGATAATTTCAGATGAACATTGTTCAAGTCTGGAAATCTAGGGTTTAATTTTAACCAAGTCTAACTTTTACAATAAAATCTGATGGCTATTTATTGAGCAGAAGTGAGCCGCCTCGACGTCTCGTGCGTGGGCCTTCACGTGGTCGTATTAGTCGTGGGCTCCTGGATTGTTTCCGTGATCGTGCCTCCTCCTGGGCCACCGTACAACATCGCAGCCTCGCAGCCGGACAGGTCCTGGCGTTGCTCTTGTAGACGATCGAAGCCATAGGAGCACACCGTACCAGGTACACATGCATTACGTGAGTGATATTGGGTGCATGCACAAAGGCACATGGCTGGGTCCCACCTTCATGCATGACGTGGTTAGCACATGCATGTAGATTAAATAGCACGTCCAACTTCTTGTGCTTTGTGGCTGATTTCCGTATCTTGGTCAATTTCTTCTGTCTTGTGGTCGCCGTCCTCCCTCTCCTCCCGCTGGCGCCATTCCGACGGATGCCAAATCTGATCAAACAATAATACAATGATTTAGGTAGTATATCATTCAAAAATATCAAAGTATTATTTTTAGATAGGAATAAATTCACCTGATAATAATCATCAATCAGACTTAATATTTCCTTCCAGTTCACGCATGGAGAATCATCATAATTCATGGATATATCCTCATCATCCTCCCTTTCTTCATGAAAAGCCGTCCTCGGCTTTTGGCGAGCTAAAGATGGAAGAAAGAAAAAGAACAATGTGTACGCAGAGTACATGTATATATAATAAGGTGCATTATTTTTGTGGACATGATTAGTATTCTCACATGACAAGAAACAACGAAAATTGCAAAGATATTGTTCATAATTGTCATATGAAAACATATAAGATCTCAGCACATAGCAATCACAATTGCAGATATAAGTGAAGTTCATATAATCACGATCATAAGGAGAAACAAATATGTATAAATTTTTATTGTTTAGTACCAAATCAAGTGTTCTCACCGAAGATCTATGATCAAATTTCGTGGTAGCAAAGTCAAAACAATCCAAACAATGTAAATCAGTATATATTGGATACAAAGCTTCAACTGCACTACTCTGAAATTTAGAACAATGTAATGACCTGATATTATTACACTCAATTGTGTTGTCATGTTCATTATTCCCATTATGTAAGATGCAACTCAATTTGCAAATATAAGTGAAGTACAAATCAGTAGCATATGTATGTAGCAAGTTTTGGGGCAAACAACACATATGTGTAAAATCTGGTTCAAATGTAGCAATCTCTAAACAATCCAAACGAGGTAGGACCATGTTCAAATCAGCAATTCTATCACAAATAATGCATATTTGATCCACCATAAAAATTTCATTCATGCTAGAGTCACCAATTAGATTAAATGTGAAACCAGGACCATAGGTGCTAGAATTGACATATGAAATTTCAGAAATCCTATTCATAGCACAATCTATAGTAATGAGTTCATTTAGCATGATAGAATACACAATATTAACAGGTGGTATTTTAGCAAGCACTTCTTTATGTGTAATCAGTACCACATGCTCAAAATTCGAAATTGTCAAGTTAGCACATGGTTCAGAAATATGTGTGTCATGCAAATCACAAGAATCAGCTAGCAAATTAGTAGGCTCACAAAATTTCGAATTTGCATGTTGCAGCTCCAAATCAGCACCAATATCAATGGTATCCTCCTCATAAGTAGTAGGTACTGAAATTTCTTCCTCAAGTGGTGATGTAGGTTGTACTAGAGGTGGCTCCCTTTCTTCAAAAGCAACCTGTACATCACAAGAAACAACACTAGGAACAATGGCATGCTCCTCCAAAATCAGTGGTGATGCAGGTTGTACTATAGGTGGCTCCCTTTCTTCAAAAGCAACCTGCATATCACAAGGCACAACACTAGGAGTAGAGAGGATTACATTAGTAGAAATAACCTCACATGTCTCATCAACTACCACTCCCATGTTTTCTAGAACACCCAAATTTGCTCCCTTTATGTCTACAAGCTCACTTAATTTAATTGTGGGAATTATAGGAGTACATAGGTTGTCATGCCTAACCTCCTGAAATTTTTCAAGACAAGTATGTATTAAGCAAGTTTTCTCATTATTCCAAAGGAGACCAATATCAGGGAATTTGCAAAAATCAACATCAAATTCTCTGCAAAAAATTTTACCCAACAAAAGATGACAACAATTAAAAGCTCTAGGGATCACCGAACAAAGAATATCAACCGTATGGCCATAAATGGTTAAAGGAACATATGCAACCTGAGTAATGAGAATGGCATCATCATTAGTAGCTAACCTATATGGCGTATATGGTCGAGAGGTACGCAACTGTAGCTTTTCAACAACCTCAGTACTAACAAAATTCAGAATAGAACAGCTATCAATGATAATGGCAGCATGTCTACCATTAATGTCCGCAGTGTAGTGGAACAAAGCTGAACTAGTCCGCACACCAGAATCCTCCCTCCAGAATATTTTGCTGCACAAATGCTGTAACTCAAATGTCATTGTTAGTATATAGAAAGGATATGGCAGTGTATATATGGTGGAACTCTCACAACTCACTCCAGCAAATAATAGGGTATCTTACCGTTCCAAAGTGAATAGGATTTACTTACCAACAAGTAGCAATGATTAAGTGTACCAAGTGTGAGAAGAGAATAACCAGGATATCAAGTGTCACAAGACAAACAGGGTATTTGGTGGGGCTTGGTTGGGAATCCTAACAACACCGAGTCACAAAGCCTAGTGTTGATCGTATGACACGGAAACACCCGGAAACACACACGGTGGAGATAAATGGGGCAAATGCAACTATAGGGATGAGCTGAAAAAATTATATATGTCGGATAAATGCTCGTGTTGCAATGCACAAGAGAGACGCTAGCAAAAAGCTCAAAGATAAGGGCACAAGATTGCTCAAAACTATTTAGTGCAAGGCAGTAGCTCCAAATAGAACTGAGATCACAATAATTTCTGTCCTTTTATTTGTCACGGTACTTAGCTACAGTATTTCCGAACTCTCTTTTTTTCTCTCTCTTTTTTTTATTTTTAACCAGGCCGCACAATATATCTCACGGGAACAAAATAAAGTTTGACTGCCAAAAGAATGCACTTTTCAGAACCTATACGTGAGCAGCCCAACGAGCACAAGAAAATGTTAGTCTCAATAGGTTAGTTCTAAACACAAAACGGAGAGACAGGCTTATACGTATGGCTGACAAAAAGAAACACTCAGATTGACACGGAGTAGACAAAGCAGAAATAATATAGAAATCCTAACCAAAGCTAGACTCCAACACGGACGCGCCACAGGCCAGCTCGTCCACGGATTCGCGTATGCACACGGAACAGAACCAAACTCTGGCCACGATCTGCACACGACAGCAAAACGGAAATAGGAAAGGCCGACCGAAATTTCTTGGAGGGCGCGCTGCAGAACAGCAAACAATTAAGGCGCCGGAGCTCAGCTTCGTTTGGTCTACTACTAGCAGATTGATTTATTAAAACATGACTTCTTGGGACTGGCGAAAGAAGCAGCAGCGTCCTTTGTTTTTCTTTTTTACTTTTCAGATCGGACTCCACAGGCAACAACTAATCCAAAACGGCCGTAAATTTGTGGCGCTGACGACTCAGACTACAAGATTAACTGGAACAGGACTCCGATGACAAGAAAACAGACACAGAACAGAAAACCTAGACGCAACTACTAGATCGGAAGAAAAAGTGACGCAAAATAAACAACGATCAGCAACTAAACTCAATGAATCGATGTGATCTAAGGCTATGGCAAATATTTTTGTGAGGCTTTTTCTGGATAGGACGAAAATAAAACGAATCTAGGGATAAATATGTGGATGCTCACCGAGTAAACCTGGAAATCTGATACCAGATGATAAGGGGTGGCCCGATCTTCTCTTGTGAGCGACACGAAATTATGGTGGATGTTTTGTGGATGAATTGATAACCAGTGCTACACTGACAACTCTCCTGGATGAACCCTGATGCCAATGCAACAGCCCTCAATCCCTTTGGATATTCTCAACTACACACTCTTGCACACGCAATCAATGATCACGAGTGGTCCTGTATCCCCTTATTCCCAGTGGAACAGCAGATAACACGTATAATTTGCAAGCAGTAACAATCACCAAATTGGTGACGATAATTTCAGATGAACATTGTTCAAGTCTGGAAATCTAGGGTTTAATTTTAACCAAGTCTAACTTTTACAATAAAATCTGATGGCTATTTATTGAGCAGAAGTGCGCCGCCTCGACGTCTCGTGCGTGGGCCTTCACGTGGTCGTATTAGTCGTGGGCTCCTGGATTGTTTCCGTGATCGTGCCTCCTCCTGGGCCACCGTACAACATCGCAGCCTCGCAGCCGGACAGGTCCTGGCATTGCTCTTGTAGACGATCGAAGCCATAGGAGCACACCGTACCAGGTACACATGCATTACGTGAGTGATATTGGGTGCATGCACAAAGGCACATGGCTGGGTCCCACCTTCATGCATGACGTGGTTAGCACATGCATGTAGATTAAATAGCACGTCCAACTTCTTGTGCTTTGTGGCTGATTTCCGTATCTTGGTCAATTTCTTCTGTCTTGTGGTCGCCGTCCTCCCTCTCCTCCCGCTGGCGCCATTCCGACGGATGCCAAATCAGATCAAACAATAATACAATGATTTAGGTAGTATATCATTCAAAAATATCAAAGTATTATTTTTAGATAGTAATAAATTCACCTGATAATAATCATCAATCAGACTTAATATTTCCTTCCAGTTCACGCATGGAGAATCATCATAATTCATGGATATATCCTCATCAAATAGGATTTTGGTTATTAAAATAAAAGAAAATACTGAAATAATATTTTTGGGCAGAAGAGGCTAGAAACATGTTCACCAAGTGGGAGGGAATCCAAACATAAGATCCCAAACTTGGACAAGGTTTTGCAAATGGTTGAGAATTTCAAAAGGGCAACAAAATCAAGGGATAATTAAATCCCAATTTTCAAGAATAAATTTTTAAAGAAAATTTTTGAAAGGCCAAATTTCAGGATGTTACACTGTAACATCAAGAAAACGAGTTGAATCTGCAACGGTGTCAAGTAAAATACTGAGGACGCCAACGGATATCTATATGCGATGCTGACGCCGGCTCGCTTTTGCCCGTTCCTTCGATCTTTTTCGTGTGCACCTCGTCCGGCGCAGGCTCTTGCCGGCTGAACTCTGCAGCCGGATCCGAAGAGATGCCGGAACGACGAGCGTGGCACAATAATTAGATCTAGAAGCTGGATAGAAGCGACTCGACGAGAAGACTGAACACTTATGCGATGCAGATGCAGGCTCGCCTTTGTTTTGCCACCCGTGCCCCTTCCCATGCATGCGGCCAACCGACCCTGCTCTTGCCGGCTGAACTCTGCAGCCGGATCCGAAGAGAGGGCCGGCCAGGGGCGCACGGTACTGGATCTTGAGAGGCTGGACTTAGGCGAGCGACGGCAAGGGTTTTTTCTGTCGCGAGCCGGAGACTTTTCTTTCTTATCTACCTTTTCGCGTGTGCCTCCTAGCCGGTTTCTGGCCAGCGTGTCAGCCGGGTTGCGGTCTGCAGCCGGATCCGAGAGTAGGCGTCGGGGTCGAGCACGCTACTAGGGTATCATAAGCGAGAGTCGGTAGTCGGCTAGCCACAGTCGAACAGAAAGTAAGCAAGTGAAAATGCGAGGCGTGATCGTCACTTAGCTGTTTTTATGTCGCAGGCGGGGATGAAGTTTGCGTAGTCGAGGCGAGGACGTCGGAGTCGGCGCAGTCGGAGGAGGCCGGCCAGCCAGAGCTTGAAGGAGAAGAGCCGCTTTCGCTGGGCGGAGCTCTCCAGCCGGCCTAGACTCAGCCGGTCATGCAGGCAAATGGGCGGCAGTCGGATCGATCCCAGCCGGCCAGGCATCCAAACGGGACGCAACCGGGCGGGGCACAGCCGGCCTGGACGCAGCCGTCCAGAGAACCAAATAGGTCCGGAGCAGCCGGGCCCATTCTTTTTTCTTTTCTTTTCTTCTCTTTTTTTCTCTTCTTTCTTTCTTTTCTTTCTCTCTTTTCTTTTCTCTTCTCTCTTTTTTCTCTTTTCTTTTCATCTATTCCCCTTTTATCTTTCTTCCCGAGCAGGAGACGACTAGGATAGAGACGCGGGCAGCCGGTGCCGGCCTTGGTCGGAGGAGACGCGGCCGGCCGCGGCGAGCCGGAGCGGGGAGCCGGCGGGCGGGGCGGCAGACGGGTGCGCGGGTCGACGGGGAGCTGGCCAGCCGGGAGGCAGAGGCTGGGAGCCGCCAGCCGGGAGGCGAAGGTCAGGGTCGAGGACGGGAGGCCGGGGGCGAGGCGTGGCGGGGAGCCGGAGGCGGAGGCGGTAGGGCGCAGCACGGCCAGCCGGGGCCTGCTTCGGGCGGAGGAGATGCGGGCGCAGGAGGTCGGGCACGAAGCCGCGGCGAAGACGGCTGGGCGCGGACGGGGCGGAGAGCAGCCGGCGCGAAGCCGACGGCAAGGACGGCCACCCTGGGCCGAGGCGGAGCCGGAGCCAGCAGCGGCGAGGCAGCCGGGCACGGCCACGGAGGCACGCATGTGGCAGCGGGGATGGGCACACTCGGGCGCGGGGATCAACGGGCGAAGGAGAGGTGGCCGTGCGCGGACCTGCGGTCGCGGATGCGCCTGCACGCCGGCAAGGCCGCACGGACGCGCGAACGGGCGGAGGCGAGCAGCGCAGGAGCCGGAGCTGCGCGGGCGTTGACGAGCGCCAGGATGGCTGGACGCGACGAGGCAGGACCTGGGGAGGTCGGGGCGGAGATGGACGAGCGGCCGGATGCCGCCGCGGGCGCGGACACGTATAGGAGAGCATGGGCAGGGACGAGGAAGGCTCGGGCGTGGGCGCGGCCGAGCCTCCGGGCTTCTCAGCCGGGTGCGCAGCGGTGAGGGAGTTGGCGAGGTCGACGAGCACGCGCGAGTGCCGCCGGACGAGGATGGCGTGGAGGAGCTTGAGGATGGGCGCGGAGGTTGGGCACGGCCGAGCCTCCGGGCTTCTCCGCCGGCGGAGGAGATGGAGCTCGGGCTGAGCTGGGGAGAGGCTAAGCGCCGCCGAGCCTCCGGGCTTCTCCGGCGACGACGACGACGGAAGCCGAAACGAAACTCCGGTCACCGCTTAGCCCCACGGTGGGCGCCAAATGACGAGGTATCTTCTCGGCATATGCCACGGGGTGGCTTACTTGAGGGGCAACTACGGCGCGAGCGACGGCGTTCCGGCGGGATCGTGCGACGGGCACGGAAAACACGGGGCTGTACCCAGGTTCAGGGCCCTCGCGAGAGGTAAAACCCCTATGTCCTGCATCGATATGTATATATGGTGGAGTATATGTGGTGCTAAACTTTGCTCCTTGAGCTGTACATGGTCCTAGCTAGCTTTTAGCTTGAGCTGCTTGCTTGTGTGCTTGAGGGAGAGGCTATCTAGTACGTGAGCCAGAGAGTGGCCAGAGCAGCGTGCTAGCTTGCTTCCTGGCTAATGCGTGAGTGAGCTGTGAGGAGAGTAAATCGATCCTCTTCCTGCTTGCTCTTCCCTGGTGCTCTTATAGAATGAAGCCCAGGGGACAAGGGTGAGACAAGCGGGGACAAGCGGGGGGCAAGCGGGGAACAAGGGGTGGCCCACCGGCCCAACTTCACTATTCGGGGACAAGTGAACACGGGTGTGCCGCCACGCAGTGTTCTTTGTCTCGGATGCATCATGCACAGGGCAGCGGGATAGTTTGTCTTGTCGGCGTGTGTCCGATGGGATGAGTGGTTGACTTCGTGTAGCAGGTACGCAGCCGGACAGCGAGCGGCCAGCCGGACTCGGCGTCGCTAGCCGGAGTCGGACAGCCGGGCAGAAGTCGAGTAGCCGGCCTCGGGCCGCCAGCCGGAGTCGACCGGGCGATGGAGGTCGGGCCGGACAGCTTCTTCTCTTCTCTTGCTTTCTTGTCGAGTCGCCGGCTGTGGTAACTCGGGGTTCATCCCCACGTCATGAACCGAAGCTTATCCACACTCCTTCGTGTGTTGATCAAGCCCAACTTGAAGAATTGGGAAGAGTGTATCCCACACGTCGAGTTCGTCTACAATCGAGCACTACACCGCGCAAGAAAGAGAACACCCTTCGAGGTCGTCTATGGCTCCAACCCCTACACCGCGCTAGACATGCTACCACTTCCACTCCGAGAACAAGTAAACATGGATTTCGACAAGCGCGCCGCTTACATGAAGAAACTACATGAAGACACAAGGGCCACGCTAGAGAAGCATAATGAAGACCATGCCACCAAGATGAACAAGAACAAGCGCCCCATAATCTTTGAAGAAGGAGACCTTGTTTGGCTACATCTACGCAAAGACCGCTTCCCCGATGAGAGAAAGTCTAAGCTCACGCCAAGAGGAGATGGTCCTTTCAAGGTTCTCAAGCGCATCAACGACAATGCATATAAGATCGACATATCCAAGTCCAAGTACGGCGTCCGTGACACCTTCAACGTCACCGACATCTCGCCTTACCTTGGAAACCCAAGTGATGATGAGAATGAAGAGTCGAGGATGACTCTTTCCCAAGGGGGGGGGGGAGATGATGTAGTGCAACCTAGGCATACAACACCAACACCGCCAAATGGTCCAATGACAAGATCAAGAGTCAAGGCTCTCCATGTAAGGTGAATTCACTCCTAGCTTTGTGTGATCTCAATACACCCTTGAATGGTTTGCTACTTCATTCGGATACCTTGTGCATACTCAGGAACGACTACCGTGAAGATCACCAAGCAAGTATGGAAGATGGCCAAGAGACGACGCAAGACGATGGAGAAGAAGCGGAGAAGACTGAAGAGCCGGCCTCCCAGCCGGCCAGGGCCGGCCCCAGGGCCAGTTTGCCTCCAGACCCGGCCGGCCTCCAGGCCGGCGCAGGCCGGGCCACATGCCGGCCACCATCCAGCGAGCGCTGGCCTTCCAGCCGGCCTGGGCCGGACCCAGGGCCGGGCACCCGTCTAAGGCAGCTGGTCTCCCAGCCGGCCTGGGCCAGTCCAAGGACCTGGCATGCTCCAGACCCGGCCGGCCTCCAGCCGGCCCCCGAGCCGGCCTCCCGGCCGCCCTCCACGCCAGCCTCGGCTGGCCCCAAGGCCGGTTTCCCTGAGACTTTCAGCATGCGCGCTTGACGGGCCCGTGTGGCCTTGTACCTCCCACCTTTTCAACCACCTCGTGGCTTAGACTATAAATAGACCCCTTCCCTCCAGATCTAGGGTTAGACTATGATTTGGGATTATAGTAGAGCTGTGCTCCTTCTTCTCAAAGTGGTCCTTTCCTCCTATGGAGATGAATCAAGGCCTCCCCTTATGGAGATGAACCAAGGCCTCCCCTTGTGGAGAAGATCCCTTCGTGGATAAAAAGGCTTCCTCTTGTAGTTTGCTACTTGTTAATCTACCCTCTTGAAGTGGCTAGATTGGGTTGGTTTGGATTGACCAATTGGACAAACAATCCTAAGAGTAAGGTGTGCTTGGGAGAGGAGAATTGGGGGCTACCCTTGGGGCTTGTTACCAGTTGAATCTTGCTGAGTTGCTACTTGCTAGTTATCCTTGATTTGGTGTTTTCCCCTCTTTGTGTTCTGGTGTTCTTCCCTTGTTCTTCGTGTTCATCGATCCTTCCGCCCAAATCCGTGAAAATCGAGACCAACCTACATCACCATGTGTTGTATCTTGATGGCTCCAGAATCACTCAACCATTGTACGGTATGGGTGTGGGTGCTTCTTGAACTTCAAGTTGAGCTTATCACAAAGTTCCTTACTCGCTAAGTTGTGGCAACTTCCACAATCGATGATGACCTTGATGGACTTTCCATTGATGCCCGCTCTTGTTTGAAACAAGTTGCATCTTTGTTCTTCTTCAACGGGGACATTGATTGTCAAAGTTCTTGTCACAACCAACGAGGGGTTGTTATTGCCATCACAATATATCTCATTTGATTCTTCGTGCACACTTTGCATTGTGGCGACTTTGTTCAAGGCATTGTACTCATCTTCACTCATAGATTCATACACTCCATTGTCATTGACGATCATGACCTTCTTGTTGGTGCAGTCAAAGGATTTGTGCCCTTGTCCTCCGCACTTGTAACATTGCAAGAGTCTTGTTCCGGCCGACGATCCTTGAGGTGCATTGCCAGAGGAAGGTGCCTTCTTGAAGGGTTGAGGTGCTTGAGTGGTGGATGTAGAAACTCTTGTCGTGCCTTTCGTGCTAGCATGAGGAGGAGCTTGAGTTGGTGTGTTCGTTGATGAGGAGGGCTTATTGGCGAAGAATGCCTTTGTCTTGAGGTATTTGAGCTCTTCAAGCACGTGACGCTCGGCCTTTATAGCTTGATGTACTAGCTCAACCAAAGAGGCATATGGTTGGAACTCCACGATCTTCTTGATTGGATAGTTGAGGCCATTCATGAATTGAGCCATGGATTGCTCTTCGTACTCGTTAACATTGGCTCTCATCATCGAGATTTCCATCTCCTTATAGTACTCATCAACCCACTTAAACCCTTGCTTCAACTCTTGCAACTTCTTGTACAAGTCTCTAGTGTAGTGGCTTGGCACGAAGCGCTTGTACATTGTTTCTTTCATTTCAACCCAAGTGTCGATTGGTTGTTGGTGGTTAGCGATGTGTGCATCTTGGAGTTGTTCCCACCAAAAGAGAGCATACTCTTCAAACTCCATCGAGGCTAAGGCAACCTTCTTGTTGTCGGAGAAGCGTTGTACGCGGAAGATCTTGTCAACCTTGAGTACCCATGAGAAGTAGGCTTCCGGATCACTTGTGCCGAAGAACTTGGGTATATCAAAGCGTACGTTGTTCAAGTCATCATAGTCGTCGCGATAGGCACCACGTGGGAATGCACGTCCACGTCTCCTTCGATAAAGTCCATCACCATTGTGTTGGCTTGACTCGCTATCACTTGGCTCGGAACGGTGGCGTTGTTGACGATCATGTGGAACTTCTTGACGTGGACGAGGATCATGGCGAGGATGGTGCTCTTGTTGATGAATGGGTTGTTCGTTATTGTTCGCATTGTCATGATTTTGATGGCGTGGCCTTGGAGGATGACGGGGATGACGTCCTTGTTCATCAAAGTCATTCGCACCCGGTACGCCATTGTCATTAGCCAATGGGTCATGACGATCGCGTTGTTGCGGTGGTGGTGATGGTATGCGTTCACGACGTTCATCATTTTGGTGATGTTGTTCTTGATGCGCATTGGCATTGTTTGCGTGAGGAACATGTGGTTGTTCCACGTTAGGACGAGGTCGTTCATGGGCGTCGCGCCTTGGGTTATGTTGACGTTCTTGTTGCGGATCTTCTTGGCGAGGGCCATGACATCCATGACGTGCTTGTGTCGACCATGAAGTGCTTCTTGTACGACTTGAGCGTGATGAAGAAGAGGCTCGTTGTCGCATAAGGTTGTTGAGAGCTTCGGTCACCCGCTCCATAGATGCTTCTTGCGCATGCATGCGGTCGTTGAAGTTGGCCTCTTGAGCTTGAAGACGGCGCTCGTAGCGTCCTAGGCCATCACGAAGAAGGTGTCGAAGACCAACAAACTCGGTTTGTGTGACATAGCCATGATCACCTCGAAGTCCACTGTGGATTTCATCGTCCGAGCTTGAGCTTCCATTTGTACTTCCCCTAAACATTTTATTAAGAACAAGTGAGATGTGGCAAGGAAAACCAAGACAAACTATATCCCAAGTATAATGTGGCTTGAGAGGAGAGAATGCGGTTCTAACACCCCCCACACACACTTATGAGGATAGGAAGGTATGAAGTGGCAACGGAAATCAAGCAAACTCGGCGAAAAGCATATTGTCAAAGGTAGAGAAAATCCACAATGATCAAGTTACCAAAGAAAATCCAACCACAAATATCAAGAAACACAAACAAAAGCGAATGATGAGGTTGGACGACCAAAGGGCGAGCACTCGAAGATAGACAACCTAATGAAGACTACGTGCTCAAATGTCACACCAAACGAGAGGGACGCTAGCTCAATTGCCTTTTGGTGGGCAACAGATTTGCACAAGTGTTAAACACTCACACTCACTTTGGCGGTTTCAGCTTTGTCGCAACCTACAAGAGATGATACTTGGCACTACTCCTGTCTTTTCTTTTCTCTTTTTTTTTGATTTTTACAATGATTCCTTCTCTTTTGCTAGTGCCAAGATCTCTAACGATACACACTCGCCAATACTTGAAGACAAACACTCGACAAGTGCAATGCCCTGCAATATCAAAGAGCTAGTCCGACAGGTCAAGGTACGCGAAAGGAAGAAGGGCTCACAACGGATTACAATGTCAGGGAAATGTCGAGTCCTTGGTGTCGTCTTCGCTTGTCGTTGATGAAGTTGTTGCGGAAGCTTGTCGATGTAGTAGACGTTGCACACACCGGAAAAGGACTCAAACAACAAAGGAGAAATGCCAAAACGAACCGAGGAAAAAGGAAGCAAAACTGCTTTTTCTGTGAAACCGGCCTGGGGGCCGGCCTAAGCCGACTGGGGGGCTGGTTGGGTCGGGTTGCTGGCCGGCTGTGGGGCCGGCTCTGCTGGCAGCTCGAGATGCCGCGATTTTGGGCGGAAAAAACGACGAGAAAACCTCGATTTTGTTGAAAATTGGCAAAATTAAGGCTAGGGAACGCAAATAAGGGTGGAGGGGGTCCTAAAGCAAAAGATCCATGGATCAAAACTACAAAAAAACTCATCAAATCGAACGAATCGGCTGAATCCCAAAATGGCTATTTCGGTGGAAATTTTCGAATTTCTCAAAAACAAAGAAAAATTTGGTGGAAACACAAATCAAATCCGTGGCAACCTAGAGCTCTGATTCCATATGATGTAGGTTGGTCCCGATTTTCACGGATTTGGGCGGAGGGATCATGAACACGAAGAGCAAGGGATGAACTCAAGAACACAAAGAGGGGAAAACAATAAAAATAAAGGATAACTACCAAGTAGCAACTTAGCAAGATTCAATTGGTAACAAGCCCCAAGGGTAGCCCCCAATTCTGCTCTCCCAAGCACACCTTACTCTTAGCATTGTTTGTCCAATTGGTCAATTCAAACCAACCCAATAGAATCACCCTAGGATGAAAGATTGGCAAGTAGCAAACTACAAGAGGAAGCTTTGGTATCGACGAAGGGATCTTCTACACAAGGGGAGGGCTTGGTTCATCTCCACAAGGGGAGGCATTGATTCATCTCCATAGGAGGAAAGGACCACTTTGAGAAGAAGGAGCAAGGTTCTACTCTAATCCCAAATCATAGTCTAACCCTAGATCTAGTCCAATGAGTGTTATTTATAGTCTAGGTACAAAACGAGCCGAAAGGATAAGATTACACGGGTCCTGTCCCGAACTGGTTCCCGCACTGGCGGTAGTACCGCAGGTTCAGCCGGTGGTACCGCTGGTGCGGGCAGGCGTCGCTGCTTCCCATGCCCCCGGTACCGGTTGGTACCACTGCAGCTACCGCTGGCGGTACCGGAAGACGCGTCTGACGTGCCGTTTCGGCGGTAGCTGGGGCGGTAGCACCGCCGACGTGGTGCTCGTCCATCCCACGTCCCCGGTACCGATCGGTACCGCTGCCGGTGCCGCTGGCGGTACCGCCGGCGTGGGGCGTGTCCTTGCTGACTGGGCCAGGGCGGTAGTACCGCTTGACCCGGCGGTAGTACCGCCTCCTGGGATTTCTTCTCCCTTCTTGTCTTCTTCTTCCTCATCGTCTTGGCTCGATTCTTGTCCATCTTCCACACTTCCTTGGGGATCTTCATGGAGCTGATTCCTGAGTATGCATAGAGTATCCGAATGAAGTAGCAATCCGTTCAAGGGAGTGTCAAGATCACACAAAGATAGGAGTGAGGTCACCTTTTCATGTATAGCTTTGACTCTAGCTCTTGTCATTGGGCCATTGGTTGTAGGAGCCGTAGGTTGGGCTACATCAAGAAGGAGCAAGGCTCTACTCTAATCCCAAATCATAGTCTACCCAGATCTGAGATGGGGAACTCCTATTTATAGTCTAGAGGCAAAAGGGGAAAGGTAGGTGGGGTAGGTGGAATTTACAAGGCTCAAAAGCCTGGCCGGTTCCCGCAACAGCGGTAGTACCGTTGGTGCGGGCCGAAGGCGCGTTGACTTTGCGCGGGCGGCAGTACCGGCGGTAGTACCGCTCGTCAGAGCGGTAGTACCGCCGGCAGTGCCGCACATGGGCGCCGAGGATGGTTTCTGGCGGCACTGGGGGCGGTAGTACCGCTGGAGCGGTAGTACCACTTGGAAGGGCGGTAGTACCGCCCAGTCTCTTCTTTCTCTTCTTCTTCTTCTTCTTCCTGGCCATCTTCTTGGGTCTTCTCTTGGTCATCTTCTCCATCATCTTGGACCTTCTCTTGCTCATCTCCTCCACTCCATTGTGGGTCGTCATCAAGGTGGTTCCTGAGTATGCACAAAGTATCCGAATGAAGTAGCAACCCATTCAAAGGAGTGTCGAGATCACACATAGATAGGAGTGAATTCTCCTTACGAGAGCTTTGATTCTTGCTCTTGTCATTGGGACACTTGTTGTATGATGTAGTGCAACCTTCCCTAAGACCCCCAACATACCCCAAGTCATCATCGAACTCAAAGGTGAACTCCTTCCTCTATGTGACCCTCGATATGACACTTTGGAACGGTATACTACTTGACCATTATTCTCATTGCATGGCTAGGTTTGTCACGATGAGTACATGTATACGGAAAGATGGCCAGGGCGCAAGAGGAATGAAGTCCGACAAGACGGTGGCTTGGAAGAGGAGAAGAAAGAGAAGCTGGAGACCCACCGGTACTACCGGACCAATCAGCCCGGTACTACCGCCGAAGCGCAGGAGCTACTGGAATCGCTGCCGTCGTAAGCGGTACTACCGGAATTCGACCCGGTACTACCGGACGTTCGCACGTCCGGTACTACTGGACTGTATCCGCCGGTAGTACCGGCCCTGCGCGTGCCTGCGAGCAGATCTGGGTGTTGACCCATGTAATTCGTCCCCTTTGGGCCTAGACTATAAATAGGCACCCCTTGGCTAGATCTAGTGATAGACTATGTTTTGAGATTAGAGCTCCTTCTTCACAAAAGTCTCCTTCCTCCCCTTGTGGGGATGGTTCCTCCCCTAGTGGAGAAGATCCCTTCGTGGATTCAAGACCTCTAATTGTAGTTTGACTACTTGCCAATCTTTCATCCTCGGTTGACTTTATTGGAGCGGTTCGGTTGATCGTTGGAGAAACAACCACCCAAGATCCCTTCTTGTATCTACTTGCCGATCTCCCACCTTCGTGTGGATTCTATTGGGCTGGTTGGACCGACCGGTAAGGGAAACGGTTCTTTTATCTTGTGTGTGTTCTTGTGTTCGGGGCATTCTTCTTGGTGTTCTTCGTGTTCCTCGTGTTCTTGCGTGCGTTTGTCCACATCCTCCGTCAATCCGTGAAGATCGGGCCACCCTAGAGGTCCAATCCTCATCATATGGTATCAGAGCATGGTTGCCACGGATTTGACATGTGTTTCCACCCCCAAATTGCTTTTGTTCGATTCGGAGATTCGAGTGCATTTTTTCACGTTTTGATCCATAGATCTATTGCTATACTAGTTGATCTTGCTTCCTTTGCGTTCCCATGGCCTAATTCCATCGATTTCCCCTCCGATTTGGCCATTTTCGGGTCGTTTTTCCGCTAAAATCGCGAAAAATCTCGTTCTCGGGCACGAATTGCGTCCCCGGGCGGTACTACCGCCCATATTTCCGGTACTACCGGACCGGCGTTGACTTTGGCCTACCGACCTGTTTTTCCCGGTACTACGAAGTTGCGGAAAATTGAAAATTCTGCGCACGGTTTTGGCCATATCTTTTGATTCCGGACTCCGTTTTTGGTGTTCTTTGGCTCGTTTCGAAGCTACGATCAAGGCCTTCGTCACCATTGCGGAAGATACATCATCCACCATCACTAAAATCCGTGGGCAAGCACGACACTTCTACAACAAAGGGTGAATAAGATCGACGAAAGGTATAACATCGCCAACCTTTACCCCTTGCCATTCCTTTGAAAGCCACACTATATCTTTGCGATTACCATGTCCTATTGAGGCTAGCTCTTGATGATTGCTTGGGCTTTGCATATTTGCACCGTGTAGTTTCCGAGCAAAAGTTGTGCGCTAGTTCATATTTCATATATCTTGTGTTGGCATCAAAAAAGAAGTGGGTGTGTAAAAGAGAAAAGAAGCAAAAGTGAAAAGAGAAAAGAAGCAAAAAGTGCAAGAAAAAGAAAAGAAGAAACACCACTTGCCATATCTAGTAGGAAAGCGCAAGCTCGATGAACATCTAGTAGGTGGTGCATTGTTGTGCAAATCTTGTAGCCCACCAAATAAATTGCAATCGAGCTAGTAGCTCTCCTTGTACTTGTGCAACAAGAGCTTATAGTCTTCGCTAGGATCATATGGTTCTTTAGCTCACTTCTTGGTTGCATAAGTCCCATTTATCTCTCCGCGTGTGTGTTTCCTTGAACTACATTCCTATCTTTTGAGATTGACTTGTTTTGCTTTGTGATCATCGTGGTTCTCTACTTGATTTGACAATATCTTGGTTTCCGGTTGGTTCAATTTGCTTTCCACCTACCATACCTTCCTACCAACTTTTAAGCCGTGTGTGTTTTGGAGTTTGCTTTGGATACTTGAACACAAGCATTTTACTTTGTGATCGTTTCCCTTGGTTGTCCACGACGTCCAATACTATCTACAAGGTGAGAGGTTGTGTTCTAGTTCCTTTCCACTCCACATATATACACTTGTCTTGTGAGTTGGCATGTCTAGGGAGAGCGAATGCAACTATGGAGCCTATGAGGAGGACTACACGATGAGTCACATGGACTATGATGCCTCAAACTTTGAGGACATGGGGGACTACTACGACTACAACGACCCCCATGACATGATGGATCATCACCAAGACTTCCGCTACAACTACTCCGACTACGACTCCGACTATTCGAGCGTCCACGACAAGGAGCGGTACCATGACGTCGCGCAACCTTCATCAAATTGTATCGACTCCAAGTATGTGTGAATCTACCACGACTCCGACTACACAAGCTCCAACGATAATGAGGCGCAAGTGTCTTCACATGCCTCATCACATGGTACCAACTTCGACAACAACGACATGGTGGAGCGCCACTACTACGACTACCACTCCGATGACATGGTGGAGAACGTCTACGACTACTACTCTTGTAGCATGTGCGACGACTTCGACAACATGCAAGAGGAGAGGACCCCCATCACCACCATGTTCAAGAGCGGCACCACCAAGCGTCATGGTACAACCTACTTCTATGGTTCAAGCTCAAGACGGTGCTCCGACAAGAAGACCACCATAAATTCACCCTATGGAGCTCCATCTACTTCCAAGAGTGCCAAGCTTCGCCATTCGACATCAACTTCAAGAAGGAGCCATGACAAAGCCATCGCCAAGAGCGACAAGCTTCGACATTCTCCTTCAACAACAAGACGGCGTCCCAAGAAGTGCATCGACAAGGCCAAGACAAGTCAAGGCCCATCTAGCTCATCAAGGCGCCACAAGAACGTTGCCAAGGTGGACCACAACATGTCACCAAGCTCTAGTGGAAGCTCCATGACAAGGTCACCAAAGCAACAAGCACGCCGACGTCAACATGAGGAGAAGCATCCAAATGACTTTCGGCGACACCCCTCCACTCCAGAGCGTCAACGTCGACATGAGAAGAAGACGTCGACAAAGGCGCATCCTATGGTGTCCCCTAGTGCTACCACTTCAAGTGCGCCAACAAGAGCTACAAGTTCCATGTTTGATGAGCTCATGGCCGACATCGACAACTTCTTCGAGAACCTCATACGTCGACGCCGGAAGAAACATGGCCACAAACGTGAGGCCACAACCAAGACGGCGCCCTTCTCAAGCACTTCCCTTGATATGTCGTCTACACCAAGTGCCACCACCACATTGGCCCCCATATGGCAAGATGAAGACCTCCTATGCGACAATTGCCAAGGCCAAGACCATGATCCACGAGAATGTCCCAATCTCTTGTGCCCACTATGCAATAGAAGAGGTCACATGATGTGGGAGTGCAAAGTTGGTGAACAAGACGGTGACCAAGATGGCGAGAAGACGGTCGAGCATGGGATTTTCCCTTCGACCATGGAGGCGAGCATGGAAAATGCTATCACCTTTGACCATGGGTCAAGTGATGATGATGCCGAGCATGGGAGGTTCCCTTCGGCAATGGAGTCAAGTGATGAAGCGGAGCATGGGATTTTCCCTTCCGCAAAGGAGTCGAGTGATGATGCCTACACTATGGCATTGACCTTTGGAGGCGAGATGGTTGAGGAGGTTGAGCATGGGAGTTTCCCTTCAACCTTGGAGGCGTATGGAGATGAGGAAACCGAGCCTATCCCTATGAGCTTGAGTTATGAGATGGTACCAATCCCATGTGAGCATGAGAGCCACTTAGCCCACTTGAGTGAGAGTGAGAGTGAGTTGAGTGCCTCCACCATATGTGAGTTTGAGTGCTTTCACTTTGAGGGAATGAGTGATACACCACTTGAGTTGAGAGAGGTAGTTGATAGGTCTTGTGAGGCCATTTCGATTTCTAACAACTTAACCTCTACCTCTAGTGTGTTTTCTCATTGTGTGCTAGGTTCCTTGGATGATGAAACGCCTATCTTCAACTTGACGGTGACTCAAATGGAGAAGATGTACATTGAGGATGATGATGATGCCACCCCATTTCTACTTCAAGATGGACAAGTCGGCTACATGGAAGCCCCTACTACTTCAACACCTACTTCACATGAGCGGGACTACAAAGGTATGGGTGTTGATGTGACCATGATCCCGCTAGTGGACATGATGAACTATGATTGCTTGCATGCTATGGATGATTTTATTGATGTCACATATGATTCGTTCTTATTCCCTTGTGATACTTTGTTTAAAACCAATGTTGATCATGTGGAATTACCTTTTTGTGATGATTTCGCCATGAGCATGCCGTGTTATGAATGTTTCCATTTTTCTCCCATTGTCGCTTGCAACATGTTGAATAATTTCTCTTTCACATGTGTTGCCTGCACTAATGTTGAAATGCTTGATAATGAGATTGCCCCCATAGCTTTCTCACTTTTTGGAGATGTTTCATTTTCTCTTATGGACCTTGTTCCATCCTTCACTTTGCATAGTGACCATCCACATATGTCATATTTTCCCATTGATTTTGATGTGTTTGGTGATGTGCAAATGAAGAGACACTTCATGATGGATGATGTGTTCCTATACCGTGCACATAACTTCTTTATATGGTGTCTTGTGTGTGCCGGTAACCGCATGATAATGTCAACCTCAATTGAGCATGAGTTGACAATACGAACTCTTGAGAGCATACATGTGAGTTGTGGACTGAATCCAACTCTAATACTTTTCCCATGTTTTGCATCAAACAAGTTGAACAATTTCTCTAGCTTATGGTTTGTTTGCAATCATGATGTTGCTTTTGGTCTCCTATATGACAAGCATGTTTACTTGATCTTTCGCATGGATGATTTATGTGTTGCCACAAATATGATGAACAATTGTTCTTTCCAATGGCTTGTTTGCAACCATAATGACATTTTGTGCATGTCTTGTCATGAGTTTATTGGTTTCTACCAATTTGGTGTTGCAACAAATATGTTGAAAACTTGCTCTTTCATGTGCTTTGTTTGCACCCATGATGATATTTTGGACATTCTACATTATGTGTTTTTGCCAAATCCTCCTCTTGTTGCATCAAGGTTGATGACAAATTGTCTCTCCCAATGCCTTGTGTGCAATAACGATCATATGGTTCAAGATGAGATACCTAGATGGCATCCTCATATTTTCATGGAGTTTTTGTGTTTACACATTTTGAAGATGTCCCATTGGATTGCTTGCACATTGACCTTGCACTACCTCTTCATATTATTGTGTTGTGCTAACGGTGCTATGACAAAGAATGGGCATGTCATTGTTGATATGCTCCTCTTTCTTGCACACACATGGTTTGCTTGGTCTTTGGTGTTTGTAGGCATGGTGAATTCCAATTCTTCGACAACACATCTACCTCCTTTGCATGGTGATGAAGAGCAAGAGTCGAGGACGACTCTTTTTAAAGGGAGGGGAGATGATGTAGTGCAACCTACCCTAAGCAACCCAACATACCCCAAGTCATCATCGAACTCAAAGGTGAACTCCTTCCTCTATGTGACCCTCGATATGACACTTTGGAACGGTATACTACTTGACCATTATTCTCATTGCATGGCTAGGTTTGTCACGATGAGTACATGTATACGGAAAGATGGCCAGGGCGCAAGAGGAATGAAGTCCGACAAGACGGTGGCTTGGAAGAGGAGAAGAAAGAGAAGCTGGAGACCCACCGGTACTACCGGACCAATCAGCCCGGTACTACCGCCGAAGCGCCAGGAGCTACTAGAATCGCTGCCGTCGTAAGCGGTACTACCGGAATTCGACCCGGTACTACCGGACGTTCGCACGTCCGGTACAACCGGACTGTATCCGCCGGTAGTACCGGCCCTGCGCGTGCCTGCGAGCAGATCTGGGTGTTGACCCATGTAATTCGTCCCCTTTGGGCCTAGACTATAAATAGGCACCCCTTGGCTAGATCTAGGGATAGACTATGTTTTGAGATTAGAGTAGAGCTAGACTCCTTCTTCTCAAAAGTCTCCTTCCTCCCCTTGTGGGGATGGTTCCTCCCCTAGTGGAGAAGATCCCTTTGTGGATTCAAGACCTCTACTTGTAGTTTGACTACTTGCCAATCTTTCATCCTCGGGTGACTTTATTGGAGCGGTTCGGTTGATCGTTGGAGAAACAACCACCCAAGATCCCTTCTTGTATCTACTTGCCGATCTCCCACCTTCGTGTGGATTCTATTGGGCAGGTTGGACCGACCGGTAAGTGATATGGGCACGACGGAGGAGGTGCAGCCCAATTTCAGGACTCCACCAAGTTAGATGTATTCGTCGTGTGTTGCTATTTTAAATAATTAGAGTTTTTAATAATTATGAGTTTGGGCTTGGTTTGGGCCTGTCCAACCAAGTCAACATAGGGCCCATTAGTGGGGCGGTACTGTAGCGCGCTCCTGTAGCGTGGTACTGTAGCGCGGTCCTGTAGCACCCCTCCATATAAGGCTAGGTGCTGCGAGTTAGAAGGGGTTCAGAAAATTAGGTTTAAACTACTACGTGTGTTTCTTGGTGAAGCATCCCTCCGGGGACGGCGATGCCGTTTATCAGTTTGTAATAAAGATTGCTGCGGAGGTTCTTGTGTTCATCAAGGATTGTCGTACTTTGGTTGGAGGCGTGGTGATCTTCATCACGTTGCTTGCTGGATTCGTTCCTCTTCTCCAGGTTTGCGTTCATCGTGTAATTGGGAGAATTATTACCTTGGTTGTCTCGCTGTGAAAGATCGGGCAAAACTCTAGGATCGACGGGGTTGATCCGTATCATGTGGTATCAGATTTCTGGGTTTATCACGGCGAGTTCTTGCTGATTGATCTACTGGTTTTATTGAGACTACTGATCTGTTTGAGAGGTTCCGTTGAAAAGGTTGCTGCGTTCGAGCGTGAAGGAGTTCCGTCCCGCTGCCAGTTCTTTGTGTTCTCGATCGCCGTTTGGCCTGAAGGAAGAGATTGGATTGGAATCAGCGATCTGCTCAGGTCGTACGCACGGAGGACTCTTGGGTGTTCGTTTGTTCCGATCGTAACTTGAAAAAAAAAAAAAAAGGCACACGAAGGAAGGAGTTCGATTCAGATTTAGCTGTTCACGTACGTGAGGAAGGTACCGATCGCATCGGATCTGTTCGGAAGTATAAAAGGCAGGTTTGGATCGGATTGTTCTGTGAAGGAAGGAAAGTTTGACACGGTTGTCATCTTTTGTTGGTACGTGCCACTCTAGCCAGCAAAGGAAAAGAATCAGTTGGACTCTACGTTGCTTTTGGATCGGATTGGTTGTTGGAGTCCAGGCGGTGCACGCTTTGTAGCCAGGGCCGCACGTGGGTGTGGTGGTGGCGTGCAGCAGGAGTCAAGGAGCAGCACGTTGGCTTGTTTCTTGTTTCTGGCCGGACCTTTCCATCGCGAGTGTACACAGGCGTTTGGAGTCCAGGCGATTGACGTGATCTTCTGCAGATTTTTGCTCCGCGGTGCTACAGTGAAAACTTACTGTAGCAGTGCGTGAATTACACAATTATGTGTGCATACATGGAGAGTTTCCCGGGTGATTTCTATGGCAAGAAGTGTCAAAGTGGCAAGAAGTCTGGTGATGTGTTCAATGACTATCTCGATACATTGCGTGGTGTGACTTTAGTTGCATCGACGGTCACGTGGAAACTTACTCATATTGCAACAGCTCAAGAATATGAGTCATGGGAACGTCTTATGCTGCAGAGTTTTCACAGATGTGATACTTGGGGACGAGTGGATCAGCCTACGCGTGTGTTTCTTGCACTCCGACGTGTGGATGAGGAGGTTGCTCGTTGGTGGACTGAGGAGAGGCATGGGAAGGAAAGCACATATGGGCTTTGGCATGACTTCACTAATTTTTTGCGTTCCTGTTTTATGTCTCCTCGTCGTAAGGTACCTTGTACCAAACCTGTGACGGCGACAAAGGATTCAACACAAGTTTCATGGGCTGATGCGCAAAAGGCAGAATTGCAGAAAATTCAGGATACACTTTCTGTTATCCGGAAGAGTTTGAAGTTACCCACAACGGCAACTGCTGAGAAGATTGAAGTCAACAAGGAAGCGCACATCATGGCTCTTTCCGAGGAGAAGAAAGCTGGCGTTGACAAGGTTGTTGTATGCGCTGAAACTGCAATGGAAAAGGTTGCAGGGGAAAAGGTTGAACCATTGAGTGGGCTGAATATGCAACTCAAGCGGGTTCATGATGAGGTTTGCAAAACAGTTGACAAGGGTCAGCGATGGAGTTTATTTCAGACTCAGTGCATTATAAAAGGCAAGGCGTGCAAGCTCATGGTTGATGGTGGAAGCTGTACAAATGGCATCAGCAAGGCAATGGTGGCAGCATTGGGGTTGTCCACATGGCGTATTCCTGAACCTAAGCATCTTGAGTGGTTGAATAGCTGCGGCATGCTGAAGGTAACCCATAAGGTGCGTGTGCCATTTACAGTTGGTGACTATGTTGATGAGATTGAGTGCGATGTGTTGCCATTGGAGGTGTGTGGTTTGCTACTTGGTCGTCCATGGCAGTATGATCGCAATGTTACACATGCTGGGAGAGCAAATACATTTTCTTTTATGCATGATGGTAAACAACAGATTTTGAAGCCTATGAAGGATGATCAAATTAAATCTGATGTGGAGCTGGTGATACACAAGGAGAAGTTGCATAAAGCTGAACCACAACAGCGGTTAGCTAAGTTGCAGCAAGTGGAGCATGATACAAGGAGTGTTGGTACAGAAATTGATTCAACCATGCATGTAGATGACAAGCCTGTGCTTGTTGGTGACAAGCTAGTTGAAGACAAGCCTCTTATTGAGGAGAAGAAGGAGGTTGCAGCATGTGTTACGAAGCCAGTTTGTGTTGATACAGGTGTTCAGACTGATGATATTTGTGCTGGTCATGTCCCAGTGCATGTGGTGCCGCGGGGCGACAAGCGCAGTTTTATTCGTACACCTGTGAGGCGTTTTGTTGGGACAGCAGTGCGTATGCACACAGGCAGAGATGGACGTGTTCGTCAGCTTTGTGGACCAGGAATTACTCATATTTTGCAGGGGCGTGCAAAGCCGGTTCATGTTCAGCAAAAGAAGGTTCCAGCAAACGTTGAGAAGAAGAAGATGGTGGCGCCAAAGTCCAAATTCCTATGGCGAAGGAAGGAGGCGCCAAGTGTTGTGTCCAGTCAAGCAGGCCGCGAGGGAGGATGTGGTGTGGAAGGCAGGCAAGACTTGAAGACGGCGAAGACGCGTGCTAATTTTGTTGACATCACGCCACCCTTTCGAGCAGACCCTCACGCGTTGGGGACAACGCTTTTTGAAGGGGGGAGGATGATATGGGCACGACGGAGGAGGTGCAGCCCAATTTCAGGACTCCACCAAGTTAGATGTATTCGTCGTGTGTTGCTATTTTAAATAATTAGAGTTTTTAATAATTATGAGTTTGGGCTTGGTTTGGGCCTGTCCAACCAAGTCAACATAGGGCCCATTAGTGGGGCGGTACTGTAGCGCGCTCCTGTAGCGTGGTACTGTAGCGCGGTCCTGTAGCACCCCTCCATATAAGGCTAGTGCTGCGAGTTAGAAGGGGTTCAGAAAATTAGGTTTAAACTACTACGTGTGTTTCTTGGTGAAGCATCCCTCCGGGGACGGCGATGCCGTTTATCAGTTTGTAATAAAGATTGCTGCGGAGGTTCTTGTGTTCATCAAGGATTGTCGTACTTTGGTTGGAGGCGTGGTGATCTTCATCACGTTGCTTGCTGGATTCGTTCCTCTTCTCCAGGTTTGCGTTCATCGTGTAATTGGGAGAATTATTACCTTGGTTGTCTCGCTGTGAAAGATCGGGCAAAACTCTAGGATCGACGGGGTTGATCCGTATCAGTAAGGGAAACAGTTCTTGTATCTTGTGTGTGTTCTTGTGTTCGGGGCGTTTTTCTTGGTGTTCTTCGTGTTCCTCGTGTTCTTGCGTGCGTTCGTCCACATCCTCCGTCAATCCGTGAAGATCGGGCCACCCTAGAGGTCCAATCCTCATCATTGTAGGAGCCGTAGGTTGGGCTACATCATCTCCCCCCCTTGGAAAAGAGTCGTCCTCGACTCTTGGTCATCCTCATCGCTTGATGTTCCAAGGTATGGCGATAGGTTGGCAACGTTGAAGGTGTCATGGACCAAGTGTTTGGAGTGGGAGATGTCGATCTTGTAGGCATTGTCGTTGATGCGCTTGATGACCTTGAAAGGTCCGTCTCGACGAGGGTGAAGCTTGGATTTCCTTGCATCCGGGAAGCGATCTTTGCGAAGGTGTAGCCAAACAAGGTCTCCTTCTTCAAATATCATGGTGCGCTTGTGTTTGTTCATCTTCATAGCATGGTCTTCGATGTGTTTCTCAAGCGTAGTTCTTGTTTCCTCATGGAGTTTTTTCATGTAAGCGGCTCGCTTGTCGAAGTCCATGTTAACTTGCTCACGGAGTGGAAGTGGTAGCATGTCGAGCGCGGTGTAGGGATTGGAGCCATAGACGATCTAGAAGGGTGTTCTCTTTGTTGCGCGATGTAGTGCTCGATTGTAGGCGAACTCGGCGTGTGGGATGCACTCTTCCCAATTCTTCAAGTTAGGCTTGATCAACACACGAAGGAGTGTGGATAGGCTTCGGTTCACCACTTCGGTTTGGCCATCGGTTTGAGGGTGGTATGCGGTGGAGAATAGTTGATTGATTCCCATCTTGGCCATCAAAATCTTCCAAAAGTAGCTCACGAACTTGACGTCACGATCCGACACAATGGTCTTTGGCACGCCATGAAGACGGATGATTTCCCTAAAAAACAAAGTAGCAATATGTGATGCATCGTCGGTCCTGTTGCATGGTATAAAGTGTGTCATTTTAGAGAATCGATCAATGACGACAAAGATGGAATCCTTGTTTGTTTTAGTGCGTGGGAGCCCTAAGACAAAATCCATAGCTATATCGGACCATGGGCGATGTGGAACAGGCAAAGGAGTATATAAGCCATGAGAGTTTAGAGTTGACTTATCTTTGAGACATGTAGAACATCGTCGAACTAGGCGTTCCACATCACGCTTCATTCGTGGCCAATAGTAGTTGGTGGCGAGCATGGCGTAGGTCTTGTCGCGGCCAAAGTGACCCATGAGTGATCCTCCATGCGATTCCTTCAAAAGGATCAAACGAAGCGAAGACTCGGGTATGCATAGTTTGTTAGCCTTAAACAAGAAACCTTGGTGCAAATAGAAATCACCAATTCCTTTGTGCTCCGAACATTGAGCGAAAATGTCTCCAAAGAAAGCATCGGTAGCATACAACTCTTTTATCTCATCCAAACCCAAGACACTAATGTCAAGACGTGTAAGTAGGTTGGCCTTGCGGGATAAAGCATCCACGACCACATTGTCTTTACCTTTCTTGTATTTGATTACAAAGGTAAAAGACTAAATGAACTCAACCCACTTAGCATGTCTTTTGTTCAAATTTGTTTGACTTTTATTTCAAGGATTCATGGTCGGAATGAATGACAAGTTCCTTAGGACGAAGGTAATGTTGCCACACATCCAAAACACGAACCAAAGCAAATAACTTCTTGTCGTAAATAGGGTAATTCAAACGAGCTCCATCTAGTTTCTCACTATGGTATGCAATGGGTCTACCATTTTGCATAAGCACTCCACCAATGCCCAATCCACTTGCATCGCATTCAATCTCAAATGTCTTAGAGCAATCCGGAAGGGCAAGGAGTGGTGCTTCGGTACATTTTTCTTTGTAAGTTCATGGAGGGGGCAAGCAATTGTGGAAAAATCCTTGATGAAACGGCGGTAAAATCCGGCAAAACCAAGAAAACGTCTCAACTCCTCAAGTGACATCGGAAAAGGCCAAGTCCGAATTGCTTGTATCTTTGCTTCATCACTTCGACTCCATCCGAAGAAACAACAAAACCCAAGAAAACAAGTTTGTTGGTGGCAAAAGTGCACTTAGAAAGATTGCATAAAGCTTTTCATTGCGAAGAACCAACAAAACTTGAGCAACATGAGAAGTGTGCTCTTCCAAAGATTTGCTATAGATAAGGATGTCGTCAAAGTATACCACAACAAATTTCCCAATGAAAGGACGCAAAACATGATTCATGAGACGCATAAAAGTAGAAGGTGCATTGGAAAGACCAAATGGCATGACAAGCCATTCATAAAGACCAAGCTTTGTTTTAAATGCGGTCTTCCATTCATCACCTTCACACATCTTATTTGTGTATCCACTTTTAAGATCAATTTTGGAGAATATAGCGGAACCACAAAGCTCATCAAGCATATCATCAAGTCGAGGGATAGGATGGCGATACCGAACGGTGATGGCGTTGATGGGGCGACAATCCATGCAAAGGCGAAGAGTGTTGTCGTGCTTGGGTACCAAGATGACGGGCACGGCACACGGACTCAAGCTCTCGCGGATATGTCCCATGGCAAGAAGTTCTTGTATTTGCCGCTCGATCTCCTTTGTCTCCTCGGGGTTGGTGCGGTAAGGAGCGCGGTTTGGTAGCGGTGCGCCGGGAACAAGGTCGATGCGGTGCTCGATTCCGCGTAGAGGAGGTAGTCCCGGTGGCACTTCTTGAGGGAAGACATCTTCAAAGTCCTTCAAAAGAGACAACAAAGAAGAGGAAGGTTTGTGAAAGTGTTAGTCATAGAAACTTCACCCTTGCATATGAGCACATAGTAGGGTGGATGGGTTCTCTCTCAACTCCCTCATCTCTCTTTTGGTGGCAAATAGTGTAAGTTTTGTGGGAACTCTCTTTGAAGTGTCACTCATTTGGCTTGTGGCTCTCACTCACTTTATGGTGGGTCTCTCGCTCACCACTCATCTCACTTGACGAACGATCTTGTTGTGCCCTTGCAATAGTCTTGGCGTTGTCGGCGATGACTTGACTTGGTGTCATGGGACGAAGGACGAAGGTCTTGTCGTTGTTCTTGAAGCTATAGTAATTTGTCCTTCCATCATGCATAGCACCCTTATCAAATTGCCAGGACGCCCAAGAGTAAGTGACAAACGGTCATAGGCACAACATCACAATCAACCGTATCTTCATAGGCTCCAATCTTGAAGGACACTTGCACCATGTGTTGAATCTTGACGGCTCCGGTATCACTCAACCATTGCACATGGTAGGATGTGGGTGCTTCTTGAACTTCAAGTTGAGCTTATCACAAAGTTCTTGCTCGCTAAGTTGTGGCAACTTCCACCATCTATGATGACCTTGATGGACTTTCCATTGATTCCCGCTCTTGTTTGAAACAAGTTGCATCTTTGGTCTTCTTCCACTTGAACATTGGTGGTTAAGCTCTTGCCACAACCAAGGAAGGGTTGTTGTCGCCATCACAATATATCTCACTTTTCTTCTTGAGCACTTTGCATTGTGGCGACTTGTTCAAAGCATTGTACTCATCTTCACTCATAGATTCATACTCTCCCATGTCATTGATGATCATGACCTTCTTGTTGGTGCACTCAAAGATTTGTGCCCTTGTCCTCCGCACTTGTAGCATTGCAAAGTCTTGTGCCGGACGAAGATCCTTGAGGCGCCTTGAAGGGAGGTACTTTCTTGAAAGGTTGAGGCGCTTGAGGTGTCGATGTAGAGACTCTTGGAGGACCTCGATGTTTGCTTGAGGAAGAGCTTGTGAAGGTGTAGGTGTTGACGAAGAGGCTTGTTGGCGAAGAATGCCTTTGTCTTGATGTATTTGAGCTCTTCAAGCACGTGACGCTCGGCCTTTGTTGCTTGATGACTAGCTCAACCAAGTTGGCATATGGTTGGAACTCCACAATCTTCTTGATTGGATAGTTGAGGCCATTCATGAAGCGAGCCATGGATTGCTCTTCGTACTCGTTGACATTGGCTTCATCATGAGATTTCCATCTCCTTATAGTACTCATCAACCGACTTCAACCCTTGCTTCAACTCTTGCAACTTCTTGTACAAGTCTCGTGTAATGGCTTGGCACGAAGCGCTTGTACATTGTTTCTTTCATTTCAACCCAAGTGTCGATTGGTTGTTGGTGGTTAGCGATGCGTGCATCTTGTAGTTGTTCCCACCACAAGAGGGCATACTCTTCAAACTCCATCGAGGCTAAGGCAACCTTCTTGTTGTCGAGAAGCGTTGTACGGGAAGATCTTGTCAACCTTGAGTACCCATGAGAAGTAAGCTTCCGGATCACTTGTGCCGTAGAACTTGGGTATGTCAAAGCGAAGATTTCAAGTTGTCGTCGTCGTCGCACGATGGAGTGGGAATGCACGTCCACGTCTCTTCTTGAGTCCATCACCATTGTGTTGGCTTGACTCGTTATCACTTGACTCGGAATGGTGGTGTTGGTGACGATCATGTGGAAGTTCTTGACGAGGACGAGGATCATGTTGAGGAGGTGCTCTTGTTGATGAATGGGTTGTTCGTTATTGTTCACATTGTCATGAGTTTGATGGCGTGGCCTTGGAGGATGACGGGGATGACGTCCTTGTTCATCAAAGTCATTCGCACCCGGTACGCCATTGTCATTAGCCAATGGGTCATGACGATCACGTTGTTGCGGTGGTGGTGATGGTATGCGTTCGCGACGTTCATCATTTTGGTGAGGTTGTTCTTGATGCGCATTGGCATTGTTCGCGTGAAGATCATGTGGTTGTTCAACGTTAGGAGGAGGTCGTTCATGGGCGTCACGCCTTGGGTTATGTTGACGTTCTTGTCGAGGTTCATGACGTCCATGATGTGCTTGCGTCGACCTTGAGGTGCTTCTTGTACGGCTTGAGCGTGAAGAAGAAGCTCGTTGTCGCACAAGGTTGTTGAGAGCTTCGGTCACCCGCTCCATTGATGCTTCTTGCGCATGCATGCGGTCGTTGAAGTTGGCCTCTTGACTTGAAGACGGCGCTCGTAGCGTCCTAGGCCATCACGAAGAAGGTGTCGAAGACCAACAAACTCGGTATGTGTGACATAGCCATGATCACCTCGAAGTCCACTATGGATTTCATCGTCCGGCTTGAGCTTCCGTTTGTACTTCCCCTAAACATTTTCTCAAGAACAAGTGAGATATGTGGCAAGGAAAACCAAGACAAACTATATCCCAAGTATAATGTGGCTTGAGAGGAGAGAATCCGGTTCTAACACCCAACACACACACTTATGAGGATAGGAAGGTATGAAGTGGCAAACGAAACAAGCAAATCCCGCGACAAGTATATTGTCAAAGGTAGAGAAAATCCACAATGATCAAATTACCAAAGAAACTCCAACCACAAATGATGAAGAAACACACACAAAAGCGAATGATGGGGTTGGGCGACCAAAGGGCGAGCACTCGAAGATAGACAACCTAACGAAGACTACGTGCTCAAATGTCACCCAACACAAGTGGGACGCTAGCTCAATTGCTTTTTGGTGGGCAACGGATTTGCACAAGTGTTAACACTCACACTCACTTTGGCGGTTCAAGCTTTGTCGCAACCTACAAGAGATGATACTTGGCACTACTCATGTTCTTTTTTTTCTCTTTTTTTTTGATTTTGCTTTTTGACGATGATTCCTTCTCTTTTGCTAGTGCCAAGATCTCTAACGATACACACTCGCCAATACTTTAAGACAATCACTCGAACAAGTGCAATGCCCCGCAATATCAAAGAGCTAGTCCGATAGGTCAAGGTACACGAAAGGAAGAAGGGCTCACAACGGATTATTATGATGGGGAAATGTCGAGTCCTTGGTGGCGTCGTCGCTTGGCGTTGATGATGCATGGCTGCGGAAGCTTGTCGATGTCGTAGACGTAGGGCACACCAAGAAAGGACTCAAACCAAAGAGGAAATGCCAAAACGAACCGAGGAGAAAAAAAATTCTGAAAAAGTTTGCCCTGGCGGTAGTACCGCTGTACCGGCCGGTAGTACCGCTCGGGCGGTAGTACCGCCCCGTAGTACCGCTGATCTCGGGCGGTAGTACCGCTGCGCACGAATCTGCGCGATTTTGACTCGATTTTGGGCAGATTTTGGATCCAAAAATTCCTCGAATTCGTGGGAAATCGGCAAAATTGAGGTTAGGGAACGCAAACAAAGGTGGAAGGGGTCATAAAGCAATAGATCCATGGACAAAAACTACCAAAAAAGCAACGAATCGACAGATCGGCTCGAATCATGGAAAGGCTATTTTTGGTGGAAATTTTCGAATTTCTCAAAAACAAGAAAATTTTGTTTTGGTGGAAACACAAATCAAATCCGTGGCAACCTAGAGCTCTGATACCATATGATGTAGGTTGGTCCCGATTTTCACGGATTTGGGCGGAGGGATCGATGAACACGAAGAATAAGGGATGAACACAAGAACACAAAGAGGGGAAAACACCAATTCAAGGATAACTAGCAAGTAGTAACTCAGCAAGATTCAATTGGTAACAAGCCACGAGGGTAGCCCCCAATTCTCCTCTCCCAAGCACACCTTACTCTTAGCATTGTTTGTCCAATTGGTCAATCCAAACCAACCCAATCTAGCCACTTCAAGAGGGAAGATTAGCAAGTAGCAAACTACAAGAGGAAGCCTTGGTATCCACGAAGGGATCTTCTCCACAAGGGGAGGCCTTGGTTCATCTCCACAAGGGGAGGCCTTGATTCATCTCCATAGGAGGAAAGGACCACTTTGAGAAGAAGGAGTAATGCTCTACTCTAATCCCAAATCATAGTCTACCCAGATGTGAGATGGGGAACTCCTATTTATAGTCTAGAGGCAAAAGGGGAAAGGTAGGTGGGGTAGGTGGAGATTACAAACATCAAAAGCCGGGCCGGTTCCCGCAACAGCGGTAGTACCGCTCGTACGGGCGGTAGTACCGCTGGTGCGGGCCGAAGGCGCGTTGACTTTGCGTGGGACGAGCGGTACTACCGCCTGGGCGGGCGGTAGTACCGCCGGTAGTGCCGCACATGGGCGCCGAGGATGGTTTCTGACGGCACTGGGGTGGTAGTACCGCTTGGACGGGCGGTAGTACCGCCCAGTCTCTTCTTTCTCTTCTTATTCTTCTTCCTGGCCATCTTCTTTTGTCTTCTCTTGGTCATCTTCTCCATCATCTTGGACCTTCTCTTGCTCATCTCCTCCACTCCATTGTGGGTCGTCATCAAGGTGGTTCCTGAGTATGCACAAAGTATCCGAATGAAGTAGCAACCCATTCAAAGGAGTGTCGAGATCACACATAGATAGGAGTGAATTCACCTTATCATGGAGAGCTTTGACTCTTGCTCTTGTCATTGGGACACTTGTTGTAGGAGCCGTAGGTTGGGCTACATCAATAGGTCTTGTGAGGCCATTTTGAATTCTAACACCTTACCCTCTACCTTCAGTGTGTTCTCTCATTGTGAGCTAGGTTCTATGGATGATGAGACACCACTTCTCGACACGATGATTGAAATGGAGAAGATGTACATGGAGGATGATGATGATGCCACCCCATGTCTACGTCAAAATGGACAAGTCGGCTACATGAAAGCCCCTACTACTTCAACACCTACTTCACATGAGCGGGACAACAAAGGTATGGGTGTTGATGTGACCATAATCCCACTAGTGGACATGATGAATGTTGATTGCTTACATGATTTGGATGATTCTCTTGATGTCACCTCTGAATCTTTCCTTTTCCAATGTGATACCTTGCCTCAAAACAATGTTGATCATGTGGATTATTCTATTGGTGGTAAAAATACCATTCACTTGTTTTGCAATCAATGTTTTTACTACTCTCCCTTCATTACAACCAAAACTATCAAAACTTGTTCTTTCAAATGCTTGGTTTGCAATGATGAGCCCTTGATTTATAATGAGATTGCACCCATAGCTTTCTCACATTTTGGAGATTGTTTGTTTTCTCTTATGGACCTTGTTCCATCCTTCACTTTGCATAGTAACCATCCACATATGTCATACATTCCACTTGATTTTGGTGTGTTTGGTGAAGTGCAAATGAAGAGACGCATCATGATGGATGATGTGTTCATGTACCATGCCCATAATTTCTTCCTTTGGTGTTTTGTGTCTTTTGGTACCCGCATGATAATGTCAACCTCCATTGAGCATGAGTTGACAAAAAGGGCTCTTGAGAGCATACACTTGAGTTGTGGATCGAACCCGGCTCTAATACCTCTCCCATGTTTTGCATTAAACAAGTTGAACAATTTCTCTTACATTTGGTTTGTTTGCAAACATTGATATGGGCACGACGGAGGAGGTGCAGCCCAATTTCAGGACTCCACCAAGTTAGATGTATTCGTCGTGTGTTGCTATTTTAAATAATTAGAGTTTTTAATAATTATGAGTTTGGGCTTGGTTTGGGCCTGTCCAACCAAGTCAACATAGGGCCCATTAGTGGGGCGGTACTGTAGCGCGCTCCTGTAGCGTGGTACTGTAGCGCGGTCCTGTAGCACCCCTCCATATAAGGCTAGGTGCTGCGAGTTAGAAGGGGTTCCGAAATTTAGGTTAAAAACTATCTCGTGTTCGAGTTGTATCATCCTTCCGGGGAAACGGCGCTGCCGTGTTATCAATACAGATTGCTGCGAGGGTTCTTGTGTCTTCAAGAATTATCTAGCTCAAGGTTTGAGGCGTGTTGATTCCATCACGTTGCTTGCTGGATTTTAATCCTCATCTTCAGGTATCACTATTGGTGCTATTGGGAGGTTTCTATCCTGGTTTGTACTCGCTGTGAAAGGTTGGGACAAAATCATAGGATCGACGGGGTTGATCCTTTATCAAACATGTTTGTGATCTTGGTTTTCCCTATGGACGAAATGTCTCCTTGATCTTTCATATGAATGGTTTATGTGTTGCAACAAAAATAATGAACAATTGTTCTTTTAAATGGCTTGTGTGCAACCATAATGACATTTTGAACATGTCTTGTCATGAGTGTGTTGGTTTCTACCCATTTGGTGTTGCAACAAATATTTTGAAAACTTGCTCCTTCATATGGTTTGTTTGCACCCATGTTGATACTTTGGACATTTTTCATCGTGTGTTTTTGCCAAATTCTCCGCTTATAGCGTCAAGGATGTCGCCAAATTTATCTTGCCAATGCCTTGTGTCCAATATTGATCATATGGTTCAAAATGAGATAGCTAACATAGCCTTCTCAAATTTTCATGGAGTTTTTGTGTTCCCACATTTTGAGGATGTTTCAAGAAGTTGCTTGCACATTGACCTTGCATATGCTTTGACTTTCACATATTTGTGTTGTCCTAATGGTGTAATGACCATGAATGGACATGTCATTGATGATATGCTCCTCTATCTTGCACGCACATGGTTTGCTTGGTCTTTGATGTGTAGGTCGTACCTTTAGATGAGACTCCATGAGTTGTTTCAACCACGCATTCCTAGGATGGAAGATCCTGCAAGAAAAGCTCATCGGCATCTTGCTAAGGTGATTTCCTTCTACATAAGCACTCATGCGATGACCTTCACGAATTGGCTACTCTTTGATTGTTGTTTCGTCTTCCTTGTGAGTTTTGTAGGTTACTTCAAAGGCGAAGGGACATTGAAGAAGTGCCACATCATTTCCATCGACTACATGGTGAACCACACGACAAGGTCGGGTGGCTGGCTGGCGGTAGTACCGCCGGTGCGCGTCGGGTGGCTGGCTGGCGGTAGTACCGCTGTAGGGCCGGTAGTACCGCTCCTGCTTCTTCTTCCTCCTCTTCCAAGCCACCGTATTGTCTTCCTCCATTCCTCGTGCACCTTGGTCATCCTCTTGTGTACACGTCGTTGTCATGGTAAACCTAGTATCATCAAGTGACGAAGGATGACGTAGTATATGATGAGGACATCTCTAGTCCTTTACCGTCTTCTTCCATTGATGATGTTGCTGTTCAAGATAAGCCTAATGAAGTGAGGATTGGACCAATGACAAGAGCTCGTGCCAAGCTACTTGGACAACAGGTGAACTCACGCTTAATTGAATACGATGTTTGTGATAATGAGAATTTTATACTACCTAAGTGATGTAGGTTGGTCCCGATTTTCACAGATTTGGGCGGAGGGATCGATGAACACGAAGAACACGAGATGAACTCAAGAACACAAAGAGGGGAAAACACCAAATCAAGGATAACTAGCAAGAAGCAACTCAGCAAGATTCAATTGGTAACAAGCCCCAAGGGTAGCCCCCAATTCTCCTCTCCCAAGCACACCATACTCTTAGGATTGTTTGTCCAATTGGTCAATCCAACCAATCCAATCTAGCCACTACAAGAGGGAAGATTAGCAAGTAATTGCAACTACAAGAGGAAGCCTTGGTATCCACGAAGGGATCATCTCCCCAAGGGGAGGCCTTGGTTCATCTCCACAAGGGGAGGCCTTGATTCATCTCCATAGGAGGAAAGGACTACTGGTGTAGTACGGGACTACTAGGGTGGCCCGATCTTCACGGATTGACGGGGGATGTGGACGAACGCACGCAAGAACACGATGAACACGAAGAACACCAAGAAGAACGCCCCGAACACAAGAACACACACAAGATACAAGAACCGTTTCCCTCACCGTCGGTCCAACCGGCCCAATAGAATCCACGCGAAGGTGGGAGATCGGCAAGTAGATACAAGAAGGGATCTTGGATGGTTGTTTCTCCAATGGTCAACCGAACCGATCCAATAAAGTCACCCGAGGATGAAAGATTGGAAAGTAGTCAAACTACAAGTAGAGGTCTTAAATCCAAGAAGGATTTTCTCCACAAGGGGAGGAACCATCCCCACAAGGGGAGGAAGGAGACCTTTGAGAAGAAGGAGTCTAGCTCTACTCTAATCTCAAAACATAGTCTATCCCTAGATCTAGCCAAGGGTGCCTATTTATAGTCTAGGCCCAAAGGGGACGAATTACATGGGTCAACACCCAGATCTGCTCGCAGGCACGTGCAGGGCCGGTACTACCGGCGGATACGGTCCGGTAGTACCGGACGTGCGAACATCCGGTAGTACCGGGTCGAATTCCGGTAGTACCACTTACGACGGCAGCGATTCCAGTAGCTCCTGGCGCTTCGGCGGTAGTACCGGGCTGATTGGTCCGGTAGTACCGGTGGGTCTCCAGCTTCTCTTTCTTCTCTTCTTCCAAGCCACCGTCTTGTCGGACTTCATTCCTCTTGCGCCTTGGTCTTCCTCTTGTGTATCCGTAGTCGTTGTGACACTCCTAGTATCAACAAGAGATAGAAGATGACATAGCATACCATGCAAAAGGGTGAGAATTGAGTTATCTAAGAGGAATGAGTTCACCTTTGAAGTCCATGGTGACTTGTGGTATGTTGGAGTGCTTGACATGGTGATGGTCCGAGGTTGGGCTACATCATCTCCCCCCCTTTAATAAGAGTCGTCCTAGACTCTTGCTCTTCATCACAATGCAAAGGAGGTAGATGTGTTGTCGAAGTATTGGAATTCACCACGCCTACAAACACTAAAGACCAAGCAAACCATGTGTGTGCAAGAAAGAGGAGCATATCAACAATGACATGTCCATTCTTTGTCATAGCTCCGTTAGCACAACACAAGAATATGAAAAGGTAGTGCAAGGTCAATGTGCAAGCAATCCAATGGAACATCTTCAAAATGTGTAAACACAAAAACTCCATGAAAATATGAGGATGCCATCTAGGTATCTCATCTTGAATTATATGATCATTATTGCACACAAGGCATTGGAAGGGACAATTTGTCATGAACCTTGATGCAACAAGAGGAGGATTTGGCAAAAACACACAATGTAGAATGTCCAAAATATCATCATGGTGGCAAACAAAGCACATGAAAGAGCAAGTTTTCAACATATTTGTTGCAACACCAAATTTGTATAAACCAATAAACTCATGACAAGACATGCACAAAATGTCATTATGGTTGCAAACAAGCCATTGGAAGGAACAATTGTTCATCATATTTGGTGCAACACATAAATCATTCATATGAAAGATCAAGGATACATTCTTGCCATAGGGGAAACCAATATCACAAACATGTTTGCAAACAAACCAAAAGCAAGAGAAATTGGTCAACTTGTTTGATGCAAAACATGAGAAAGAATTTCGAGTTGGATTTAATCCACAACTCAAATGTATGCTCTCAAGAGCTCGTATTGTAACTCATGCTCCATTGAGGTTGACATTATCATGCGTTTACCGGCACACAGAAGACACAATATGAAGAAGTTATGTGCACAGTATATGAACACATCATCCATCATGAAGTGTCTCTTCATTTGCACATCACCAACCACACAAAAATCAAGTGGAAAATATGACATATGTGGATGGTCACTATGCAAAGTGAAGGATGGAACAAGGTCCATAAGAGAAAACGAAACATCTCCAAAATTTGAGAAAGCTATGGGGGCAATCTCATTATCAAGCATTTCAACATTAGTGCAAGCAACACATGTGAAAGAGAAATTGTTCAACATGTTGCATGCCATAATGGGAGAAAAATGGAAACATTTATAACAAGGCATGCTCACGGCAAAATCATCACAAATAGGTAATTCCACATGATCAACATTGGTTTCAAACAAAGTATCACATGGGAATAAGAACGAATCATATGTGACATCAATAGAATAATCCATAGCATGCAAGCAATCATAGTTCATCATGTCCACTAGCGGGAACATGGTCACATCAACACCCATACCTTGATAGTCCCGCTCATGTGAAGTAGGTGTTGAAGTAGTAGGGGCTTCCATGTAGCCGACTTGTCCATCTTGAAGTATACATGGGGTGGCATCATCATCATCCTCCATGTACATCTTCTCCATTTGAGGCACCGGCAAGTCGAAGATAGGCGTCTCATCATCCAAGGAACCTAGCACACAATGAGAAAACACACTAGAGGTAGAGGTTAAGTTGTTAGAAATCGAAATGGCCTCACAAGACCTATCAACTACATCTCTCAACTCAAGTGGTGTATCACTCATTCCCTCAAAGTGAAAGCACTCAAACTCGCATATGGTGGAGGCATTCAACTCACTCTCACTCTCACTCAAGTGGGCTAAGTGACTCTCATTCTCACATGGGATTGGTACCATCTCATAACTCAAGGTCATAGGGATATGCTTGGTTTCCTCATCTCCATACGCCTCCAAGGTTGAAGGGAAACTCCCATGCTCAACCTTCTCTACCTCATCACCTTCAATGATCAATGCCATAGTGTAGGCATCATCACTCAACTCCTTTGCGGAAGGGAAAATCCCATGCTCCGCTTCATCACTTGACTCCATTGCCGAAGGGAACATCCCATGCTCGGCATCATCATTGATGACGTGAAACACACGTTCGTTGGGAGACCCCAAGAGGAAGGTATGATGTAGTCAGCAGCAAGTTTTCCCTCAGAAAGAAACCAAGGTTATCGAACCAGTAGGAGCAGCAACTCTTCAGAAGGTTGTCAACGGCGCCAGAAAAATAGCTGTTGCAGGGAGTCTGGACTGTTGACGTGGAATCTGCACACAACACAATCAAACTACTTTGCCCCAACGAAACAGTGAGGTTGTCAATCTCACTGGCTTGCTGAAAACAAAGGATTAAACGTATGGTGTGGAAAATGAGTATTAAATTGCAGAGAATGAAAAAGGAACAGTTTGCAGTTTGTGGTTGTTTAATCAGTGTAAAAGAATGGACCGGGGTCCACAGTTCACTAGTGGTGTCTCTCCATAAAAGATAACTAACATGTTGGGTGAACAAATTACAGCTGGGCAATTGACGAATAGTGAGCGCATGACAATGCATATACATGACATGTTGACTACTATGATATTTAATTGGGCATTACGACATAATACATAGACCGTTATCCAACAGCATCTATGACTAATAATCCACCGCCGGGTTGTCATCCGAGTCCCCCGTTGGTATTAAGTTGCAAGCAACGGATAATTGCATTAAGTAAAGTGCGTAATGTAAACAAACACATATGTCCGTGGACATAGCATCGTTAGGTTATCCCTAGTGGCAACAGCACATCCACAACCTTAGAACTTTCTGTCACTGTCCCAGGTTAAACGGAGACATGAACCCACTATCTAGCATAAATACTCTCTCTTGGAGTTACAAGCATCTACTTGGCCAAAGCATCTACGAGTAACGGAAAGCATGCAAGATCTTAAATAACATATAAGATAGATTGATAATCAACTTGACATAATATTCAATATTCATCGGATCCCAGCAAACACAACATGTAGCATTACAATAATATGATCTTGATCATGTAGGGCAGCTCACAAGATCTAAACATGATGGCACAAAGTGGAGAGACAACCATCTAGCTACTGCTATGGACCCGTAGTCCAAGGATGAACTACTCACGCATCACTCCGGAGGCAGGCATGGCGATGTAGAAGCCTCCGGTGACGATTCCCCTCTCCGGCAGGGTGCCGGGAAGAGGTTCTGAACCCTCCCGAGCTAGGGTTGACGACGGCGGCGTCTCTGGATCTTTTCGTGGATATTTGCTCAGGTACTTAGGGTTTTCGCGTCGGGGGGAATAAGTAGGCGAAAGGGCGGCGGCTGCGACCCCCGAGGGGCCCACACCACCCTAGGGCGCGGCAGAGGGGGGCCCGCGCCCTAGGTGCGTGTGGCCTCCTGGTGGCCCTCCTCTGCTGCTCCTTCGCTCCGTCAGGTGTGTTCTGGAAAAATAGGGACCCCCGTGTAGTTTCGTCCAATTCCGAGAATATTTCCAGACTAGCTTTTCTGGAATACAAAAACAGCAGAAAACAGGAACTGGCACTTCGGCATCTTGTTAATAGGTTAGTCCCAAAAAATGTATAAAAGTGATATAAAGTAGATGCAAAACATGTAGCAATTGGTATAAAACAAGCATGGAACATCAAAAATTATAGATACGTTTGAGACGTATCAGCATCCCCAAGCTTAGTTCCTACTCGTCCTCGAGTAGGTAAACGATAAAAACAAAATAATTTTTGAGGTGACATGCTACTATCATAATCTTGATCATATAATATTGCAAGGCACATGTAAATGAATGAAGTGATCCAAGTCAATGGTCTATAATTTGCTACCAAATAGATAATGAGTAAACAATGAATCACACAAGCTAAACGTTTTCATGAATAGTACTTTCGAGACAAGCATCAAACAGTTTTGCATAAGTGTTAACTCATAAAGCAATAGTTTCTAACAAAAGGTATTTAATCAACACAAAGGAAGAATTTAGTTTCAGCATTTGCTTCAACTTTCAACATATTTATCTCATGGATATTGTCAACACAAAGTAGTATAACAAGTCCAATACATTGCATATAACGCATGTTGTAACAAAGTTGACACTAGTGTTTGCTTGTGGAAGACAGAAAGAATAGGAAAACTGACTCAACATAAAAGTAAAAGAAAGGCCCTTCGCAGAGGGAAGCAGGGATTAAATCATGTGCTAGAGCTTTTAGGTTTTTGAAAGCATATAGAGATTGCATAAAATATTTGATACTCCTCCCAACCTTGCTAACACAAGCCATGGCTAACCGAATCCTCGGGTGCCTTCCATCAATCACATACCATGGAGGAGTATCTATTTTTGAGAGGTGTTTGTTAATTGTCAACGAATGGTAGCGGGTGAGAACAGTATTCTACCTGTCGAACGGACTTTTAAGAGCGGCTCCCATGAAGGACGTTATTTCTACCAGCAAGGCAGATCATCCCTCTTTCTCTTTGGTTTACACACATTCAGGTATTTCACTGTTTGTCATTGCTTACTGATGAATCAGGGCAAAAGTGTGAAGAGAATTAATTGGTTAAAGTTGTAATTAATTGGGACTGGGCACCCCGTTGCCAGCTCTTTTTGCAAGTTATTGGATAAGCGGATGTATATGCCACTAGTCCAGGTGTAAAAGTCCACTCGACAAATAGAATAAAGAATAACCACACTAATTCCTCATGAGCTAGTAAACATTGACACAAAAAGGGAATAATAACATTTTGAATAATTTAAAGGTAGCACATGAAAAATTTACTTGGAGTGGCAAGGAAATACCACATATAGGTAGTTATGGTGGACACAAATGGCATGGATTTTGGCTCAAGGATTTGGATGCACGAGAAGCATTCCCTCTCAGTACAGAGTTTAGGCTAGCAAGGTTATGTAAGCAAACAAGAATATCAACCCGTACACCAAGTTTTATATGACAAACATATTGCAAACGTTATAAGACTTCATACCGTCTTCCTTGTTAACCAAACCCTGTTATTAGAAAATATCTAGACCTTAGAGGTACCACCGATGCAAACCAAATTTTCAACAAGCTTTACGGTAGTTCTTCACTAATAGGCTTAACTCATGTGATGCACAATTTAATCATGATCTACTTGTTAACTCAAAACAATTGACAAGCATCAAGTTATCCATTTTAGTGATCTACAAGATTAAGCAAGTTTTTCCTTATACCAATTACCACATGCAACATTTTCTGAACCAACCAAACACCAATCAATTTATTTCATCAACTCTCCAAACAAATATAAGTGAAGCAAGAGAGTACTTTCTACAAAAGAAAGCTAATAGCTCTGACAAGAGATACATGAAAACAAGAGCTAAAAGCTGAACAGCGCTAGATATGAATACTCAACAAATATAAGTGAAGAATAGGAGTATTCTCATGAAAAAGCGGAGCGTGTCTCTCTCCCAATCAAGAATGCTAGGGTCCAGTCAAGCTTTATTGAAAATAAAAATGCAATACTGAAAATAAAAGCACACAGACGCTCCAAGAAAAGCACATATGATGTGAAAGAATTAAAATATAGTTTCACTAGAGATGACCTGATAATTTTGACGATGAAGAAGGGGATGCCTTGGGCATCCCCAAGCTTAGACGCTTGAGTCTTCTTGAAATATGCTGGGGAGATCCATGGGAGCCTCCCCAAGCTTAAGCTCTTCACTCTTCTTGATCCTATTATATCATCCTTCTCTCTTGACCCTTGAAAACTTCCGTCACACCAAACTCAAAGTAGATCTCATTAGAGGGTTAGTGCATAATCAAAAATTCACATGTTCTATAAAGACGCAATATGATTTGTTACTTTAAACATTAGCTACAGCCACTGATGTTATGTGAAGCTCTTCCACCCAAAAAAGAATTTCACTCAACACTAGTAAAAGAGAGAATGCGAAAAATAAAAAGGCATAATCTGTCTAAAACAGAACAGTCCGCAAAGACGAATTTTTTCGAGGCACTTACGACGCTCAGATCGAGAAACTCTGAACTAATGAAAGTTTCAGACATTCATAAAGATTACGCACAAAAATTTCAGATTTAATTAACAATCTGGTGATTTTAGGAATTTCGTACAGTGAACAGCAAAAATCTGTTTCTGCGCAGCAATCAAAATTAAGCATCATCTTAACATTAGAGGCTACTCTTGGCACAACAATGCGAGAAAATAAAGATACAAAGGAGTTGCTACAGAAGTAAACAAACTCCTTGACTAATACTGAAAATAAAAGATAATGGGTTGCCTCCCAAAGCGCTTTCTTTAATGCCTTTTAGCTAGGCATAGTGATTTTTATGATGCTCACATAAAGATGAGAGCTGGAACATAAAAGAGAGCATCAAGGAGCATATAAAAAACATGTTTAAATCTAACACTCTTCCTATGCATAGGAGTCTTGTACATAAATAAATTCATAAAGAACAAAGTGACAAGCATAGGAAGATAAAACAAGAGCAACTTCGGAACTTTTAGCATATAGAGAGGTGTTTTAGTACCATGAAAATTTCTACAACCATATTTTCCTCTCTCATAATAATTTTCAGTAGCATCATGAACAAACTCAACAATATAACTATCACATAAAGCATGCTTTTCATGATCTACAAACACATAATTTTTATCAAGCTCAAAAATAGTGGGATTAAAACTTTCAAACCCACTTTTAACAATTTTATAACAAGATGATTGATCATTCTCAAGAGGTATGAGACTCCATCTAGATAAAGTCAAGACCTCTCCAATCCCATTTTCATTAGTAGTGCAATTAATATTATCAACCAATATAGGACCATCATCAAGAGCATTATCATATATAACATTAGTGAGTACATTTTTACTTTCTGCAATTTCCTCTTTTACTGAGTCAAGGAGGATGTTTACTTCAAATTTATCAAAAGGAGATATTTCAATAGAATCACGAAATTCAACAATATAGCACTCTTCCTCCTTAGGTGGGCATGGAGGGCAATCAAATAATGTAAGAGTTAAAGAGTTACTATCTTTAGGAGGTAGATCCTCCTTTTGTTCTTCACTCTCCTCCTCTTTTTCATCCTATGAGATCACAGTTTCAGCAATTTCTTCTCCCATAGGTTCCTGAAAGGTAGCAACTTGTTCTGGAGAATAAGTCTTCTCAAGAAATTCAGTGATATAAGGATTATCATTGTAATATTCAAGGCAATAACCAAGTATAGCATAATTCTCAGTTCTACAAGGAGCATCATCATTTTGAATATAACCAGCAATTTCATAGGCACCCTTAAAAACAAAAAATTCTTCAATTCGCTCAAGATTACCAAAGTCATAATTTCCTTTAGCATAAGCAGCCAAAGTTTCATTATCATTATAATCACATTGGAAAGGGAGGTGTTTATGCCTTCTACAACATAAAGATTCATTGAAGCAGTAGGCTTCATCATAAGTAGAGCACATGTTTTTAGCAAAATAATTCAATCTACTTATTTGTTCCCATAAATATTTCCCTTTTTGAGACAAGCGGTATTCCTTATAGTGATTATGTTGTTCCTCCGCGAACCCACTTAGCCAATAAGATTTTGTTTCAAACAGAGAAGACATTGATAGCAAATAAATAACTAGACATAATAACAAACCGAAATAAACTAGATGCAAGAAACTAATTTTTTTGTGTTTTTGATAATTGAAAGCAAACAAGATAAAATAAAATAAACTAAGCAAGACAAAAACAAAGTAAAGAGGTTGGAAGCGTGAAACTCCCCTTGCAGAAGACTGCTGTCTCCCCGGCAACGGCGCCAGAAAAATAGTGCTGTTGACGGGAGACAGACAGCTTCCTGAAGAACTTCTACTCCCCGGCAACGGCGCCAGAAAAATAGCTTGATGACGTGAAACACACGTTCGTTGGGAGACCCCAAGAGGAAGGTATGATGTAGTCAGCAGCAAGTTTTCCTCAGAAAGAAACCAAGGTTATCGAACCAGTAGGAGCAGCAACTCTTCAGAAGGTTGTCAACGGCGCCAGAAAAATAGCTGTTGCAGGGAGTCTGGACTGTTGACGTGGAATCTGCACACAACACAATTAAACTATTTTGCCCCAACGAAACAGTGAGGTTGTCAATCTCACTGGCTTGCTGAAAACAAAGGATTAAACGTATGGTGTGGAAAATGAGTATTAAATTGCAGAGAATGAAAAAGGAACAGTTTGCAGTTTGTGGTTGTTTAATTAGTGTAAAAAAATGGACCGGGGTCCACAGTTCACTAGGGTCTCTCCATAAAAGATAACTAATATGTTGGGTGAACAAATTACAGCTGGGCAATTGACGAATAGTGAGCGCATGACAATGCATATACATGACATGTTGACTACTATGATATTTAATTGGGCATTACGACATAATACATAGACCGTTATCCAACAGCATCTATGACTAATAATCCACCGCCGGGTTGTCATCCGAGTCCCCCGTTGGTATTAAGTTGCAAGCAACGGATAATTGCATTAAGTAAAGTGCGTAATGTAAACAAACACATATGTCTGTGGACATAGCATCGTTAGGTTATCCCTAGTGGCAACAGCACATCCACAACCTTAGAACTTTCTGTCACTGTCCCAGGTTAAACGGAGACATGAACCCACTATCTAGCATAAATACTCTCTCTTGGAGTTACAAGCATCTACTTGGCCAAAGCATCTACGAGTAACGGAAAGCATGCAAGATCTTAAATAACATATGAGATAGATTGATAATCAACTTGACATAATATTCAATATTCATCGGATCCCAGCAAACACAACATGTAGCATTACAATAATATGATCTTGATCATGTAGGGCAGCTCACAAGATCTAAACATGATGGCACAAAGTGGAGAGACAACCATCTAGCTACTGCTATGGACACGTAGTCCAAGGATGAACTACTCACGCATCACTCCGGAGGCAGGCATGGCGATGTAGAAGTCTCCGGTGACGATTCCCCTCTCCGGCAGGGTGCCGGGAAGAGGTTCTGAACCCTCCCGAGCTAGGGTTGACGACGGCGGCGTCTCTGGATCTTTTCGTGGATATTTGCTCAGGTACTTAGGGTTTTTGCGTCGGGGGGAATAAGTAGGCGAAAGGACGGCGGCTGCGGACCCCCGAGGGGCCCACACCACCCTAGGGTGCGGCAGAAGGGGGCCCGCGCCCTAGGTGCATGTGGCCTCCTGGTGGCCCTCCTCTGCTGCTCCTTCGCTCCGTCAGGTGTGTTCTGGAAAAATAGGGACCCCCGTGTAGTTTCGTCCAATTCCGAGAATATTTCCAGACTAGCTTTTCTGGAATACAAAAACAGCAGAAAACAGGAACTGGCACTTCGGCATCTTGTTAATACGTTAGTCCCAAAAAATGTATAAAAGTGATATAGAGTAGATGCAAAACATGTAGCAATTGGTATAAAACAAGCATGGAACATCAAAAATTATAGATACGTTTGATATGTATCAATCATCACTTGACCCACGGTCATAGTGATAGCATCATCCATGCTCGCCTCCTTGGTCGGAGGGAAAATCCCATGCTCGACCATCTTCTCATCATCTTGGTCTCCATTTGTGCACTCCCACATCATGTGACCTCTTCCATTGCATAGGGGGCACAAGAGATTGGGACATTCTCGTGGATCATGGTCTTGGCCTTGGCAAATGTCGCATGTGAGGTCTTCCTCTTGCCATATGGGGACCAATGTGGTGGTGGCACTTGGTGTAGACGTCATATCAAGAGAAGTGCTTGAGAAGGGCGCCGTCTTGGTTGTGGCCTCACATGTGTGACCATGCTTCTTCCGGCGTCGACGTATCAAATTCTCGAAGAAGTTGTCGATGTCGGCCATGATCTCGTCAAAGATGGAACTTGTAGCTCTTGTTGGCGCACTTGGAGTGGTAGCACTAGGGGACACCATAGGATGCGCCTTTGTCGCTGTCTTCTTTTCATGTCGACGTTGGCGCTCTTGAGTGGAGGGATGTCGCCGAAAGTCATTTGGATGCTTCTCCTCATGTTGGCATCGGCGTGCTTGTTGCTTTGGTGACCTTGTCGTGGAGCTTCCACTAGAGCGTTGTGACATGTTGTGGTCCACCTTGGCATCTTTCTCGTGGCGCCTTGATGAGCTAGATAAAGGACGTAGGCTCTTGGCATACTTTTCCATGGCATCCTTGACAATTTGGAGCTTAGCCTTGTCGATGCACTTCTTGGGACGCCGTCTTGTTGTTGAAGGAGAATGTCGAAGCTTGTCGCTCTTGGTGACGGCCTTGTCATGGCTCCTTCTTGAAGTTGATGTCGAATGGCGAAGCTTGGCACTCTTGGAAGTAGATGGAGCTCCATAGGATGAACTCATGGTGGCCTTGTCGGAGCACCGTCTTGAGCTTGAACCATAGAAGTAGGTTGTGCCATGACACTTGGTGGTGCCGCTCTTGAAAATGGTGGTGATGGGGGTCCTCTCCTCTTGCATGTTGTCGATGTCGCCGCACATGCTACAAGAATAGTAGTCGTAGACGTTCTCCACCATGTCATCGGAGTGGTAGTCGTAGGAGTAGCGCTCCACCATGTCGTTGTTGTAGTCGAAGTTGGTACCATGTGATGAGGCGTGTGATGACACTTGCGCCTCATTGTCGTTGGAGCTTGTGTAGTCGGAGTCGTGGTAGAATCGCACGTACTTGGAGTCGATACAATTTGATGAAGGTTGCTCCAAGTCTTGGTACCGCTCCTTGTCATGGACGCTCGAATAGTCAGAGTCGTAGTCGGAGTAGTTGTAGCGGAAGTCTTCATGATGATCCATCATGTCATGGGGGTCATTGTCGATGTAGTCGTAGTAGTAGTCCCCCATGTCCTCAAAGTTTGAGGCATCATAGTCCATGTGACTCATCGTGTAGTCCTCCTCATAGGCTCCATAGTTGCATGCGCTCTCCCTGGACATGTCAACTCACAAGACAAGTGTATATATGTGGAGTGTAAAGGAACTAGAACACAATCTCTCACCTTGTAGATAGTATTGGACGTCGTGGACAACCAAGGGAAACGATCACAAAGTAAAATGTTTGTGTTCAAGTATCCAAAGCAAACTCCAAAACACACACGGCTTAAAAGTGGATAGGAAGATATGGTATGTGGAAAGCAAATTGAACCAACCGGAAACCAAGATATTGTCAAAGCAAGTAGAGAACCACGATGATCACAAATCAAAACAAGTCAATCTCAAAGATAGGAATGTAGTTCAAGGAAACACACGCGCGGAGAGATAAATGGGACTCGTGCAACCAAGAAGTGAGCTAAAGAACCATATGATCCTAGCGAAGACTATAAGCTCGTGTTGCACAAGTACAAGGAGAGCCACTAGCTCGATTGCAATTTATTGGTGGGCTACAAGATTTGCACAACAATGCACCGCCTACTAGATGTTCATCGAGCTTGCGCTTTCCTACAAGATATGGCAAGTGGTGTTTCTTTCTTTTCTTTTCTTTTGATTTGGCACTTTTTGCTTCTTTTCTCTTTTGAGTCTTTTCTCTTTTGACTCTTTTCTATTTTGCACACCCACTTCTTTTTTATGCCAACACAAGATATATGGTATATGATAACTAGCGCATGCAATTTTGCTCGGACACTACACGGTGCAAATGTGCAAAGCCTGATGTAGTGCAACCTAGGCACACAACACCAAGTGGCCCAATGACAAGAGCAAGAGTCAAAGCTCTCCATGATAAGGTGAATTCACTCCTATCTATGTGTGATCTCGATACTCCTTTGAATGGTTTGCTACTTCATTCGGATACGTTGTGCATCCTCAGGAACAACTACCAAGAAGATCACCAAGCAAGTGCAGAAGTTGGACAAGGAACGAGTCAAGAGGAAGATGAAGAAGACGAAGCATCAGCCCGGTACTACCGCCAGGAGGGCCGGTACTACCGCCAGGACCCAGGCAGCGGCACCAGGCGCACTACCGCTGAAGAAGCAGACCTGCGTAGAGTTCCAGGCAGCGGTACTACCGCCGCCACAGCGGTACTACCGCCAGGCCCAGATCACGGTACTACCGCCAGAGGTACCGCTGGAGGTACCGGCACGTCCGAAAACGCCACTGGATACCCCTACGGTACCGCCCGGTACCCGCTTCGTACTACCGCCAGCAGTGCACTTGATCCCAGCGGTACTACCGCTGGCGCAGCGGTACTACCGCTGGACCTGGGCGATTCGGGCTGAAGCCCATGTAACGGCCCACAACTTACCCCTTCGCCTCGTGGACTATAAATACTCCTCCTCAGCCTAGGGTTAGGGTTAGACTATGATTTGAGAACTAAAGTAGAGCTAGACTCCTTCTTCTCAAAGTGTCTCCTTCCTCCTATGGAGATGAATCAAGACCTCCACATGTGGAGATGAACCAAGGCCTCCTCTTGAGGAGAAGATCCCTGCGTGGATACCAAGGCTCCACTTGTAGTTGCGATTACTTGCTAATCTTCCCTCTTAGAGTGTAGATTGGGTTGGTTGGATTGACCAATTGGACAAACAATCCTAAGAGTAAGGTGTGCTTGGGAGAGGAGGATTGGGGGCTGCCCTCGGGGATTTGTTACCAGTCGATTCTTGCCGGGTTGCTACTTGCTATTTACCCTTGTGTGTTTGATTTCCCCTCTTTGTGTTCTCGTTCTTCGCGTGTTCTTCGTGTTCATCTTCCCTCCGCACAAATCCGTGAAAATCGGGACCTACCCGCATCATATGGTATCAGAGCTCTAGGTTGACACGGATTTGATTTGTGTTTCCACCAAATCCACCAAATTTTTCTTCGTTTTTGAGAAATTCGAAAATTTCCACCAAAAATAGCCTTGCCTTGATTCGAGCCGATCTGTCGATTCGTTGCGTTTTTGGTAGTTTTTGTCCATGGATCTGTTGCTTTAGGACCCCCTCCACCTTTGTTTGCGTTCCCTAGCCTTAATTTTGCCAATTTCCCACGAATTCGAGGATTTTCGAGCCCAATTTCCGCCCCAAATTCGAGTCAAAATCGCGCAGATTCGTGCGCAGCGGTACTACCGCCAGTGCAGCGGTACTACCGCCGCAGCGGTACTACCGGGCGGACCAGCGGTACTACCGCCAGGGCAGATTTTTCAGCAAATTTTTCTTTTCCTCGGTTCGTTTTGGCATTTCCTCTTGTTTGTTTGAGTCCTTCTGGTGTGTACTACACGTCTACGACATCGACAAGCTTCCGCAGCGACTTCATCAACGCCAAGCGACGACGCCACCAAGGACTCGACATTTCCCCCACCATCATTTCCGTTGTGAGCCCTTCTTCCTTTCGCGCAACTTAACCTATTGGACTAGCTCGGTGATATTGCGAGGCATTGCACGTGTTGAGTGTTTGTCTTCAAGTATTGGCGAGTGTGTATCGTTAGAGAGCTTGGCACTAGCAAAAGAGAAGGAATCATCGTCAAAAAGCAAAAATCAAAAAAAAAAAGAGAGAAAAGAAAAGAATCAAGTGGTGCCAAGTCTCATCTCTTGTAGGTTGCGACAAAGCTAAGACCGCCAAAGTGAGTGTGAGTGTTAACTCTTGTGCAAATCCGTTGCCCACAAAAAGCAATTGAGCTAGCGTCCTTCTTGTGTTGGGTGACATTTGAGCACGTAGTCTTCGTTAGGTTGTCTATCTTCGAGTGCTCGCCCTTTGGTGCCCAACCCCATCATTCGCTTTTGTGTGTGTTTCTTCATCATTTGTGGTTGGAGTTTCTTTGGTAATTTGATCATTGTGGATTTTCTCTACCTTTGACAATATACTTGTCGGCGGGTTTGTTTGTTTCGTTTGCCACTTCATACCTTCCTATCCTCATAAGTGTGTGTGTTGGGTGTTAGAACCGGATACTCTCCTCTCAAGCCACATTATACTTGGGATATAGTTTGTCTTGGTTTTTCTTACCCACATCTCACTTGTTCTTGAGAAAATGTTTAGGGGAAGTACAAACGGAAGCTCAAGCTCGGAAGAGGAAAACCATGGTGGAGTTCGCGGTGATCATGGCTATGTCACACAATCGGAGCTTGTGGCATGCGACACTTCCTTCGTGGTAACATAGACGCTTAGAGCGCCGTCTTCAAAATCAAGACAACCTTCAACGACCGCATGAGTGCTAACGAAGCAACTATGGGAGGTTGACCGAAGCTATCAACAACCTTGCGCGACAACGAGCTTCTTCACACTCAAGCCGTACAAGAAGCACCTCAAGGTCGACACAAGCACGTCATGGACGTCATGAACCTCGACAAGAACGTCAACATGATCCAAGGCGCGACGCCCATGAACGACCTCCTCCTATCGTTGAACAACCACATGATCTTCACGCGAACAATGCCAATGCGCATCAAGAACAACCTCACCAAAATGATGATCGTCGCGAACGCATACCATCACCACCACCGCACAACGTGATCATGACCCATTGGCTAATGACAATGGCGTTCCGGGTGCGAATGACTTTGGTGAACAAGGACGTCACCCTCGTCATCCTCCAAGGCCACGTCATCAAAACCATGACAATGCGAACAATGTCGAACAACCCGTTCCTCAACAAGAGCTACCTCCTCAACATGCGCCTCGTCAAGAGCTTCCTCATGATCGTCACCAACACCAACGTTCCGAGTCAAGTGATAACGAGTCAAGCCAACACAATGGTGATGGACTCAACCGAAGGAGACGTGGACGTGCATTCCCACGTGGTGGCCACGTGACGACTATGATGACTTGACCAACGTCCGCTTTGACATACCCAAGTTCTACGGCACAAGTGATCCGGAAGCTTACTTCTCATGGGTACTCAAGGTTGACAAGATCTTCCGTGTGCAACGCTTCTCCGACAAAAGAAGGTTGCCTTAGCCTCGATGGAGTTTGAAGAGTATGCCTCTTGTGGTGGGAACAACTACAAGATGCTCGCGTCGCTAACCACCAACAACCAATTGACACTTGGGTTGAAATGAAAGAAACATGTACAAGCGCTTCGTGCCAAGCCATTACACTAGAGACTTATACAAGAAGTTGCAAGAGTTGAAGCAAGGTTTGAAGTCGGTTGACGAGTACTACAAGGAAATGGAAATCTCCATGATGAGAGCCAATGTCAACGAGTACGAAGAGCAATCCATGGCTCGTTTCATGAATGGCCTCAACTATCCCATCAAGAAGATCGTGGAGTTCCAACCATATGCCTCTTTGGTAGAGCTAGTACATCAAGCTTCCAAGGCCGAGCGCCACGTGCTTGAAGAGCTCAAATACCTCAAGACAAAGGCATTCTACGCCAACAAGCCTTCTTCGTCAACTCCTACACCTTCACAAGCTCTTCCTCAAGCGAACACTCGAGGTCCTCCAAGAGTCTCTACTTCGACACCTCAAGCGCCTCAACCTTTCAAGAAAGTACCTCCCCTCCAAGGCGCCTCAAGGATCTTCGTCCGGCACAAGACTATTGCAATGCTACAAGTGTGGCGGACAAGGGCACAAATCTTTTGAGTGCACCAACAAGAAGGTCATGATCATCAATGACATGGGAGAGTATGAATCTATGAGTGAAGATGAGTACAATGCTTTGAACAAGGTCGCCACAATGCAAAGTGCTCAAGAAGAAGAAAGTGAGATATATTGTGATGGCGACAACAAAACCCTTCCTTGGTTGTGGCAAGAGCTTAACCACCAATGTTCAAGTAGAAGAAGACCAAAGATGCAACTTGTTTCAACTAGAGCGGGAATCAATGGAAAGTCCATCAAGGTCATCATAGATGGTGGAAGTTGCCACAACCTAGCGAGCAAAGAACTTTGTGATAAGCTCAACTTGAAGTTCAAGAAGCACCCACATCCTTACCATGTGCAATGGTTGAGTGATACCGGAGCCGTCAAGATTCAACACATGGTGCAAGTGTCCTTCAAGATTGGAGCCTATGAAGATACGGTTGATTGTGATGTTGTGCCTATGAACGTTTGTCACTTACTCCTTGGGCGTCCATGGCAATTTGACAAGGGTGCTATGCATGATGGACGAACAAACTACTATAGCTTCAAGAACAACGACAAGACCTTCGTCCTTCGTCCCATGACACCAAGTCAAGTCATCGCCGACAACGCCAAGACCATTGCAAGGGCACAACAAGATCGTTCGTCTAGTGAGATGAGTGGTGAGCGAGAGACCACCATAAAGTGAGTGAGAGCCACAAGCCAAATGAGTGTGACACTTCAAAGAGAGTTCCCACAAAACTTACACTATTTGCCACAAAGAGAGAGATGAGGGAGTTGAGAGAAAACCCATCCACCCTACACTATGTGCTCATATGCAAGGGTGAAGTTTCTATGACTAACACTTCACAAACCTTCCTCCTTCTTTGTTGTCTCTTTTGAAGGACTTTGAAGATGTCTTCCCTCAAGAGTGCCACCGGGACTACCTCCTCTACGCGGAATCGAGCACCGCATCGACCTTGTTCCCGGCGCACCGCTACCAAACCGCGCTCCTTACCGCACCAACCCCGAAGAAACAAAGGAGATCGAGCGGCAAATACAAGAACTTCTTGCCATGGGACACATCCGCGAGAGCTTGAGTCCGTGTGCCGTGCCCGTCATCTTGGTACCCAAGCACGACAACACTCTTCGCCTTTGCATGGATTGTCGCCCCATCAACGCCATCACCGTTCGGTATCGCCATCCTATCCCTCGACTTGATGATATGCTCGATGAGCTTTGTGGTTCCGCTATATTCTCCAAAATTGATCTTAAAAGTGGATATCACCAAATACGCATGTGTGAAGGTGATGAATGGAAGACCGCATTTAAAACAAGCTTGGTCTTTATGAGTGGCTCGTCATGCCATTTGGTCTTTCCAATGCACCTTCTACTTTATGCGTCTCATGAATCATGTTTTGCGTCCTTTATTGGCAAATTTGTTGTGGTATACTTTGACGACATCCTTATTATAGCAAGTCTTTGGAAGAGCACACTTCTCATGTTGCTCAAGTTTTGTTGGTTCTTCGCAATGAAAAGCTTTATGCAAATCTTTCTAAGTGCACTTTTGCCACCAACAAACTTGTTTTCTTGGGTTTTGTTGTTTCTTCGGATGGAGTTGAAGTTGATGATGCAAGATACAAGCAATTCGGACTTGGCCTTTTCCGACATCACTTGAGGAGTTGAGACGTTTTCTTGGTTTTGCCGGATTTTACGCCGTTTCATCAAGGATTTTTCCACAATTGCTTGCCCCCTCCATGAACTTACAAAGAAGAATGTACCTTTCATTTGGGGCAATGCACATGATTTTGCTTTCAATGAGCTCAAACGGTTATTAACCGAAGCACCACTCCTTGCCCTTCCGGATTTCTCTAAGACATTTGAGATTGAATGCGATGCAAGTGGATTGGGCATTGGTGGAGTGCTTATGCAAAATGGTAGACCCATCGCATACCATAGTGAGAAACTAGATGGAGCTCGCTTGAATTACCCCATTTATGACAAAGAGTTATTTGCTTTGGTTCGTGTTTTGGATGTGTGGCAACATTACCTTCGTCCTAAGGAATTTGTCATTCATTCCGACCATGAATCCTTGAAATATTTGAAAAGTCAAACAAATTTGAACAAAAGACATGCTAAGTGGGTTGAGTTCATTGAGTCTTTCACTTTTGTAATCAAATACAAGAAAGGTAAAGACAATGTGGTCGCGGATGCTCTATCCCGCAAGGCCAACCTACTTACACGTCTTGACATTAGTGTTTGGGTTTGGATGAGATTAAAGAGTTGTATGCTACCGATGCTTTCTTTGGAGACATTTTCGCTCAATGTTCGGAGCACAAAGGAATTGGTGATTTCTATTTGCACAAAGGTTTCTTGTTTAAGGCTAACAAACTATGTATACCCGAGTCTTCGCTTCGTTTGGTCCTTTTGAAGGAATCACATGGAGGCGTCTTAATGGGACACTTTGGACGTGACAAGACCTTTGCCATGCTCTCCACAAACTACTATTGGCCAAGGATGTACCGGATGTGGAACCGCTTGGTGCGACGATGTTCAACATGTCTCAAAGCTAAGTCTACTCTAAACTCTCATGGTTTATACACACCTTTGCCTATTCCACATCACCCATGGTCCGATATAGCTATGGATTTTGTCTTAGGACTCCCACGCACTAAAACAAACAAGGATTCCATCTTTGTCGTCATTGATCGCTTCTCTAAAATGGCACACTTTATACCTTGCAACAAGAGCGACGATGCTTCACACATTGCTACTTTGTTTTTCAGGGAAATCGTCCGTCTTCATGGAGTGCCCAAGACCATTGTGTCGGATCGTGACGTCAAGTTCGTGAGCTATTTTTGGAAGACTTTGATGGCCAAGATGGGAATCAAGCAACTATTCTCCACCGCATACCACCCTCAAACCGATGGCCAAACCGAAGTGGTGAACCGAGCCTATCCACACTCCTTCGTGTGTTGATCAAGCCTAACTTGAAGAATTGGGAAGAGTGCATCCCACACGCCGAGTTCGCCTACAATCGAGCACTACACCGCGCAACAAAGAGAACACCCTTCGAGGTCGTCTATGGCTCCAACCCCTACACCGCGCTAGACATGCTACCACTTCCACTCGAGAACAAGTAACATGGACTTCGACAAGCGCGCCGCTACATGAAGAAACTACATGAAAACAAGGGCCACGCTAGAGAAGCATAAGGAAGACCATGCTACGAAGATGAACAAGAACAAGCGCCCCATGATCTTTGAAGAAGGAGACCTTGTTTGGCTACATCTACGCAAGGACCGCTTCCCCGATGAAAAAGTCTAAGCTCGCGCCAAGAGGAGATGGTCCTTTCAAGGTTCTCAAGCGCATCAACGACAACGCATACAAGATCGACATACCAAAGTCCAAGTACGGCGTTCACAACACCTTCAACGTCGCCGACATCTCGCCTTACCTTGGTGACCCAAGTGATGATGAGGACGAAGAGTCGAGGACGACTCTTTTCCAAGGGGGGGGAGATGATGTAGTGCAACCTAGGCACACAACACCAAGTGGCCCAATGACAAGAGCAAGAGTCAAAGCTCTCCATGATAAGGTGAATTCACTCCTATCTATGTGTGATCTCGACACTCCTTTGAATGGTTTGCTACTTCATTCGGATACGTTGTGCATACTCAGGAACAACTACCAAGAAGATCACCAAGCAAGTGCAGAAGTTGGACAAGGAACGAGTCAAGAGGAAGATGAAGAAGACGAAGCATCAGCCCGGCGGTACTACCGCCAGGAGGGCCGGTACTACCGCCAGGACCCAGGCAGCGGCACCAGGCGCACTACCGCTGAAGAAGCAGACCTGCGTGGAGTTCCAGGCAGCGGTACTACCGCCGCCACAGCGGTACTACCGCCAGGCCCAGATCACGGTACTACCGCCAGAGGTACCGCTGGAGGTACCGGCACGTCCGAAAACGCCACTGGATACCCCTACGGTACCTCCCGGTACCCGCTTCGTACTACCGCCAGCAATGCACTTGATCCCAGCGGTACTACCGCTGGACCTGGGCGATTCGGGCTGAAGCCCATGTAACGGCCCACAACTTACCCCTTCGCCTCGTGGACTATAAATACTCCTCCTCAGCCTAGGGTTAGGGTTAGACTATGATTTGAGAACTAAAGTAGAGCTAGACTCCTTCTTCTCAAAGTGTCTCCTTCCTCCTATGGAGATGAATCAAGACCTCCACATGTGGAGATGAACCAAGGCCTCCTCTTGAGGAGAAGATCCCTGCGTGGATACCAAGGCTCCACTTGTAGTTGCGATTACTTGCTAATCTTCCCTCTTAGAGTGTAGATTGGGTTGGTTGGATTGACCAATTGGACAAACAATCCTAAGAGTAAGGTGTGCTTGGGAGAGGAGGATTGGGGGCTGCCCTCGGGGATTTGTTACCAGTCAATTCTTGCCGGGTTGCTACTTGCTATTTACCCTTGTGTGTTTGATTTCCCCTCTTTGTGTTCGTCGTTCTTCGCGTGTTCTTCGTGTTCATCTTTCCCTCCGCACAAATCCGTGAAAATCGGGACCTACCCGCATCAAAGCCCAAGCAATCATCAAGAGCTAGCCTCAATAGGACATGGTAATCGCAAAGAAATAATGTGGCTTTCAACGGAATGGCAAGGGGTAAAGGTTGGTGATGTTATACCTTTCGTCGATGTTTTTTACCCTTTGTTGTAGAACTTGTGCTTGCCCACGGATTTTGGTGGTGGTGGATGATGGAGCAACCGCAATGGTGACGAAGGCCTTGATCGTAGCTTCGAAACGAGCCAAAGAACACCAAAAACGGAGTCCGGAATTAAAAGATATGGCCAAAACCGTTTTCTGAAAATTCAGTTTTTCGCAACTTCGGTAGTACCGGGCAAAACAGGTCGGTAGTACCGGCCAAAGTCAACGCCGGTCTGGTAGTACCGGAAATATGGGCGGTAGTACCGCCCGGGACGCAATTCGTGCCCGAGAACGCGATTTTTCGCGATTTTGGCAAAAAACGACCCGAAAATGGCCAAATCGGAGGAGAAATCAATGGAATTAGGCTATGGGAACGCAAAGGAAGGTAGATCAACAAGTTTAGCAATAGATCTATGGATCAAAACCTGCCAAAACGCACTCAAATCTCCGAATCGAACAAAAGCAATTTGGGGCTATTTTTGGTGGAAATTTTCGAATTTCTCAAAATCAAAGAAAAATTTGGGGGATTTGTGGGGAAACAAAGTCAAATCCGTGGCAACCATGCTCTGATACCATATGGTGTAGTACGGGACTACTAGGGTGGCCCGATCTTCACGGATTGACGGGGGATGTGGACGAACGCACGCAAGAACACGAGGAACACGAAGAACACCAAGAAGAACGCCCCGAACACAAGAACACACACAAGATACAAGAACCGTTTCCCTCACCGGTCGGTCCAACCGGCCCAATAGAATCCACGCGAAGGTGGGAGATCGGCAAGTAGATACAAGATGGGATCTTGGATGGTTGTTTCTTCAACGGTCAACCGAACCGATCCAATAAAGTCACCCGAGGATGAAAGATTGGCAAGTAGTCAAACTACAAGTAGAGGTCTTGAATCCAAGAAGGGATCTTCTCCACAAGGGGAGGAACCATCCCCACAAGGGGAGGAAGGAGACCTTTGAGAAGAAGGAGTCTAGCTCTACTCTAATCTCAAAACATAGTCTATCCCTAGATCTAGCCAAGGGGTGCCTATTTATTGTCTAGGCCCAAAGGGGACGAATTACATGTGTCAACACCCAGATCTGCTCACAGGCACGCGCAGGGCCGGTACTACCGGCGGATACGGTCCGGTAGTACCGGACGTGCGAACGTCCGGTAGTACCGGGTCGAATTCCGGTAGTACCACTTACGACGGCAGCGATTCCAGTAGCTCCTGTCGCTTCGGCGGTAGTACCGGGCTGATTGGTCCGGTAGTGCGGTGGGTCTCCAGCTTCTCTTTCTTCTCCTCTTCCAAGCCACCGTCTTGTCGGACTTCATTCCTCTTGCGCCTTGGTCTTCCTCTCGTGTATCCGTAGTCGTCGTGACACTCCTAGTATCAACAAGAGATAGAAGATGACATAGCATACCATCCAAAAGGGTGGGAATTGAGTTATCTAAGAGGAATGAGTTCACCTTTGAAGTTCATGGTGACTTGTGGTATGTTGGAGTGCTTGACATGGTGATGGTCCTAGGTTGGGCTACATCAACTACTTTGAGAAGAAGGAGCAAGGCTCTACTCTAATCCCAAATCATAGTCTGCCCTAGATCTGAGATGGGGAACTCCTATTTATAGTCTAGAGGCAAAAGGGGAAAGTTAGGTGGGGTAGGTGGAGAATACAAGGCAGAAAAGCCTGGCTGGTTCCCGCAGCAGCGGTAGTACCGCTGGTGCAGGCCTAAGGCGCGTTGATTTTGAGCGGGCTCAATAGCCTGGCTGGTTCCCGCAGCAGCGGTAGTACCATCACCATGTAACCTCCACATACCCCACCTAACTTTTCCCTTTTGCCTCTAGACTATAAATAGATGTTCCCCATCTAGATCTAGGGTTAGACTATGATTTGGGATTAGAGTAGAGCCTTGCTCCTTCTTCTCAAAGTGTATCTTTCCTCCTATGGAGATGAATCAAGGCCTCCCCTTGTGGAGATGAACCAAGGCCTCCCCTTGTGGAGAAGATCCCTTCGTGGATACCAAGGCTTCCCTTTGTAGTTGCGATTACTTGCCAATCTTTCATCCTTGGGTGATTCTATTGGGTTGGTTGGATTGACCAATTGGACAAACAATCCTAAGAGTAAGGTGTGCTTGGGAGAGGAGAATTGGGGGCTACCCTCGGGGATTTGTTACCAATTGAATCTTGCTGAGTTGCTACTTGCTAGTTATCCTTGTTTTGTTGATTTCCCCTCTTTGTATTCTTGAGTTCATCCCGCGTTCTTCGTGTTCATCGTTCCCTCCGCACAAATCCGTGAAAATCGGGACCAACCTACATCAAAATGGGTTCTCATAGAGGAAGGAGTTCACCTTTAAGCTCAATGTCGCCTTGTGATATGTTGGAGTGCTTGACATGGTGATGGTCCTAGGTTGCACTACATCATCTCCCCCCCCCCCTTTAAAAAGAGTCGTCCTCGACTCTTGCTCTTCATCACTATGCAAGGGAGGTAGATATGTTGTCGAAGAATTGGAGTTCACCATGCCTACAAACATCAAAGACCAAGCAAACCATGTGTGTGCAAGAAAGAGGAGCATATCAACAATGACATGTCCATTCTTTGTCATAGCACCGTTAGCACAACACAAGAATATGAAAATGTATTGCAAGTGCAAGGTCAAAATGCAAGCAATCCAATGCAACATCTTCAAAATGTGAGAACACAAAAACTCCATAAAAATATGAGGATGCCATTAGGTATCTCATTTGGAATCATATGATCATTATTGCACACAAGGCATTGGAAAGAACAAGTTGTCATCATCCTTGATGCAATAAGCGAAGAGTTTGGCAAAAACACACAATGAAGAATGTTCAAAATATCATCATGGGTGCAAACAAAGCACATGAAAGAGCAAGTATTCTTCACATTTGTTGCAACACCAAATTGGTTGAAACCAATAAACTCATGACAAGACATGCTTAAAATGTCATTATGGGCCAACAAGCCATTGGAAAGAACAATTGTTCATCATACTTGGTGCAACACATAAATCATTCATATGAAAGATGGGAAAATTTGTCTTGCCATAGGAGAAACCAACATCACAAACATGTTTGCAAACAAACCAAAGCCAAGAGAAATTGTGCAACTTGTTTGATGCAAAACATGAGAAAGAGTTGAGAGTTGGAGTCAATCCACTACTCACATTTATGCTCTCAAGAGCTCGGATTGTCAACTCATGCTCAATCGAGGTTGACATCATAGCAAGAGGTTCAATGCACACGAACAACCAAAGAAACAAATTGTGTGCATGGTATATGAACACATCATCCATCATGACGCGTCTCTTCATTTGCATATCACCAACCACACGAAAATCAATTGGATATGACCTATGTGGATGGTCACTATGCAAAGTGAAGGATGGGCCAAAGTCCATAGGAGTAAACGAAAGATCTTCAAAATGTGAGAAAGCTATGGGGGCAATTTCATTATCAAGAATTTTATCATTATTGCAAACAACACATGTGAAAGAGAAATTATTCAACATGTTGCATGCATCAATAGAACAAAATTTCAGGCATTTGTTGCAAAGCATGCGGAAAGCGTGAACATTGTTGTCAACAAACATTGGAAAAGAGCAATTGTTCGTCATGTTTGAGTTGACAAAGGGAAAGAATTGGAAGCACTCATAACTAGGCATGTCCATGGAAAAATCATCACAAATAGGTGATTCCACATGATCAACATTGGAAGTATCACATGGGAATAAAAATGTATCATATGATGCATCAATGAAATCATCCATAACATGTAAGCAATCCAAATTCATTATGTCCACTAGCGGGATCATGGTCACATCAACACCCATACCTTTGTAATCCCGCTCATTTGAGGTAGGTGTTGAAGTAGTAGTCGTTTCCATATGTCCTACTTGTTCATCATTATGTAGACATGTGGTGGCATCATCCATGGAACCTAGCACACAATGAGAGAACACACTAAAGGTAGAGGTTAAGTTGTTAGAAATCGAAATGGTCTCACAAGACCTATCAACTACCTCTCTCAACTCAAGTGGTGTATCACTCATTCCCTCAAAGCGAAAGTACTCAAACTCACATATGGTGGAGGCACTCAACTCACTCTCACTCAAGTGGGCTAAGTGGCACTCATTCTCACATGGGATTGGTATCATTTCGTCACTCAAGCACATAGGGTAGGCTCGGTTTCCGCATCTCCACACGCCTCCAAGGTTGAAGGGAAACTCCCATGCTCAACCTTCTCGACCTCATCGCCTCCAAAGATTCATGCCATAGTTTGGCCATCTTCATTCAACGCATCCACCAATGTGATAGCATTGCTCATGCTCGCCTCCGTGGTCGAAGGGAAGATCCCATTCTCGACCATCCTCTCATCGTCCGTATCTCCATTTGGGCACTCCCACATCATGTGACCATTGCCATCGCATATTGGACACAAGAGATTGGGACATTCTGGTGGACCATGTCTTGGCCTTGGCAATTGTCACATATGCATTCGTCCTTGTGCCATATAGGTGCCCAAGTGTCTCGACGATCTCTAGGGTGAGGTTGTGGCGAAGGAGTGCGTTCATGGCATCCACCATTTGAGCGATGAAGTTCTTGATGTTCATTCTTTTGGTACGCTCGAGGTGAGTGTGGATGGTGCACTTTATGGCGATGCCGATCATGAGCGTCGCGCGTTGGGTTATCTTGAAGATATTGTTGTGGTTCACCTTGACGAGGACCATGACGCGCATGCCTTGATTGTGACGACCTTGAAGTGCGCCTTGTACGATTTGAGCGTGATGAAGAAGAGGTTCGTTGATGCACAAGGTTGTTGAGAGCTTCGGTCACCCGCTCCATAGATTCTTCTTGAGCATGCATGCGGTCGTTGAAGTTGGCTTCTAGAGCTTGACGACGACGTTCATAGTGGCGTAAGCCATCACGAAGAAGGTGTCCAACACCAATGAACTCTTCATGTGTAACATAGTCATGATCACCTTGGAATTCGCCGTGGATGTCATCGTCCGGGCTTGAGCTTCCGTTTGTACTTCCCCTATACATTTTCTCAAGAACAAGTGAGATATGTGGAAAGGAAAAACCAAGACAAACTATATCACAAGTATAATGTGGCTTGATAAGAGAGAATCTTGTTCTAACACCCAACACACACACTTATGAGGATAGAAAGGTATGAAGTGGCAAACGAAACAAGCAAATCCGGCGAAAAGTATGTTGTTCAAGGTAGAGAAAATCCACAATGATCAAATTACCAAAGAAACTCCAACCACAAATGATGAAGAAACACACACAAAAGCGAATGATGGGGTTGGGCGACCAAAGGGCGAGCACTCGAAGATAGACAACCTAACGAAGACTACGTGCTCAAATGTCTCCCAACACAAGAGGGGCGCTATTATGCCTAGAATGCAAGATGCACATGCAAAGACTTAGCTGATTTTTGCCGTGCTCTTGATCTACTCTGTCCTTCCCGGGTATCCAGCTCCTGAGCCGCTCTTCAGCATCCATTCCTGTCCCGGGAGAGGCGCTACACATAACAAACTTTCAGTAGGAAAAGAATGGACCCTCCCTTACATGTCGTGAAAGTGTTTCATCCAAAGCAACCCGCAAGCAAAGTTGAATGTGCATTTCTGTGTTTATGTTCTTTAAAACACTGCCCATTCCACTTCTTACCGCGGCAGTACGGCACGATCAGGTGGCAGCGCCTACTGATAGGCTACTCGCGCTCGACCTGTCAGCCACCGGCACCATGTCAGCCCCCTGGTTGGGGGTTGTTACGGATAACACACTTCACGACAACAAGAGAGGCTCACGGAATTGAAAAACTTATCTTTTATTCCTTGGCGACGATTCTTACACCCTTATACAGAACACTAGCCCCTTGGGCGTGCTTAGTTGACTCGAACAATCTGCGATTCATGTTCGTATTCAGGGGTAGAATTTCCGGAGATTCTCGATGTTCCAGGCGTTGCCCTCCGGCCTGCCTTTCTCGTCCTCCAGATAAACAGCTCCGGGTCTCAGGGTATGCGTCACCCGATAAGGTCCTTCCCACTTGGACGACAACTTTTTCATGTTATCAAGTTTCTGCTTCTTGCGGAGAACCAGGTCTCCGGGTTCCAGTACCCGTGAACGGATATGGCGATCATGATAGCGACGGAGCCCTTGCTGGTATCGAGCAGATCGTAAAGAAGCTCGACACCGCACCTCTTCCAGGAAGTTGATGTCATCAATCCTCCTCTCAGCTTGTGCGTCTTCATCATAGGCAAGTACCCGGGGAGATCCATGCCTGAGCTCTGTTGGCAAGACGGCTTCGGCTCCATAGACAAGGAAGAATGGTGTTTCTTGAGTGGCTCTGCTTGGTGTGGTTCTGAGGGACCACAAGACACTTGGTAGATGCTCAATCCAGTTCTTGCCCTTGTCTTCTAACTTGTCAAAGGCCTTGGTATTCAAACCCTTTAGGACCTCCGCATTGGCTCGCTCCACTTGCCCATTGCACCTTGGATAGGACACCGAGGCAAAACACACCTTGATGCCCAGCTCTTCGCATAAGTTGAGGAAGGATCGGCTTGTAAACTGGGAGCCATTGTCCGTTATGATTCTGTTGGGTACTCTGAAGCGGTACACGATCCCTTCAATGAACTTGATGGCTGCTTGAGCTGTCTGCCGCGGTACTGGCACCACTTCCACCCACTTTGTGAACTTGTCGATGGCCACGAAAAGGTAATCATGGCCCCCGACAGACTTCGGTATCTTCCCCACGATGTCCAGCCCCCAGACCGCGAACGGCCAGGAGATTGGAATTGGCTGCAGAGCTTGCGCCGGCAGATGTATGTTCTTCGCGTAGTACTGGCAGGCTTCACAGGTCTTGACTAGCTACTCGGCATCACTGAGGACTGTTGGCCAGTAGAACCCATGACGAAAGACTTTACCCGCCAGTGCTCTTGATGCCACATGACTTGAACATGTGCCCTCGTGGATGTCCCTTAGCAGTACTTGGCCTTGTTCTTGAGGAATGCAGCGGAGCTTGACTCCGTTGTCCCGTCGCCGGTTGAGCTCGCCGTCGATCATGACGTGGAGCTTGGCTTGACGAGCCACCCGCTCGGCGTCGTGGTCATCCTCCAGGAGGGCGTGCTCCATGATGTACTTGACGATGTCCCGGGCCCAGGTTGGGTGGGTTCCTTCCACCGGTAGCACCATCCGACGGAAAGAAAGCATGGCTTCCTCCGCTAGAGGGGCTGCCGGGTCTTGAGCTTCTGGGCTGGCTACCCATGTTGTCGAGGTAGAAGGGTCGCCAGCCCCGGCGCAGATCTTGCCGCGAGCCTCTCGGGTAGAATCGAAGGTCGCCTGAGGACCTCGATGTAGATACCGGGAGGCACTGGTTCTTGCTTGGACGCCAACTGCGATAGCTCATCCGCGGCCGTGTTTTCTCCCCGCGGGACGTACACAGCCCGGAAGTTGTCGAAGCGCCGCTGCAGCTTCCAGACCTCCTCGACGTACGGCGCCATCTGAGGGCACGCGTACTCCTTGTTCACTTGCTTGATGACTAACTGAGAGTCACCCTTGACGACGATCTTGTTGATGCCGAGGCCGATGGCAGCACGAAGTCCTGCGAGCAGGCCCTCGTACTCCGCCGTGTTGTTGGAGATGTTCCCTTGGTAGTGCATCTGGACGACGTACTTCAGCCGGTCCCCGGTTGGTGAGGTTAGGACAACCCCTGCACCTCCTTTCCCCTTGGTGCAGGAGCCGTCGAAGTGCATGGTCCAGGTGCTAGGATCTTCCTTCCCGGGGAGGCAGGTTTCCTCTTCTGGGTCGTCGAACGCCGTCTCGGTCCACTCGGCCGTGAAGTCCGCCAGCGCCTGACTCTTGATGTTGTCCATGTGCTCGAACTTGAGGCCAAAACCTTGAAGCTCCATGGCCCACCATGATATGCGACCAGTGGCAAGTGAGTTCTCCAGGGGGCTTCTTAGGTTGTACTTGGATGACACCGTGATGGGATGGCTTTGGAAGTACGGCATCATCTTGCGGGAAGCAATGAGGATTGCCAGCAGCAGCTTCTGCATCATGGGGTACCGCTCCTGGGCGTCGCGCAGCACTGCGCTGACGAAGTAGACCGGGTGCTGCACCTTGCGGGTCGCCGAGTCCTGAAAGGGCTTGGCTTCCTCCACGTCGACGTCTTGGGGTGGGGACGAGGTAGCCCCGGCGAAGTCTCGTCGGAGGGAGATTCTCCATCCCCGACGGGCTCCGCACCGTCTAGTAAGGCTGCAGTGACGTCAGGATCGCGAGACCCCTAGTCACCCGGCAGCCTTTTCTAGCACGGTTGTCCCGGGAGAGAGTTCCCGGGTCGCTTGCCCTTGATCTTGCTTGACTTCTTCGGAGGAGCGTCACGCTCTACCACAAGCACAGCGCAGATCACCTGGTTGGTGGCAGCAATGTACAGTAGTAGGGGCTGCTTTTCTTCTGGTGCCACGAGGATTGGTGGCGAGGCGAGGTAGCGCTTAAGGGACTGCAGGGCTTCCTCGGCCTCGGAGGTCCACTCCACGGGGCCTGACTTCTTGAGTAGCCTGAAGAACGGTAAGGCCCGCTCCCCAAGACTTGAGATGAGGCGCCCGAGTGCAGTAATGCACCCGTTGAGGCGCTGTATGTCCTTGACCCGCCGGGGCGCCTCCATGCGCTCGATTGCCTTGATTTTGTCCGGATTCGTCTCGATCCCTCGGTGAGAGACCAGGAAACCCAGCAGCTTGCCGGAGGGGACCCCGAACACGCACTTGTCGGGGTTGAGCTTGAAGTTGACCCGGCGGAGGTTCTCGAAGGTCTTGGATGAGGGAGTCCTTGTTCCGGGTCTTGACCACGATGTCGTCGATGTATGCTTCAACGTTGCGGCCCAGCTGTGGCCCAAGGCATGCTTGCATTGCGCGCTGGAAGTTAGCGCCGGCGTTCCGGAGGCCAAAAGGCATCCGGGTGTAGCAGTAGCAGCCCTTGTGAGTGATGAAGGCCGTCTTCTCTTGGTCCTCGAGCGACATCATGATCTGGTGGTACCGGAGAAGGCGTCCAAGAAACACAGCAGCTCACACCCGGCCGTGGAGTCCACGATCATGTCGATCCGCGGCAGGGGGAATGGGTCCTTGGGACAGGCCTTATTCAGGTCTGTGAAGTCAATGCAGAGTCTCCACTTGAAGGGCATGGGTTTCGGTACCACCACGGGGTTGGCCACCCAGGTTGGATGGGGAACCGACCGGATGACACTAGCTTCTATCAACTTGTCCACCTCGATGATGATGAATTCCAGCTTTTCCTTGCTTTGGTTCCGGAGAACCTGCTTCACGGGGCGAGCCCCCGGATTGACCGCCAGTTTGTGCTCGATCACCTCCCTTGGAACACCGGGTAAACCTGACGCCTCCCACGCGAAGACATCAGAGTTTTCCCGAAGGAAGGCGATGAGCGCGCTTTCCTATTTGTCGGTGAGGCGGGCGCCAATGGTGATGGAGCGAACTCCGTCGCTGGTTAGCGCCACCTTCTTGGTCAGCTGCGGATCGCCATGGAATGTCGCCTTCTTGGGGGGAGTAGATGTGGAGCCCCCAGGGTGCCCTTCGCCCCTGGGGAGAGCCTCAGCATCATCCTCCTGTACACCTTGAGGGACATCCGCCATGATTGCCACCGTCTGGTTCAGTTGGTGAACGCAGTAGATAGCATCGTCGATGTCGGCCTTGACTTTGATCACGCCCCACGACGCCGGAATCTTCAGCATGTTGTAGGCGAAGTGGGAGACGGCCATGAACTTGGCCAGAGCAGGTCTGCCAAGTATGCCGTTGTACGGGAGCGGAGTGTCGGCGATGTCGAAGACGATTTCCTCGGTGCGGAAGTTCTTGGAGTCGCCGAAGGTGACCGGAAGGGTGATTTTCCCGGCGGTGATGTTCTCGGTGATGCTCGATGCGGGTGCGCATATCTTCGTTCTGACGGCTGTTGAGCTCATCACGAAGATCTGGGTTACGCGAGGTGGACGACCCGATGGAGATGGCCTCGCCGTGGTCGCGGTTTAGCCGATCAGCCATCGGTGGCGTGGTGCGAGGAGGCACCGTCTTAGCTTGACGTTCACCACGAGGCTGGCCTCGCGGATCACGTGTCTTGTCTTGTGCTGCTCCGGAATCGTCGACGGTGGGAGCTTGAGTGGGTTCGACCCATGGACCACCATCGGCGAAGTCGAGGAGCCTCTCGACGCGAGTCCTCCATTCTTGGTAGACCTTGGGATCGCCCCTACTTGGAGGGAACTGCATCAGGGCCTTGGCAGCGACTAGAGCATCATGGCGAGCTTGCGCGTCCGAAGGCGAGTGCGCGGAGGTCTTGCTCTTGGATGCTCGTGGACCCCCGCTGGGGCGAACGCCGTGGTTCCCTCCTCCAGCGGTGGGCTCCTTGCCAGCGCCATTGCAGACGCTCTTCTCCCCGAGCGAGGAGGAGGCATGGTGGTGCCCTTTGGAGCCGCCGCTCCGCCAGGGCCGTTGTCCTTGTCGCGACCGTCCACTTCATCCGGCGCCACCCTCTCCATGGGAGGCGGGGACGGAGAGACGCTCCGCCGCGCGCCAGCAGCACGGCGTTCAGCTGAAGCTTGAGTGCGTGAGGGATAAACCGGCTTCGACGCCGCAGGGTCTCCCTTCTTCTTCGGCGACATGTTTGACGAAGAACTTGCCGATGAACTTGATGAAGATGAAACCAGCGCTCGTGCCCCCTACCTGGCACGCCAGATGTCGTGTCTCGATGCACGGACACCGGGAGTATAGGATACCCTCTTTTAGGTTCGGCACAGGGCGCGAAGGAGGTTGAGAATCGTCTTCTCGGGCGGAGTCTAGATAAAGCTCTCCTCTCCACGATCAAAGCATGCAACCAAAGGGACACAAGGAGCCACCCAGGTTCAGGCCGCCCGGAGGCTAAAAGCCCTACTCCTGCATGTCTGGATTGATGGGTTCTTCATAGTGTGGCTTACAATGGAACCTCCCAGATGGGGTACCCGGAAGGGTTTTGGCTGGAGGTAGAAGAAGGACAGATCCTGACCCGGAGGAGATCACCTTCCCCTCTACCTTCGCAGCCCTAGTCTAGTCTTGCTCTGGTTGGACTTGTGTCTTGGTTCGCCTTCTTCCTCCTCCGTGCCTTGGTCCTCCTTTTATAGGCTAAGGGGTTGCCACAGGGTCACGTGAGGGGCACGAGGGACCTTCGGGGTGAAGGACCCTCTCATCTAGTTTAGGGGGAGACGTGGCCTCTCCTCAGCCTAGCGTCTCCTTTGGGTTAGGTGGGAGCGTCCGCCTTGGGGTGGATAGGAGCTGACACCACCACGAGTTGTGCTTCCCGCCCGCGCTGCCTTCGCCTTGCTTCCCAAGTCTTCTGAGGTCTTCCAGCGTGAGGTGGAGAGCTTATCCATAGGGACGTGGGGAAGTACCCGAGAGGGAGTCTGGCCTCCTGACGGGAACTCGGGCTCTCGCGTCCTTCCTGGCTTTCTTGCTTGGTTCGGGGACCCGGCAGGCCCCCAGGACCGGAGCCCTTTGTCGATGTAGGCCTTGCGTGTCCTGACGGTGAACCCGCCAGCTTGACTTAAGTCTTGGTCTTGTCCATCTTCATCTTGGGCCCACATGGGGTGGACCCACTTTCGCAGCACTAGGGGAACCCCATGTTCCACTGCTGCGACAGTGTCAAAGCCTACACTTGCTTAGCTCTGCAGATGTTTTCAGCACGAAGACGGTGATACGATACCGCTCGCCAGTGATGATAAGATTCACTCATAGCATAGGTGGAAGATCCATCCAATTTTATTTATAGATTTATTTGTTCAAACAAAAGACGCCTAAAAATCATTCAGGGAGCCTACTCTTGGTATCCTTTACCACATTCACTTTCCATATTCCCTTTCTTTCGTTCAGACGCTATCGTACCTCTGGGAAAATCCAAATTTCTATCAACGATTCCCACCCAACTCTGGAATGACTCTCCCCTCTCTCCCTCAACATATGGAAGGCCTCTTATCCGTCAACCGCACCTTAATAGCTCAGACTTCCGAGCCTTGCTGGACGATGCAGAAGGGCCAACATCAGAGGATCAATTGAATAACCAACTCTCCCGCCCCGCTGCCGCTAGTGCTTGAAAGCCAACAAATGCACTTGCTCATCACAAGCATCACTTTCCACCAATAGTACCCAACGTGTGTCCTGGCCGCCAAGGGCACCCCACTTGAGGAGGCAGCTTTCGAATCCGATCTTTCTGTCTGGCTATAAGAACGGGACGGTGAATTAGGGGCGGGCCCCTAATTCCATGTACGCCTATTCCACGGACCCCCCCCCCCCCCCCCGGGTGAGGATTAGCTCCTATGATTTGCCGATGGTAGTAGGATTTCCTATCACATTGATAGAAGGGAAGGTCATCCACTAATAAATAGTGAAACCGAATAAGATTAGTTACGAGAACACTTGCTAATAGTAAAAAAAAATAGTTGGGCCCTAGTCGATGTGCTCTTATTTGGAATCTATAGCTTTTTGGCCGGGTAAGAAAAGGAAGTAGTAGTCTATCAGGCAGTCTAATTCGTCTTCTCTAAGGTCAGGCAGTGAGGCATTAAGAAAGAGCAGCAGCAGCTTTGTCAAGCGAATAGAAAGAGCTGCTCGTCAAGCAAGGGATGGTCGATCGAAGGGATTGCTTCGGGCACACTCTCGAGGAGTCTATCGAACCGTCTTTAGCATCTTCCTCGTCAGGAAGGGGCGCCACAAGAGAAGGAGTAAGGAGCCTTTTTCGGGAACTTTGGAAGGTCTTTACTTTTCTTTTTCGTGAGGATAGCGATTTGCGATGCTTGTCATGGTCGCGCTGTGAGAATCAGAATAGTAATTGGATGTCTTCCTACGACCCTCGTCTGAGATCCTTTCGATGAGTGTAGAAAGCACACGTCTTGAGGTATGCCGAAGCACAAGCAGTTAGTGAAGAAAGTTGGGAGAGATTCATACCGACTGTGAGAAAAAAGGGTTCTTCAATCTGGGTAACATTCAATCCATGCTTAGATACTGACTTTGTATGGCAACGCTTCGTTAAACATCCCACATCAGACGCCTACATTGTTCAAGTCAACTTGCCAGATAATCCTTTTCTATCATTCTAATTGGATATGCGTAAGACTTTAAAGGGTGAACCCAAGACAAAATAGGAAGATGATCTAATGATTGCTAGCAGTGAGAAACTCAAAATAGAAGAAGATAGCATTTTTTCCTCCAATAGAAAGAGGGCTAGCTGCGCTTATTCAGACAAGGCTGAACATGAGTTGCTCTCAAAGGACTTGACTTCTTAAATCTCTATTCTGCGTTTTTCAACTAATCCACACGATTAAATCCTATCTTTCAAGCTTTCTCTCACTAACTTCGCCAACTGTCCTTCGCTCCAGATAGTCAATGTCTTCAGACTAGCCATCTGTCCCTGGCTTCTGTACCCTTTTTTCTAATCAATTTAGACCTTAAATGAATAGAACTACCCATTTTTTCAATCTATTATATTGCGATGTCTCACTTGGAATGGAATGCAGTACGTTGATCCACACTGAATGATGCACTTTGGGCCTATAGGAAAGAGGGTCCTCGATCGAGAGTGAATCTGTAAATGATGCAAATGGTTCGGGAAATAGGTTCCTCAGAGCACACAATTCATTCATAAGCTTTGCTTTCTTTGACTCCAAAAAAGGATGATTATATTCTCTTAAGAGTAGGTCGAATCCCCGTGAAAATCGGGATATGAATGAAAATCTTCATAATCTTCTTTTGGTCCCATGGTGGAATGCCTTTATGCCAGCCTGTTCCCTAAGGAGGATAAGTTCATTGAGTTATTACAGGTAGTATTGCTCTCAAGCTAGGAAGGAAAGGTAATTTTTTTCTAGGCCTTCTTACTGCATACAGTTTTAGGGTTCTGGCTTGAATAGGCCTAACGACTACTAATTCCCGTCTTCCTCGCAATGACTATTTCGGCTCAACTATAGCAATTCACGTTTGAATAAGAGCTTAAAGTAAAGACAGACGTGAAAGCGAAAGTGGAATCCTCCTGCCCCGACTCTAACTCAACCACCAAGAGCGGCAGGAGGGCAATTCCTCTTCAAAGAAGCGAGCTAAAGAAGGACTATTACTACCACCGAACCCAAGGCAAAGCGAAAGAAGGTAAACCGAACCACAGCTACCTATGAGTTCATAGTGGCCAAGAGGATGAATAGGTTATTCTAATGACCATAGGAATAAGGAAGACTCGTTCGCTTTAAAGCAGCAAGACCGGAAAAAGTTCCTTCGCCAACCTGTTGGCTTAGTGAATAGTTCAGCCTTCATTGAAGAAGAGACCTATTTTCCACTTTCAAAGTTGATTCTATAAAAGCAAAAGCTAGGCCTTAATAAACTATTGTTCTTTCAAGGAATGAGAGAAAGAAGTAAAAAAAAGCGGGGGATCGCTAAGAGCTCCTCTTCCGCTAAGACCAGTAATCTAGAATCTATTATTTTAAAGAAAAGGAAATTACCCACTCAACAAAGAGCGGAGTCGTTGTCGTGAACAGGATTCTTCCCACCCTTGGAAGTAGGCTAGCAGAAAGAAATAGCTTTTCTCTCATCGCCATTTATGGTTATGGTCTGGGGATTGTCAAAAATGCAAAGAATAAGAATCTTTGCATATATTCTATTCTTATAGGGCATAGAATCTAGCACCCTCTTTTCTTCCTTCAAAGCAAGCTTCAATCTTTCACGACCGACTTCAAGTACCAGTATAGTATCCTACGTAATTCATTCTTGATGTAGCCCGACCTACGTCACCTACAACAAGTGGCCCAATGACAAGAGCAAGAATCAAAGCTCTCCATGATAAGGTGAATTCACTCCTATCTATGTGTGATCTTGACACTCCTTTGAATGGGTTGCTACTTCATTCGGATACTTTGTGCATACTCAGGAACCACCTTGATGACGTCCCACAATGGAGTGAAGAAGATGACCCAGAGAAGACCCAAGAAGATGGCCAAGAGAGCAGCCAAGAAGGAAAAGATGAAGCCCAAACTGCTTCGGGCCGTACTACCGGCTCCGACCCAGTACTACCGCCCCCGCCTGACGTGTCACCTGCTGAAGCTCCTACCGGGGTCGGTACTACCACATCTGACCACCCGGTACTACCGCATATGGCCACCCCGGTACTACCGGCCCTACTACCGCGCCTACTACCGTATCTCCCAGAAGCTCCTGGTGTCACCGGGTTCTAACCCGGTAGTGGCCCCGGTAGTAGCCCGGTACTACCGCAAGTCCGGTACTACCGGGTTACCTCCGGTACTACCGCTGCGGGCGAGCCTACGTGCTGAAAAGGCTTCCCTGCCTTGTAATCTTACCCCTTTGGATCTAGACTATATATAGTTCGTCCCCTTCCTAGGGTTAGGGTTAGACTATGATTTGGGAACTAAAGTAGAGCCTTGCTCCTTCTTCTCAAAGTGTCTCTTTCCTCCTATGGAGATGACTCAAGGCCTCCCCTTGTGGAGATGAACCAAGGCCTCCTCTTGAGGAGAAGATCCCTGCGTGGATACCAAGGCTCCGCTTATAGTTGCGATTACTTGCTAATATTCCATCTTTAGGTGGCTAGGTTGGATTGGTTGGATTGACCAATTGGACAAACAATCCTAAGAGTAAGGTGTGCTTGGGAGAGGAGGATTGGGGGCTGCCCTCGGGGATTTGTTACCAATCGAGTCTTGCCGGGTTGCTACTTGCTATTTACCCTTGTGTGTTTGATTTCCCCTCTTTTGTGTTCTTCGTTCTTCGCGTGTTCTTCGTGTTCATTCGTCCCTCCGTACAAATCCGTGAAAATCGGGACCAACCCACATCAATTCTTCTCCTTGCTTACTTTTCAGGGTAGTCTCGGCTAATTCGGCTATTAAGCTAAGCCTTTGACTAGTATGGTATGAGTTCCTAAAGTAGTTCACCGTGTATTAGCTTCCCCCTTGCTTTCCTAGCTTGGCCACTAGCAAGAACAACAACCGACTCTACTTAATAAACTGCTGCCACTTCCGGGGAAAAACTAGAACTCCTAACTCAAACCTAACTAAAAAATCGGCAATTCGTAATGCTCTCTTCCTTTCCAGACCCCTTTTCAGGAGCGGGCGTGACTCGATTCCAAGATCAAGCATTCCCGAGGATTGTGCGGAAGCTTCTAAGTGGAAGAAGTCCATAGGTTCAGTAAAGAAGTAGGAAGGCGTACTATAAGCTGAACAAACACATTTGATTCAACCGGCAGAAGTTCACGAGAAATTCAACTCCTTTGACTGCGCTAGTGAACTCTCTAGTTCTCATATATAAATAAAAAACGAATTCATTCAGTGATTTAGAGACAATGACAAATCATTTCTTGGTTGTGGATCATCTCACTCAACCACACTTCAATGATTGAACATGGGTCGGTCCCTATTTGACAAGGGAACTTCCCCCATTTCATTGACCTTCGAACCGCTCTTGCCCTCCCCCTTTCACTTCCATAGTGGTCTTCATTGGCCGGCCCACTCATTTCACTCTCAAGCTCTTTGAGAAGAGAGAATCCGATTCAAGATGTTTCGAATTCAGCCTTTCCTTCATGTTCGTGCTTTAAGTCAGTTCGTACTTTTCAGTATATAGAGAATGACTGAACTCGCGTTGAAAGCTACTAAACAACGGCTGACAGAGACTCATAAGAGGGAGAGCGGTAGCAAAAATGAGATCTTTCATCTAGATAGAAGAGAGATCCTTTCCTTCCTTTCCATAGGAAATGACTGATGTTGCTAAGTCACCTACTGCTGCTCTTGCGTCATCCCTTTTCCAATTCTTTTTGTATGGCTCAGTTGCATCTGATTGATCGATCCCTAGTCACTGATTACATGCATGAGTTCTTTGATTCACTACTGACTTCTTCTGTGGAGCCGAGTTCGCCGACTGAGACTACTTGAAAAGAAAGAGCCCTCGACCAACCGATCTCATGACGATGAGTCACCCACATACTTAACAAAAATGAAAATAGAAGAGCAAGTAAATCAAGCTCAACTACGACTCACTCTGATCAAATAGCACTCAGGTATAGGATTTTCAGCCGAAAGGTAGCCTTGCTCGCTTCTTTACCCTTGTAGGTACAAATCTAGCTCATAGCAGCACTTTCGAGTTCGGTTACTTAATAAAGAGATTGGAACAACTTAGCGCGGGAAGTCCCATATCTTGTCTTAGCCTCGCCTCACCTATTTCCTCATAACGAGATCAGAATGAAATAGAATGGAATCTAAAGTCTTAGCTAGATCAGGGCTACCACGTTCCCTCAGACAAAAAGAAAAGAATACTAGACCTGCTGGACTCGCAAAGTAGGATCAGGCTTAGTCTACTAGAAACGGAGGAGAGCGAAAACTAAGTCAAAGGGGAAGAGCTGTTTATGAGCATTTTAAGGCCGGTTGACAACATCCAATGTCTCCCACGAGGGTGTCTGAAACTCTAGTTTTTCTAGGCAGAGGTATGTATAGCCTTTATTTAACACATTTTAGTTTGTAGGAAGATTCCCCGCTCTGAAATAAAGTCTATTTGGAGCTTCTTCCAAAGAGGTTGGGATTCTAGTTTCAATTGGATGTGTCCCCCCTATAAGATCGTTAACGACTGATATACTGCCTAAGACAGGGCATGCTCTCCCCAGTAAGTTTCATTCATAAACTGGGCCGAAGATCTGACAGAGTTGACTTGCTGGCTTGTGAGTTGCCAGCTCCGTAGTTGATTGCTAACCAGAGGATAGTGACAGCCAATATTCCTATTCCAGCTTGTGTGCTTGTTTGCCATTCTTCCTGTTCCTGTTACGAGACGACCTCAGCTCAAGCTGACCCCACACGGAAAGTCGTCAAGCAGTCTTGGGCTCCATCAATCAGTGAGGAGGAAACGAAAACCTGTTGGAGTTCCCCGCCATCACCTCGCCTAGATCCGGGGATTCATACCCTCCTGTAGCAGAGATGTAAGTCGCAAAGGCTACTTGCCTGCCAACGGGGGGGAGAACCACCTAGTATCAAATTCACAAAGCAGCACATTTAGTAGTTGACATCTTTCTTTCTCGTTTTCATCGGAAAGGAGAGTTTTCATGTTAAGCAAGAAGAGCTACGAGTTGGAGGGCTATTTCACCGACCGTCACTTCTCCTTTGTATCTGCCGAAGACGCAAGTAGCCCAACGACAGGCTTGTGTGGAGTTGAATGACAACACGCAGAGGTCTTTTGGCTAAAATGGGGGCTCTTTGTCTAAAGGAAGGGCAAATTCAACAGGCCAATCCCTGTTTCAGAATTGGAAGAAGCAGTTGGAGGTTCACCATCAGAAAGGCATGGGACAACAAACTCTCTTAAAGCTTTCTTCGAATAAGTCTTTCGCTTGACTTGGGTCAATGGCTTTAGTTCGGTAAATGCTTTCGTATGAAGCTTGAGTCAAGTCTAGTCTCATGTAGTGAAGATCGTCAAGAAATCATTGCTCGTCTCTCCGAAACCTAATGATAAGGAACGCGTTCAAGTGTATGGAATAATAAAACCTTTCACGTATTTTTAACATAGCGTTGGACGATTGATTCCTCTCTTTCTCCATGGCCTGCTACCCATAACTGGCCTTACTAAAACTTACGAAATGATAATTTGACCTAAATTTCTGGTTAACTGCTGATTTTCTTTGCTAGCTCACCCGAAACTCTGTCTTTAGGAGGAAAGCTTGCTTGAGTACCTTACTGGAAAACAAACCGCTTGAGCTGTAACCAAAACAGAAAGGTTTGATGAGCCGCTGCTTGCTCTCTAACTGCTCTTACCGCTTCTTCTTCTTGACCTCTGCTCACTGCTGCCAATCCTGTGACTGCCGCCCCTATCTCTAAAGCTGCGAATTACAGCTCCTGATTCTAGCAGTTCAAAGTCTGAAGTATGAGTCTTGTTTGTGACATTCAATTCCATAATGAACATTCAAAGGAAAAGTAGTATGGGACAGCCTGCTGCTTGCTATTACTGACTGCGGCTGCCGACCGAGGAACTGAAGATCTTCAATCTATGTTTGGGTGCTCTTGCGAAAGAAAATAATTTCTAATGCTAAAATGACTTTCAAAATAGGATAGGATTCCATATATTTTTTTAGAAAGAAAGATATTGTACTCCACACAGGCTACACCGCATCGTTCAAAGCCATTTAATGCCTTCTTGCCTGCCTTCAGTTCATGCCTTCAGGCCGGCCTGCTCTTGCCTATGAATGAGATGCCTACTTCCCATTAAGTCAAAATACCTCATAGACATATTTTTCATAATACTTAGTTAGTTAAAGAGAAAGATAAATATGGCTTTTGACAATTTTGTGAGACCCCTTGTACCCGATCAAGAAAACGTATGCGCCACAAACAAGCGCAACGGCTTTCGCGCTAGTTGCTCAATCCGTTGCTTGTTCGGAAGAATCCGCAAATGAATATTCATTATTTCCTCTCGGACAGGCCCTCTTTTTTCATTCGAATGTACATCTTTTTGGGTAATGATCATCTACAACTGAAAAACTAACATCTTCCTCTACTCGATCCTTAGTTATACAATCTCCCTCCATCTCAATTTTTATGATCCTCATAGCCTTTTTTATTCGCGTCCTCCCCCTGCTGGATCTATTCCTGCCACCTCCACGTCCTCTGCCTCCAGCAACTAGAGCAACATCATCTTGTTCATTATTGAGAATAGGCCTCTTCTCACACCGTACCAGTTCGTTTTGCAGTTGAATCTTCCCGTTCTGGCTTACAATTTGTTAATTGTTCAGTTGTAATTTGTTTACCCAGCATGTATGTCGATCTGTTTTATGGAGAGACACCACTAGTGAACTGTGGACCCCGGTCCATTCTTTTACACTGATAAAAACACCGTTTCCACTGCTTCCTACCATCATTTGCTCGTTGTTCATTTTTGCATTTAATTTATTTTCCACACCATACGTTTAATCCTCTGTCTTCAGTAAGCCAGGGAGATTGACAACTTTCCTGTTTCATTGGGGCAAAGTAGTTTGATTGTGTTGTGTGCAGGTCCACGTCAATCTGTAGCCGCGTGACCAGGTTGACACCGTGTTGAAGCTCTTCCAACCCCTACTGGATTGATAACCTTGGTTTTGTTCTCAAGTGAAAACCGCTGCTGCACTACTTCATACCTTTCTCTTGGGGTTACCAACGAACGTGTGATCCACGTCATCATCCACAACCTTGGCCTTCAAAGCAAGAGATACACCTTGTGCATCCCCATGGCTCGAGCTCAAGCATCTTGCGCATTCTTGGCGGCAACCTTGAAAGCTGACATCTCTTGCATAACTTCATTGGAGGACATGAGATGGTAGTTGTGCCTTCCTTGGAGACTCTTCAAGTTGGTGGGTTCAAATGGCATGAGGGCACTCACATACTTCCTATTTATCCAAGCATCATCCACATAAGTTGCACCAAGGTCTCTAAAAGTAGAAGCAATGGTCTTGAGCCTTCGGTACATGCTTTCATGATCTTCACCATCACTCTTGTAGAAACCTTCAGCCTCATTTCTCAAGGCATCATATCAATTTATTTTCATACTCTCAATCCCAACAAACAAGTTGGAGAGAGCATCCCAAGTTTCCTTGGCGGTGGTGAAGTGCTAAATATAAGGAATGTCTTTCTCACCCCCTGCTAGTTGAATCATGTGCAGCATGGTGGCGTTGATCTGGCTATCAACCACCTCTCTTCTTGTCAAGTTGTTTAGATCCACTGCTTTGTACCCAACTTCAATGATTCTCCACAACTCAATTGAGGAGTTGTTCACATGATATTTCATTAGATATTGCCATTGAGTAGAAGTTGCATTTAACTTAAGTGGACCACCCCTATGATTTATATGCGGATGAGGGATCGGTGGGTTGGGAGAGTACCAATGAGGGACCTCATGAAACTCTTTCTCCCTACACTTTTTGGAAGTGGAACCATTATCTTGCTTATCATCCCCAAACTTCACTTCACCGGGTTTGGCCGAAGCTTTACCCTGTTCAGTAGAAGCGGGATCCTCTGGAGGAGGAGAAGGCGGGGTGTCCTTGTCTCTCATGAGTTGCGCTATCATTTCACGCAACTCGTTCATTTGGGTAGCCAGGGAAGATTTCAAGGATGTTTCCATGCCCTTGAGATCGTCCATGGTAACCGTCTCACTAGCCGCACCTGTGTTCTCATCCCCGGTGACCATACTCTCTTAGGTTGTTAAGCCCGAATAAAGAGAGATGAGGCTTTGATACCAATTTAAAAGATCGTATGGGCAGGAGGGGGAATAGGTGCTACTTCAAATTTTAGTTATTTTTCAATTTAGGCTTGACACTAAAGGTAAATTTCCTAGATATGCAACTAAGGTGAATTTACCTATATCACAAGCAAGCCACAATAAATTAACAGGATATAAGATACAAGTAAAGGCAATCAGGATAGAAGGAACCGAAGTAAAGCACGCAGAGACACAGGGTATGATTCCCATAGTTCCTTCCTTTTGAGGGGAAGTACGTCTATGTTGGAGGGGTGTGAGCTTAGCCACAACAGGCGTACTCAGCGTCACAAAGGCCTCAACATTTTCTCCGATGAACCGCACCACAAAGGATTAGTTCAACTTCCACTATCGGTAACCTTCAAGGTGGAAACTGGCGCCTTTACAGCGAGGTTGGGGCACACATCCACAACTGAACTGTAGGCTCCCAAATCACCACAATCTGTCACACACAACAACAAGAGAGAACATTGGCCTAGGTTTTCCCAATGGAAACCCTAGGCTTGAATCCTTCAAGTAAATGAGGAATAAATGTAACTCGCTTGGGTTGGGATGTAGATCCTGGTCTTCTCCTTTGATCCTCCAAAGATCAGCAAGTTTGGGTGGGAGGAGGAGGAGATATTTGAGATTTAGTGGCTCAGCTTCAAGTGTTCATCAGGGGATGGTCGAGCTATCCTGAGGTTGAAGATGAAGTGGGTATTTATACCCCTTCACAAAACTAGCCGTTTGGAGCCGTTGCAGGATTCCAGGGGCCAGATTATCCGGTCCAAGTGGGGGCCGGATATTCCGGTTTCACAAATATCCGGCTTCCTCATAAAATCTCCGGCCAAATCTTTGGCCAATAATCTGCCCCATGTCAGAGAAACGCGCCTTCGGGCGCAAACTTTTCCTTAGCCAAACTCTTGGGAGGCCGGATAATCCGCCCCACTCTGGGGCCGGAATATTCGGTTTTCCTAACTGAACTTTCTTCTAGAAAACTGTGATCTCTCTTTTCACTTTAAATTTTGGGGCTCGATGCTATTAAGATTTAATTAGCTAAATCCTGCATCACTTAACACCAGATTAAATTATCGCTAGTGTTGTTGCCTAACACACAAAACCAACAAGGGATAAAGAACTGTTCTTTCAAACCACCTTGATGTAGTGCACCCTACACAAGACACGTCAAGTGGTCCAATGACAAGAGCACGAGTCAAAGCTCTACATGATAAGGTGACCTCGCTCCTCTCTATGTGTGATTTTGACACTCCTTTGAATGGTTTGCTACTTCATGCCGATACATTGTGCATACTCAGGAACCACCTTGATGACGACCCACAATGGAGTGGAGGAGATGAGCAAGAGAAGGCCCAAGATGATGGAGAAGATGACCAAGAGAAAACCCTAGAAGATGGTCAAGAAGAAGAAGAGCAGGAAGAAGTGCCATGGCGGGACTACCGCCCTCCAGGCGGTACTACCGCCCCTAGTGCCGCTGGAAACCCCCCTTTGCGCCAATGTGCGGCACTGAGGCCGGCAGTGCCGCGGTACTACCGCCCGCGCCAGTGGTACTACCTCCCGTGCGAAGTCAACGCTGCTTTGGCCCGCACCAGCGGTACTACCGCCCGGACGAGCGGTATTACCGCTGCTGCGGGAACCAGCCTGGCTCTTGAGCCTTGTAATCTCCACCTACCCCCACCTACCTTTCCCTTTTGCCTCTAGACTATACATAGGAGTTCCCCATCTCAGATCTGGGTAGACTATGATTTGGGATTAGAGTAGAGCTGTGCTCCTTCATCTCAAAGTGGTCCCTTCCTCCATTGGAGATGAATCAAGGTCTCCCCTTGTGGAGAAGATCCCTCTAGTGGATACCAAGGCTTCCTCTTGTAGTTTGCTACTTGCTAATCTTTCCTCTTGAAGTGGCTAGATTGGGTTGGTTTGGATTGACCAATTGGACAAACAATTCTAAGAGTAAGGTGTGCTTGGGAGAGGAGAATTGGGGGCTGCCCTAGGGGAATTGTTACCAATTAAATCTTGCTGAGCTACTTCTTGCTAGTTATCTTTGATTTAGAGTTTTCCCCTCTTTGTGTTCTTATGTTCATCCCTTCTTCTTCGTGTTCATCGTTCCCTCCGCCCAAATCCGTGAAGATCGGGACCAACCTACATCATATGGTATCAGAGCTCTAGGTTGCCAAGGATTTGATTTGTGTTTCCGCCAAAATCCACCAAATTTTTCTTTATTTTTGAGAAATTCGAAAATTTCCAACAAAAATAGTCTTTCCTTGATTCGAGCCGATATGTCGATTTGATGAGTTTTTGGTAGTTTTGATCCATGGATCTGTTGCTTTAGGACACCCTCCACCTTTGTTTGCGTTCCCTAGTGATGTAGGTTGGTCCCGATTTTAACGGATTTGGGCGGAGGGATCGATGAACACGAAGAACAAGGGATGAACACAAGAACACAAAGAGGGGAAAACACCAAAACAAGGATAACTAGCAAGTAGCAACTCTGCAAGATTCGACTGGTAACAAGCCCCAAGGGTAGCCCCCAATTCTCCTCTCCCAAGCACACCTTACTCTTAGGATTGTTTGTCCAATTGGTCAATCCAAACCAACCCAATAGAATCACCGTAGGATGAAAGATTGGCAAGTAGCAAACTACAAGAGGAAGCCTTGGTATCCACGAAGGGATCTTCTCCACAACGGGAGGCCTTGGTTCATCTCCACAAGGGGAGGCCTTGATTCATCTCCATAGGAGGAAAGGACCACTTTGAGAAGAAGGAGCAAGGCTCTACTCTAATCCCAAATCATAGTCTACCTAAATCTGAGATGGGGAACTCCTATTTATAGTCTAGAGGCAAAATGGGAAAGTTAGGTGGGGTAGGTGGAGGTTATGTAGCGGACCTGCACTTAAAAATTGGCAAGTCCCTGTGTATAGTGCATACCCCTGGATCGATTCATTTGCACACACAGTCTAAGATGAATATCATGCAAATGCGTCAAATTTTATTACATCGCATGATCCAGACTTACAATATTCATTACAAATTGCATAGCTCAAGGCTAGCATTTTTACAAAGTTTAGCACAGCAGAATAAAAAGTAGCAGTGAGTCTCCATCATCTTCATGTGCCACAGACGAAACATGTTGGTTGTAGACTCGAAATCCTTAAACGAAACCTCACTCATCGTCGGAATAACCTGCAACAGGAAAGATGTTGCAACAAGGTGGGTCAGAACCATATAAAATGGAACTGGCAAGTGACACTCTCTGGGGACACTTAGTGGAATAACTCTAATATCCTATATGCATATTTGGCTGGTGGAGTTCAAGGCTATTTTGCATAAAGCCATTTTTCCTAACTCTTTTGAAAACACTTTTCTTCTTATCGAGACATCCATGGTATGAAAACCACTGTCTCATCTACCCTTGTTCACCCATCAAAATTTTACTTGAGAAGTTGGCATGTTGGGATCCTCCGTTGACGTCCTTGATCAGCTGCTCAGAATTGTCCGTAACCGGGAACACGGCTAAGTACTTAGTTTTGACACTCTCGAGAGGTTGTGCACGTTCACCACTTGACTCAATCAGCCCAAACTATCCTCTACACTCCATTAGTGATAAGGAAAAGGAGAAGATTAAGACGAGACTTTTGGAAAACAGTCCCCTGTTCCTCTGGGCAGACCCATACAAGACATTCATCCGCTGCGAACTGCCGGAATCAGGTTCCTAGAAATTACTTAGTCAAGGCAGAGCATAGTACCAAGTGGCTGCACTGGAAGCAATCTTCACTTGGAGTAACTTCAAATCCCTTTGTTCCTGGGTGGCAATCCACAAGTGCACATACTCGGGTAAAACCATAGAAATGGCCCTGAGTAGCCACTCAACTCCGACCTCCTCTTATCAAAACCAATCCACCAGGTTTTCATTTTACTTAGTAGAATTTAGATTTTATCAAAACGATCTTTTGCATAGCATATCAATATCTACTAAGTTATAATAGGATTCTAGACACATAGGAATAAGGGGCAATTCTAAACATGTCTTGCATAGCAATACTAATAATACCTACACATGCTTAAGGAAAATACACTAATCATGCATAGAATAAAATACTTAGGAAATTATGAATGTGCCACTTGCCTTTGATAGTTGTCGTTGCTCTCACACTCTTTTCAACAAGGAACAACGTTGCACTCCATTCAATCTATACATAGAAATAACACAACAAACATTTCAACAACACATAGCATACCAAAGCAATCATCCATAACAGTCTTCACCAAAAGGGTTAAGGAAAAGTCACATAATTCAATATGCAAAAAGAATTGATGTGATTGGGTTTATGGTTTTCCATTGTGGTTAAAGGTTGTTCAATCAATTAATTTTGAACTTATTAAAATATATTGATGTGATGTTTAATAGGTTTTAATGGGTTTTAACTCAAAATTTATCACACATTAATTGGGTCAAAAGTTTTTAACAGCAATTAAAAATAAAGGTTTGCAAGCAACATTTTTTTAAAAAGCTTTTAACACAAACTTAATAAATTAACAATACAATAAATATGCTATGCATGAAATGTAATTAAAACACAAATAAAATTATTACACTAACTTTTCTGGTTTTAATAAATCATGCATGAAGTCAAAAAGCAAATAAAACATTTTTAATATAACAACTAAACAACACAATTCCCAAAAAGGGAATAAACATAAACTTAATAGTTTCTGTATTTAAACATTTTATTAAATACTGAAAAACATTACTACTGGACAGAAGATAAAATTTGTGACATTTTGCAAAAGAAACATAATAAAATATTTTATAGGATTTAAACTATACCAAAAATACTCAAATTAATACTCTGATTTTTAAATCCGTTTAAAGTATCCAAAAATTATTTCTAACGGTGGTTATCAAATTTACAGAACCAACGGTTTCCAGAAATATTTTATTTGTAAATTTTGCATTTATAGATTTAAAGATATGCCAAAATTTACTCAATTTAAGCCTGATTTTTAAATCATCAAAATAATGCCCAAAAATTTTTATAACAGAAGTATAATATTACACATATTCTAAGGTTTCTAAAACTATTTTATTTGCAAATTTTGGACTTGCGGATCTAAAGTTAAGTCAAATTTACTCAAACTCCTCATTTAAAATTTGAATAAATTTAAACTGGACAAATTTGAAAACTAACAGTACCAAAGTTTCTACAAGTCAAGGGCTTTCCAGGGGTATAAAGTTTGTAAAATTTGGATCTGTGGTTGAAAAGATATGAAGGTTTGAAGTTCCAGGGGTTTTCTGCAAATCTGCCATTTTCCATTCTATTCGGAATAAAAACCAGAAAAGGCTGGGCCACGTGGTTGCTCCTGATTGGCTGGATCTAGAATTAACAGGAGCCGTGGATCTAACTCAAAACGAACGCACCAGATCTCACCGTACCCTTTCGATCTAGATCTAATCGTATGCGTTGAAAATAAATCGGACAGCTGAGAGAGGGTTGACCATTACCGTGGCGGTGACCTCGCCGGAAAATGGAGATGCGGCGGCCGGCGGCTCGGGCGTGCACGGAGAGGGCGCTCCGGTGGTTCCCGGGCGCGGGGAAGACCACCACGAGGTGCGGAGTCTCGCGGCGAAGAAGATGGCGGTGTTGGCGTCGTCGCGAGTGTCCTGGGGCGGCGAGGAGGCGCGGTCGAAGGCGCGGTGACTCCGGCGAGATTCGGACGACCATGTTCCCGTTGCTACGGCTGCGAAATAAAATACAAAACCGTGTCAAAACGATGCACGAGGACGAAATAGGAAGGAAGAGAGAGGTAGGAGGACTTGGGGTTCACGGAGTTCGCCGGAAATCGAGCTTCTCGTCGGCGGCAGTGGCGGCGCTTCGCGGATGCGTGCGAGCAGCCTGGTGGCTTAGGGCTAGGTTTTTCGGGGGCAAGTGAGAGAGGGGGAGGTGGGGATCTTGTAGGTGCAGACGGGAGCGTCTATCGTGGCCTTGAAGGCACGAATTGAAGAGGAGGAAACGCCGGCGGTTTCGGGCGCGTGATTTGCTCGCGGTTGAAGACGATGGTGTCGGTGGAAAAAAAAGGAAGGAGGAGAGGGGCGCGGGCTACTGCTGGGCCGGGATTAGGCTTCGGCTGCGTGGCTTGTTGATGGGTTTCGGCCCAGTTAGCTCGGCAGTCCATTTTTTTCCTTTCTCTGAAATGTTTTATATCTTTTGATTTAATCATCCAAATGAACTCAAAACAATTTGTAGAATTTTGTAAAATGAACCTTTATCAATATATACTATTTGGTACTACTTTTGCAAAGCAAAACAAATAATAATTTTTAAAAAATTTGCATAATTTCTAAATTGAAACTTTAAGTCAATTTTGAACTAGATTTTTAATAAATCATTTTGACTTAAAAATAAATTCCATAAAAATGGTATGAGTAATATCATTCAAAATGATAAACCCAAAACAATAACTTGGTACAAAGCATTTTATTTTAAATAGAGTTTTGATAAAACATTTAAATACAAATTCCCATTTATATCATGGGTTTAAAAATACCACAAATGTAAATATGGGGAGAAAGCTGTTTTTGGCTTATTTTCTTTTAATTAAATATAATTGGATAAAAACCAATTTTGAAAATAGAGTATGCTTTAATAATTTAAAAAACTTTTGTAAATTTTTGTGTTTAACAAATACCTAATTTTAAATCATATTGTTTAACCAAAACCATTGTAGAAATTGGTATACTTTAAATAACTTAAGCAGCTTGCAAATAAGATTTTAAGGGTTTAAAGAATTAGCCCAAGTTAAATATTCAAAATCAACTAATTGGAAAAAAGACCTTTTATGAGATGAAGGTGTCCTTGAAAAATTTAAATCACCTTGCCAAATATAGGGGTTTATGAAATACTTTGGATAAAAGAATTTACACAAACTCAAAATTTGAATTAAAGATTATTTGGAAATAAACTATTAAGCTTTTTGAAAAGGCCAAAAAGTCTTCTATTATTTGGTTTCTATTATCATTTTAATGTTTTCTTTTAATAAAAACAAAAGTTTCAATTTTTAGTGATTTTTAAACATTCCAAAATATTGGGATGCTACAGGTTACAAGGCTCAAAGGCCTGGCTGGTTCCCGCAGCAGCGGTAGTACCGCTCGTACGGGCGGTAGTACCGCTGGTGCGGGCCAAAGGCGCGTTGACTTTGCGCGGGCGGAGTACTGGCGGTAGTACCGCTCGTCAGAGCGGTAGTACCACTTGGGCGGGCGGTAGTACCGCCGGCAGTGCCGCACATGGGCGCAGAGAGTGGTTTCTGGCGGCACTGGGGGCGGTAGTACCGCCTGGGAGGGCGGTAGTACCGCCCAGTCTCTTCTTTCTCTTCTTCTTCTTGGCGATTTCTCCTCCTCTTCCATGCGTACGCCTTGGATGGTCTTGACTCTTTGGCTTCCTTCGCATCTCCCCGAATGTCCGTAGTCGTCATGTGATACCTAGCATAGCAAAGGGGTAGATGCTCAAGTAGTATACCATCCAAAGGAGCACGAAATGGGATCTTGTAGAGGAAAGAGTTCACCTTTGAGCTCCGTGGTGACTTGCGATGAGTTGGGATGCTTGACATGGTGATGGCCAAGGTTGGGCTACACATCTCCCCCCCCCCTTTAAAAAGAGTCGTCCTCGACTCTTGTTCTTCATCACCATGCAAAGGAGGTAGATGTGTTGTCGAAGAATTGGGATTCACCATGCCTACAAACACTAAAGACCAAGCAAACCATGTGTCTGCAAGAAAGAGGGGCATATCAACAATGACATGTCCATTCTTTGTTATAGCACCGTTAGCACAGCACAAGAATATGAAAATATATTGCAAGTGCAAGGTCAAAGTGCAAGCAATCTAATGGAACATCTTCAAAGTGTGGAAACGCAAAAACTCCATAAAAATAGAGGATGTCATCTACGTATCTTATTGAACCATATGATCAACATTGCACACAAGGCATTGGAAAGAGGAATTGGTCAACATCCTTGATGCAATAAGCGGAGAAGTTGGCAAAAACACACGATGAGAAATGTCCAGATTATCAACATGGGTGCAAACAAACCATAGAAAGAGCAAGTTTTCGAAATATTTGTTGCAACACCAAATGTGTAGAAACCAAAACACTCATGACAAGACATGCTCGAAATGTCATTATGGTTGCAAACAAGCCATTTAAAGAACAATTGTTCATCATATTTGTTGCAACACATAAATCATTCACATAAAAGATGGGAAAATTTGTCTTGCTTGCATAGGAGTAACCAACATCACAAGCATGTTGCAAACAAACCAAAACCAAGAGAAATTGTGCAACTTGTTTGATGCAAAACATGAGAAATAGCTGAGAGTTGGATTCAATCCACTACTCACATTTATGCTCTCAAGAGCTCTTTTTGTCAACTCATGTGCAATTGAGGTTGACATCATAGGATGAGGTTCAATGCACACGAAAAACCAAAGAAACAAATTGTGTGCATGGTAGATGAACACATCATCCATATGAAGTGTCTCTTCATTTGCACATCACCAACCACACAAAAATCAATTGGAAAATATGACATATGTGGATAATAACTATGCAAAGTGAAGGATGGAACAAGGTCCATAAGAGAAAACGAAACATCTCCAACATGTGAGAAAGCTATGGGGGCAATCTCATAGGCCAATATATCACATTATTCCAAACCAAGCATTTAAAAGAACAATTGTTCAATATTTTGGATGCAACAATGGGAAAGTAGCGCAAACATCGATTGCAAAACATGGGTATGGCAAAATCATCACAAATAGAAGAATCCACATGGTCAACATTGTTTTGAATCAAAGTATCACAAGGTAATATGAACGAATCATATGTGACCTCAAAAGAATCATCCATAGCATGCAAGCAATCATAGTTCATCATGTCCACTAGAGGGAACATGGTCACATCAACACCCATACCTTGGTAGTCCCACTCATGTGAAGTAGGTGTTGAAGTAGTAGGGGCTTCCATGTATCGACTTGTTCATCTTTATGTAGACATGTGGTGGCATCATCATCCTTCTCCATGTACATCTTCACCTTTTGAGGCACCATCATGTCAAGAGGTGGCGTCTCATCATCCATGGAACCTAGCACACAATGAGAGACACACACTAGAGGTAGAGGTTAAGTTGTTAGAAGTCGAAATGGCCTCACAAGACCTATCAACCACCTCTCTCAACTCAAGTGGTGTATCACTCATTCCCTCAAAGTGAAAGTACTCAAACTCACATATGGTGGAGGCACTCAACTCACTCTCACTCTCACTCAAGTGGGCTAAGTGGCACTCATTCTCTCATGGATTGGTACCATTTCATCACTCAAAGCACATGAGGGTAGGCTCAGTTTCCTCATCTCCACATGCCTCCAAGGTTGAAGGGAAACTCTCATGCTCAACCTTCTCGACCTCATCGCCTCCAAAGATGCATGCCATAGTTTGGCCATCCTCATTCAACGCATCCACCCATGTGATAGCATTGATCATGCTCGCCTCCGTGGTCGAAGGGAAAATCCACACTCAACCATCCTCTCGTCCTTATCTCCATTTGGGCAATCCCACATCATGTGACCATTGCCATCGCATATTGGACATGAGAGATTGGGACATTCTCATGGACCATGGTCTTGGCCTTGGCAATTGTCACATATGCGTTCGTCCTTGTGCCATATCGGTGCCCAAGTGTCTCGACGATCTCTAGGGTGAGTGGTGGCAAAGGAGTGCGTTCATGGCGTCCACCATTTGAGCGATGAAGCTCTTGATGTTCATTCTTTTGGTACGCTCGAGGTGAGTATGGACGGTGCACTTTATGCGATGCCGATCATGAGGGTCGTGCGTTGGGTTATCTTGAAGATCTTGTTGTGTTTCACCATGACGAGGACCATGACGCGCATGCCTTGATTGTGACGATCTTGAAGTGCGCCTTGTACGACTTGAGCGTGATGAAGAAGAGGTTCGTTGTTTCACAAGGTTGTTGAGAGCTTCGGTCACCCGCTCATAGATGCTTCTTGCGCATGCATGCGGTCATTGAAGTTGGCTTCAATAGCTTGACGACGACGTTCATAGTGGCGTAAGCCATCACGAAGAAGGTGTTCAACACCAACGAACTCTTCATGTGTAACATAGTCATGATCACCTTGGACTCCACTATGGATTTCATCGTCCGGGCTTGGGCTTCCGTTTGTACTTCCCCTAAACATTTTCTCAAGAACAAGTGAGATATGTGGCAAGGAAAACCAAGACAAACTATATCCCAAGTATAATGTGGCTTGAGAGGAGAGAATCCAGTTCTAACACCCAACACACACACTTATGAGGATAGGAAGTATGAAGTGGCAAACGAAACAAGCAAATCCGGCGAAAAGTATATTGTCAAAGGTTGAGAAAATCCACAATGATCAATTACCAAAGAAACTCCAACCACAAATGATGAAGAAACACACACAAAAACGAATGATGGGTTGGGCAACCAAAGGGCGAGTACTCGAAGATAGACAACCTAACAAAGACTACGTGCTCAAATGTCACACCAACACGAGAGGGACGCTAGCTCAATTGCTTTTTGGTGGGCAACGGATTTGCACAAGTGTTAAACACTCACACTCACTTTGGCGGTATAAGCTTTGTCGCAACTATAAGAGATGATACTTAGCACTACTCATGTCTTTTCTCTTTTTTTTTGATTTTTGCTTTTTTGACGATGATTCCTTCAACTTTGCTAGTGCCAAGATCTCTAACGATACACACTCGCCAATAATTTAAGACAATCACTCAACAAGTGCAATGCCCCGCAATATCAAAGAGCTAGTCCGATAGGTCAAGGTACGCGAAAGGAAGAAGGGCTCACAACAGATTATGATGATGGGGAAATGTCGAGTCTATGGTGGCGTCGTCGCTTGGCGTTGATGATGCGTTGCTGCGGAAGCTTGTCGATGTCGTAGACGTAGGGCACACCAAGAAAGGACTCAAACCAAAGAGGAAATGCCAAAACGAACCGAGGAAAAGAAAAATTTCTGAAAAATGTACCGCCCGGTAGTACCGCTCGGGCGGTAGTACCGCTGATCTCGGGCAAGTACCGCTGCGCACGAATCTGCGCGATTTTGACTCGATTTTGTGCGGATTTGGGCTCCAAAAACTTCCTCGAATCCGTGGGAAATTGGCAAAATTGAGGCTAGGGAACGCAAACAAAGGTAGAGGGGTCCTAAAGCAACAGATCCATGTACAAAAACTACCAAAAACGCAACGAATCGATAGATCGGCTCGAATCAAGGAAAGGCTATTTTTTGGTGGAAATTTTCAAATTTCTCAAAAACAAGAAAAATTTGGCGGATTTGGTGGAAACACAAATCAAATCCGTGTCAACCTAGAGCTCTGATACCAAATGATGCAGGTTGGTCCCGATTTTCACGGATTTGGGCGGAGGGATCGATGAACACGAAAACAAGGGATGAACACAAGAACACAAAGAGGGGAAAACACCAAAACAAGGATAACTAGCAAGTAGCAACTTAGCAAGATTCAACTGGTAACAAGCCCCAAGGGTAGCCCCCAATTCTCTCTCCCAAGCACACCTTACTCTTCGGATTGTTTGTCCAATTGGTCAATCCAACCAATCCAATAGAATCACGTAGGATGAAAGATTGGCAAGTAGCAAACTACAAGAGGAAGCCTTGGTATCCACAAAGGTGATGAGGACATCCCACCTACAGTCACAACTACTAGTCCTACAACTATACAAGGAGCTATTACTCGAGCTCGTGCGTGTCAACTTTATTATCAGGTACTTTCGTTCCACAGAACTATTCAAATAACATGAGAATATGTTACTGCCTAAATCGGATAAGTTTGTTACACTTAGGTAACAATGGACCTAGCAAGGAAGAGAAGGACAAACATTGGAGCATGGAGATTCATGGAGATGGCAGCAAGCATGCAAGGAGTGGAGATGAGCTACAAGGAGGCTTGGACGAAATATCTATAAGATCACTCATCATATTTTCGTCCATAGAGTTATATGGTGTTTGCGGTCACCTTGATATTTGGGCCAGGCCCATGTATTTTCGAAATACCTTTTTATAGACTATTTTTAGAGTCCGTATTGATGGGGAAACCGACTTAGGATGGATTTCGGCCCCCTTTTCCAAGGCTGCACAAATTCCCTTGAGTCTCCATAAATACAACCCTAGGTCGTCACTTAGTGTTTGGGTTTTGTTTAGTTAAAAGTTAGCCATTGTTGCAACTTCGCCGTACTTTCGTCTGTGTCTGAGCGACCAGATTAAGACCGCCTTTCGGAACCCCACTTTCAATATAATCATCATCTTTATTCGCAATATCCAGATGCCAATCTTAGTTCTTGCTTGTTCGATTGATTGCAGGAGCTAGACCTGAGTGGTTGGGTCGGCTGTGCTACGGCGCCGTCAATAACCTCCCGGAGTTGTGTAGCGATTGCTAAGGGCGCAACGTCCTCGCACGTTTGTAGTCGGATCGTCAATGTCGACGCCACCCAAATCGTAGTTATCCATCTCATCGAAAGATCTGACACACCTTTGCCTCTATCAAAAGGATCTTATCCACAAGGGAGGCCTTGGTTCATCTCCACAAGGGGAGGCCTTGATTCATCTCCATAGGAGGAAAGGACCACTTTGAGAAGAAGGAGCAAGGCTCTACTCTAATCCCAAATCATAGTCTACCCAGATCTGAGATGGGGAACTCCTATTTATAGTCTAGAGGCAAAAGGGAAAGTTAAGTGGGTAGGTGGAGGTTACAAGGCTCAAAAGCCTGCTGGTTCCCGCAAGCAAGCGGTAGTATCGCTCGTACGGGCGTAGTACCGCTGGTGCGGGCCAAAGGCGCGTTGACTTTGCGCGGGCGGTATACCGCCGGCAGTGCCGCACAATGGGCGGAAGAGTGGTTTCTGGCGGCACTGGGGGCGGTAGTACCGCTGGGGTGGTAGTACCGCCTGGGAGGGCGTACTAACCGCCCAGTCTCTTTTTTCTCTTCTTCTTCTTCTTGGCGATTTCTCCTCCTTCTTCCATGCGTACGCCTTGGATGGTCTTGACTCTTTGGCTTCCTTGGCATCTCCCCGAATGTCCGTACGTCATGTGATACCTAGCATAGCAAAGGGGTAGATGCTCAAGTAGTATACCATCCAAGGGGCACGAAATAGGATCTTGTAGAGGAAAGAGTTCACCTTTGAGCTCCGTGTGGTGAGTTGCGATGAGTTGGGATGCTTGACATGGTGATGGGCCAAGGTTCGGCTACATCCCCTAGCCTCAATTTTGCCAATTCCCACGAATTCGAGGAAGTTTTGGAGCCCTTTTCCGTCAAAATCGAGCAGATTCATCAACAGCGGTACTACCGCCCGAGATCAGCGGTACTACCGCCGCAGCGGTACTACCGGGCGGAACAGCGGTACTACCGCCAGGGCGATTTTTGCAGAAATTTTTCTTTTTCCTCGGTTCGTTTTGGCATTTCCTCTTTGTGTTTGAGTCCTTTCTTGGTGTGCCCTACGTCTTCGACATCGACAAGCTTCCGCAGCAACGCATCATCAACGCCAAGCGACGACGCCACCAAGGACTTGACATTTCCCCGACATTGTAATCCGTCGTGAGCCATTCTTCCTTTCGCGTACCTTGACCTATTGGCTAGCTCTTTGATATTGCGGGCATTGCACTTGTCGAGTGAGTCTTAAAGTATTGGCGATGTGTATCGTTAGAGATCTTGGCACTAGCAAAAGATAAGGAATCATCGTCAAAAAAAAAAAGAGAAAAAGAAAAGAACATGAGTAGTGCCAAGTATCATCTCTTGTAGGTTGCGACAAAGCTAACCGCCAAAGTGAGTGTGAGTGTTAACACTTGTGCAAATCCGTTGCCCACAAAAGCAATTGAGCTAGCGTCCTCTTGTGTTGGGTGACATTTGAGCACGTAGTCTTCGTTAGGTTGCTATCTTCGAGTGCTCGCCCTTTGGTCGCCCAACCCCATCATTCGCTTTTGTGTGTGTTTCTTCATCATTTGTGGTTGGAGTTTCTTTGGTAATTTGATCATTGTGGATTTTCTCTACCTTTGACAATATACTTTTCGCGGTTTGCTTGTTTCGTTTGCCACTTCATACCTTCCTATCCTCATAAGTGTGTGTGTTGGGTGTTAGAACCGGACTCTCCTCTCAAGCCACATTATACTTGGGATATAGTTTGTCTTGGTTTTTCTTACCACATATCTCACTTGTTCTTGAGAAAATGTTTAGGGGAAGTACAAACGGAAGCTCAAGCTCGGACGATGAAATCCATGGTGGAGTTCGCGGTGATCATGGCTATGTCACACAAACGAGTTGTTGGTCTTCGACACCTTCTTCGTGATGGCCTAGGACGCTACGAGCGCCGTCTTCAAGCTCAAGAGCCAACTTCAACGACCGCATGCATGCAAGAAGCATCTATGGAGCGGTGACCGAAGCTCAACAACCTTGTGCGACAACGAGCTTCTTCTTCACACGCTCAAGCCGTACAAGAAGCACCTCAAGGTCGACACAAGCACGTCATGGACGTCATGCCACCTCGACAAGAACGTCAACATAACCAAGGCGCGACGCCCATGAACGACCTCCTCCTAACGTTGAACAACCACATGATCTTCACGCGAACAATGCCAATGCGCATCAAGAACAACCTCACCAAAATGATGAATCGTGCGAACGCATACCATCACCACCACCGCAACAACGTGATCGTCATGACCCATTGGCTAATGACAATGGCGTTCCGGGTGCGAATGACTTTGATGAACAAGGACGTCACCCCGTCATCCTCCAAGGCCACGCCATCAAAATCATGACAATGCGAACAATACGAACAACCCTTCATCAACAAGAGCACCTCCTCAACATGATCCTCGTCCTCGTCAAGAACTTCCACATGATCGTCACCAACACCACGTTCCGAGTCAAGTGATAACGAGTCAAGCCAACACAATGGTGATGGACTCAATCGAAGGAGACGTGGACGTGCATTCCCACGTCCATGTGACGACTATGATGACTTGACCAACGTCGCTTTGACATACCCAAGTTCTACGGCACAAGTGATCCGGAAGCTTACTTCTCATGGGTACTCAAGGTTGACAAGATCTTCCGCGTGCAACGCTTCTCCGACAACAAGAAGGTTGCCTTAGCCTCGATGGAGTTTGAAGAGTATGCCCTTTGTGGTGGGAACAACTACAAGATGCACGCGTCGCTAACCACCAACAACCAATCGACACTTGGGTTGAAATGAAAGAAACAATGTACAAGCGCTTCGTGCCAAGCCATTACACTAGAGACTTATACAAGAAGTTGCAAGAGTTGAAGCAAGGGTTGAAGTCGGTTGATGAGTACTATAAGGAGATGGAAATCTCCATGATGAGCCAATGTCAACGAGTACGAAGAGCAATCCATGGCTCGCTTCATGAATGGCCTCAACTATCCAATCAAGAAGATTGTGGAGTTCCAACCATATGCCAACTTGGTTGAGCTAGTCATCAAGCAACAAAGGCCGAGCGCCACGTGCTTGAAGAGCTCAAATACATCAAGACAAAGGCATTCTTCGCCAACAAGCCTTCTTCGTCAACACCTACACCTTCACAAGCTCTTCCTCAAGCGAAACATAGGTCCTCCAAGAGTCTCTACATCGACACCTCAAGCGCCTCAACCTTTCAAGAAAGTACCTCCCGCTACAAGGCGCCTCAAGGATCTTCGTCCGGCACAAGACTTTGCAATGCTACAAGTGCGGAGGACAAGGGCACAAATCTTTTGAGTGCACCAACAAGAAGGTCATGATCATCAATGACATGGGAGAGTATGAATCTATGAGTGAAGATGAGTACAATGCTTTGAACAAGGTCGCCACAATGCAAAGTGCTCAAGAAGAAGAAAGAGATATTGTGATGGCGACAACAACCCTTCCTTGGTTGTGGCAAGAGCTTTAACCACCAATGTTCAAGTGGAAGAAGACCAAAGATGCAACTTGTTTCAAACAAGAGCGGGAATCAATGGAAAGTCCATCAAGGTCATCATAGATGGTGGAAGTTGCCACAACTTAGCGAGCAAAGAACTTTGTGAAGCTCAACTTGAAGTTCAAGAAGCACCCACATCCTTACCATGTGCAATGGTTGAGTGATACCGGAGCCGTCAAGATTCAACACATGGTGCAAGTGTCCTTCAAGATTGGAGCCTATGAAGATACGGTTGATTGTGATGTTGTGCCTATGACCGTTTGTCACTTACTTCTTGGGCGTCCTGGCAATTTGATAAGGGTGCTATGCATGATGGAAGGACAAACTACTATAGCTTCAAGAACAACGACAAGACCTTCGTCCTTCGTCCCATGACACCAAGTCAAGTCATCGCCGACAACGCCAAGACTATTGCAAGGGCACAACAAGATCGTTCGTCAGTGAGATGAGTGGTGAGCGAGAGACCCACCATAAAGTGAGTGAGAGCCACAAGCCAAATGAGAGTGACACTTCAAAGAGAGTTCCCACAAAACTTACACTATTTGCCACCAAAAGAGAGATGAGGGAGTTGAGAGAGAACCCATCCACCCTCCACTATGTGCTCATATGCAAGGGTGAAGTTTCTATGACTAACACTTTCACAAACCTTCCTCCTTCTTTGTTGTCTCTTTTGAAGGACTTTGAAGATGTTTTCCTCAAGAAGTGCCACCGGGACTACCTCCTCTACGCGGAATCGAGCACCGCATCGACCTTGTTCCCGGCGCACCGCTACCAAACCGCGCTCCTTACCGCACCAACCCCGAGGACAAAGGAGATCGAGCGGCAAATACAAGAACTTCTTGCCATGGGACATATCCGCGAGAGCTTGAGTCCGTGCGCCGTGCCCGTCATCTTGGTACCCAAGCACGACAACACTCTTCGCCTTTGCATGGATTGTCGCCCATCAACGCCATCACCGTTCGGTATCGCCATCCTATCCCTCGACTTGATGATATGCTTGATGAGCTTTGTGGTTCCGCTATATTCTCCAAAATTGATCTTAAAAGTGGATACACAAATAAGATGTGTGAAGGTGATGAATGGAAGACCGCATTTAAAACAAAGCTTGGTCTTTATGAATGGCTTGTCATGCCATTTGGTCTTTCCAATGCACCTTCTACTTTTATGCGTCTCATGAATCATGTTTTGCGTCCTTTCATTGGAAATTTGTTGTGGTATACTTTGACGACATCCTTATCTATAGCAAATCTTTGGAAGAGCACACTTCTCATGTTGCTCAAGTTTTGTTGGTTCTTCGCAATGAAAAGCTTTATGCAAATCTTTCTAAGTGCACTTTTGCCACCAACAAACTTGTTTTCTTGGGTTTTGTTGTTTCTTCGGATGGAGTCGAAGTTGATGAAGCAAGATACAAGCAATTCGGACTTGGCCTTTTCCGATGTCACTTGAGGAGTTGAGACGTTTTCTTGGTTTTGCCGATTTTACCGCCGTTTCATCAAGGATTTTTACAATTGCTTGCCCCCTCCATGAACTTACAAAGAAAATGTACCTTTCATTTGGGGCAATGCACATGATTTTGCTTTCAATGAGCTCAAACGGTTATTAACCGAAGCACCACTCCTTGCCCTTCCGGATTTCTCTAAGACATTTGAGATTGAATGCGATGCAAGTGGATTGGGCATTGGTGGAGTGCTTATGCAAAATGGTAGACCCATCGCATACCATAGTGAGAAACTAGATGGAGCTCGCTTGAATTACCCCATTTATGACAAAGAGTTATTTGCTTTGGTTCGTGTTTTGGATGTGTGGCAACATTACCTTCGTCCTAAGGAATTTGTCATTCATTCCGACCATGAATCCTTGAAATATTTGAAAAGTCAAACAAATTTGAACAAAAGACATGCTAAGTGGGTTGAGTTCATTGAGTCTTTTACTTTGTAATCAAATACAAGAAAGGTAAAGACAATGTGGTCGCGGATGCTCTATCCCGCAAGGCCAACCTACTTACACGTCTTGACATTAGTGTCTTGGGTTTGGATGAGATAAAGGTTGTATGCTACCGATGCTTTCTTTGGAGACATTTTCGCTCAATGTTCGGAGCACAAAGGAATTGGTGATTTCTATTTGCACAAGGTTTCTTGTTTAAGGCTAACAAACTATGTCATACCCGAGTCTTCGCTTCGTTTGGTCCTTTTGAAGGAATCTCATGGAGGATCACTCATGGGTCACTTTGGCCGCGACAAGACCTACGCCATGCTCGCCACCAACTACTATTGGCCACGAATGAAGCGTGATGTGGAACGCCTAGTTCGACGATGTCTACATGTCTCAAAGCTAAGTCTACTCTAAACTCTCATGGCTTATATACACCTTTGCCTATTCCACATCACCCATGGTCCGATATAGCTATGGATTTTGTCTTAGGACTCCCACGCACTAAAACAAACAAGGATTCCATCTTTGTCGTCATTGATCGATTCTCTAAAATGGCACACTTTATACCATGCAACAAGACCGACGATGCTTCACATATTGCTACTTGTTTTTAGGGAAATCGTCCGTCTTCATGGCGTGCCAAAGACCATTGTGTCGGATCGTGACTCAAGTTCGTGAGCTATTTTTGGAAGACTTTGATGGCCAAGATGGGAATCAAGCAACTATTCTCCACCGCATACCACCCTCAAACCGATGGCCAAACCGAAGTGGTGAACCGAAGCCTATCTACACTCCTTCGTGTGTTGATCAAGCCTAACTTGAAGAATTGGGAAGAGTGCATCCCACACGCCGAGTTCGCCTACAATCGAGCACTACATCGCGCAACAAAGAGAACACACCTTCGAGATCGTCTATGGCTCCAACCCCTACACCGCGCTCGACATGCTACCACTTCCACTCCGTGAGCAAGTTAACATGGACTTCGACAAGCGAGCCGCTTACATGAAGAAGCTCCATGAGGAAACAAGAACTACGCTCAGAAGCACAACAAAGACCATGCTACGAAGATGAACAAACACAAGCGCGCCATGATATTTGAAGAAGGAGACCTTGTTTGGCTACACCTTCGCAAAGATCGCTTCCCGGATGCAAGGAAGTCCAAGCTTCACCCTCGTGGAGATGGACCTTTCAAGGTTATCAAGCGCATCAACGACAATGCCTACAAGATCGACATCTCCCACACCAAACACTTGGTCCATGACACCTTCAACGTCGCCGACCTATCGCCATACCTTGGAACATCAAGCGATGAGGATGACCAAGAGTCGAGGACGACTCTTTTCCAAGGGGGGGGGGGGAGATGATGTAGCCCAATCGAGTACCCTACAACGTCAACACCCAATGGTCCCATGACAAGATCAAGAGTCAAAGTGCTTCATGAAAAGGTGACCTCGCTCCTCTCTATGTGTGATTTTGACACACCGATTTGGATGGAAGCTATTTTCATTCCCACCATGTGTATCCTCAGGTATGACCTCCAGAAGATCAAAGGACGTGTCGAGGTTGACAAGAAGACACGAGAAATAGACAAGAAAGAGGAAGAAGAGAAGAAACTGCCAGGAGCGGTACTACCGCCGGATGCCCAGCGGTACTACCGCCCCGTCACCGAAGCGCCCGGCATCGCTGGAACTACCGCTGCCACTTCCGCTTAAGACGTCTTCGGCGCCGTCAGCGGTACTACCGCCGAGCCAGCGGTACCACCGCCGGGAGGTGGAAGCGAGATCCGCACCGGCGGAACTTTCGCCGCCACTTCCGCCTAAAACGTCTTCGGGCGCGCAGTAGCGGTACTACCGCCATGGTGGAGCGAGCCAATTTCAGGCCCGCACCAGCGTACCTACCGCCGCCTGACCAGTGGTACTACCGCTGCTGCGGGCACAGCTCATTCCTGTGAGACCTTGTAATCCTCACCTACCTCACCTACTTCGTTCCCCTTTGACTTTGACTATAAATAGGACCTCCCCATCTAGACTAGGGTTAGACTATGATTTGGGATTAGAGTAGAGCCTTGCTCCT
>CAMZMU010000034.1:48877446-48928024 GCA_947311845.1 Poa pratensis
ATGCGATAGCTCATCCGCGGCCGTGTTTTCTCCCGCGGGACGTACACAGCCCGGAAGTTGTCGAAGCGCCGCTGCAGCTTCCAGACCTCCTCGACGTACGGCGCCATCTGAGGGCACGCGTACTCCTTGTTCACTTGCTTGATGACTAACTGAGAGTCACCCTTGACGACGATCTTGTTGATGCCGAGGCCGATGGCAGCACGAAGTCCTGCGAGCAGGCCCTCGTACTCCGCCGTGTTGTTGGAGATGTTCCCTTGGTAGTGCATCTGGACGACGTACTTCAGCCGGTCCCGGTTGGTGAGGTTAGGACAACCCCTGCACCTCCTTTCCCCTTGGTGCAGGAGCCGTCGAAGTGCATGGTCCAGGTGCTAGGATCTTCCTTCCCGGGGAGGCAGGTTTCCTCTTCTGGGTCGTAACGCCGTCTCGGTCCACTCGGCCGTGAAGTCCGCCAGCGCCTGACTCTTGATGTTGTCCATGTGCTCGAACTTGAGGCCAAAACCTTGAAGCTCCATGGCCCACCATGATATGCGACCAGTGGCAAGTGAGTTCTCCAGGGGGCTTCTTAGGTTGTACTTGGATGACACCGTGATGGGATGGCTTTGGAAGTACGGCATCATCTTGCGGGAAGCAATGAGGATTGCCAGCAGCAGCTTCTGCATCATGGGGTACCGCTCCTGGGCGTCGCGCAGCACTGCGCTGACGAAGTAGACCGGGTGCTGCACCTTGCGGGTCGCCGAGTCCTGAAAGGGCTTGGCTTCCTCCACGTCGACGTCTTGGGGTGGGGACGAGGTAGCCCCGGCGAAGTCTCGTCGGAGGGAGATTCTCCATCCCCGACGGGCTCCGCACCGTCTAGTAAGGCTGCAGTGACGTCAGGATCGCGAGACCCCTAGTCACCCGGCAGCCTTTTCTAGCACGGTTGTCCCGGGAGAGAGTTCCCGGGTCGCTTGCCCTTGATCTTGCTTGACTTCTTCGGAGGAGCGTCACGCTCTACCACAAGCACAGCGCAGATCACCTGGTTGGTGGCAGCAATGTACAGTAGTAGGGGCTGCTTTTCTTCTGGTGCCACGAGGATTGGTGGCGAGGCGAGGTAGCGCTTAAGGGACTGCAGGGCTTCCTCGGCCTCGGAGGTCCACTCCACGGGGCCTGACTTCTTGAGTAGCCTGAAGAACGGTAAGGCCCGCTCCCCAAGACTTGAGATGAGGCGCCCGAGTGCAGTAATGCACCCGTTGAGGCGCTGTATGTCCTTGACCCGCCGGGGCGCCTCCATGCGCTCGATTGCCTTGATTTTGTCCGGATTCGTCTCGATCCCTCGGTGAGAGACCAGGAAACCCAGCAGCTTGCCGGAGGGGACCCCGAACACGCACTTGTCGGGGTTGAGCTTGAAGTTGACCCGGCGGAGGTTCTCGAAGGTCTTGGATGAGGGAGTCCTTGTTCCGGGTCTTGACCACGATGTCGTCGATGTATGCTTCAACGTTGCGGCCCAGCTGTGGCCCAAGGCATGCTTGCATTGCGCGCTGGAAGTTAGCGCCGGCGTTCCGGAGGCCAAAAGGCATCCGGGTGTAGCAGTAGCAGCCCTTGTGAGTGATGAAGGCCGTCTTCTCTTGGTCCTCGAGCGACATCATGATCTGGTGGTAGCCGGAGAAGGCGTCCAAGAAACACAGCAGCTCACACCCGGCCGTGGAGTCCACGATCATGTCGATCCGCGGCAGGGGGAATGGGTCCTTGGGACAGGCCTTATTCAGGTCTGTGAAGTCAATGCAGAGTCTCCACTTGAAGGGCATGGGTTTCGGTACCACCACGGGGTTGGCCACCCAGGTTGGATGGGGAACCGACCGGATGACACTAGCTTCTATCAACTTGTCCACCTCGATGATGATGAATTCCAGCTTTTCCTTGCTTTGGTTCCGGAGAACCTGCTTCACGGGGCGAGCCCCCGGATTGACCGCCAGTTTGTGCTCGATCACCTCCCTTGGAACACCGGGTAAACCTGACGCCTCCCACGCGAAGACATCAGAGTTTTCCCGAAGGAAGGCGATGAGCGTGCTTTCCTATTTGTCGGTGAGGCGGGCGCCAATGGTGATGGAGCGAACTCCGTCGCTGGTTAGCGCCACCTTCTTGGTCAGCTGCGGATCGCCATGGAATGTCGCCTTCTTGGGGGGAGTAGATGTGGAGCCCCCAGGGTGCCCTTCGCCCCTGGGGAGAGCCTCAGCATCATCCTCCTGTACACCTTGAGGGACATCCGCCATGATTGCCACCGTCTGGTTCAGTTGGTGAACGCAGTAGATAGCATCGTCGATGTCGGCCTTGACTTTGATCACGCCCCACGACGCCGGAATCTTCAGCATGTTGTAGGCGAAGTGGGAGACGGCCATGAACTTGGCCAGAGCAGGTCTGCCAAGTATGCCGTTGTACGGGAGCGGAGTGTCGGCGATGTCGAAGACGATTTCCTCGGTGCGGAAGTTCTTGGAGTCGCCGAAGGTGACCGGAAGGGTGATTTTCCCGGCGGTGATGTTCTCGGTGATGCTCGATGCGGGTGCGCATATCTTCGTTCTGACGGCTGTTGAGCTCATCACGAAGATCTGGGTTACGCGAGGTGGACGACCCGATGGAGATGGCCTCGCCGTGGTCGCGGTTTAGCCGATCAGCCATCGGTGGCGTGGTGCGAGGAGGCACCGTCTTAGCTTGACGTTCACCACGAGGCTGGCCTCGCGGATCACGTGTCTTGTCTTGTGCTGCTCCGGAATCGTCGACGGTGGGAGCTTGAGTGGGTTCGACCCATGGACCACCATCGGCGAAGTCGAGGAGCCTCTCGACGCGAGTCCTCCATTCTTGGTAGACCTTGGGATCGCCCCTACTTGGAGGGAACTGCATCAGGGCCTTGGCAGCGACTAGAGCATCATGGCGAGCTTGCGCGTCCGAAGGCGAGTGCGCGGAGGTCTTGCTCTTGGATGCTCGTGGACCCCCGCTGGGGCGAACGCCGTGGTTCCCTCCTCCAGCGGTGGGCTCCTTGCCAGCGCCATTGCAGACGCTCTTCTCCCCGAGCGAGGAGGAGGCATGGTGGTGCCCTTTGGAGCCGCCGCTCCGCCAGGGCCGTTGTCCTTGTCGCGACCGTCCACTTCATCCGGCGCCACCCTCTCCATGGGAGGCGGGGACGGAGAGACGCTCCGCCGCGCGCCAGCAGCACGGCGTTCAGCTGAAGCTTGAGTGCGTGAGGGATAAACCGGCTTCGACGCCGCAGGGTCTCCCTTCTTCTTCGGCGACATGTTTGACGAAGAACTTGCCGATGAACTTGATGAAGATGAAACCAGCGCTCGCCCCCTACCTGGCACGCCAGATGTCGTGTCTCGATGCACGGACACCGGGAGTATAGGATACCCTCTTTTAGGTTCGGCACAGGGCGCGAAGGAGGTTGAGAATCGTCTTCTCGGGCGGAGTCTAGATAAAGCTCTCCTCTCCACGATCAAAGCATGCAACCAAAGGGACACAAGGAGCCACCCAGGTTCAGGCCGCCCGGAGGCTAAAAGCCCTACTCCTGCATGTCTGGATTGATGGGTTCTTCATAGTGTGGCTTACAATGGAACCTCCCAGATGGGGTACCCGGAAGGGTTTTGGCTGGAGGTAGAAGAAGGACAGATCCTGACCCGGAGGAGATCACCTTCCCCTCTACCTTCGCAGCCCTAGTCTAGTCTTGCTCTGGTTGGACTTGTGTCTTGGTTCGCCTTCTTCCTCCTCCGTGCCTTGGTCCTCCTTTTATAGGCTAAGGGGTTGCCACAGGGTCACGTGAGGGGCACGAGGGACCTTCGGGGTGAAGGACCCTCCTCATCTAGTTTAGGGGGAGACGTGGCCTCTCCTCAGCCTAGCGTCTCCTTTGGGTTAGGTGGGAGCGTCCGCCTTGGGGTGGATAGGAGCTGACACCACCACGAGTTGTGCTTCCCGCCCGCGCTGCCTTCGCCTTGCTTCCCAAGTCTTCTGAGGTCTTCCAGCGTGAGGTGGAGAGCTTATCCATAGGGACGTGGGGAAGTACCCGAGAGGGAGTCTGGCCTCCTGACGGGAACTCGGGCTCTCGCGTCCTTCCTGGCTTTCTTGCTTGGTTCGGGGACCGGCAGGCCCCAGGACCGGAGCCCTTTGTCGATGTAGGCCTTGCGTGTCCTGACGGTGAACCCGCCAGCTTGACTTAAGTCTTGGTCTTGTCCATCTTCATCTTGGGCCCACATGGGGTGGACCCACTTTCGCAGCACTAGGGGAACCCCATGTTCCACTGCTGCGACAGTGTCAAAGCCTACACTTGCTTAGCTCTGCAGATGTTTTCAGCACGAAGACGGTGATACGATACCGCTCGCCAGTGATGATAAGATTCACTCATAGCATAGGTGGAAGATCCATCCAATTTTATTTATAGATTTATTTGTTCAAACAAAAGACGCCTAAAAATCATTCAGGGAGCCTACTCTTGGTATCCTTTACCACATTCACTTTCCATATTCCCTTTCTTTCGTTCAGACGCTATCGTACCTCTGGGAAAATCCAAATTTCTATCAACGATTCCCACCCAACTCTGGAATGACTCTCCCCTCTCTCCCTCAACATATGGAAGGCCTCTTATCCGTCAACCGCACCTTAATAGCTCAGACTTCCGAGCCTTGCTGGACGATGCAGAAGGGCCAACATCAGAGGATCAATTGAATAACCAACTCTCCCGCCCCGCTGCCGCTAGTGCTTGAAAGCCAACAAATGCACTTGCTCATCACAAGCATCACTTTCCACCAATAGTACCCAACGTGTGTCCTGGCCGCCAAGGGCACCCCACTTGAGGAGGCAGCTTTCGAATCCGATCTTTCTGTCTGCTATAAGAACGGGACGGTGAATTAGGGGCGGGCCCCTAATTCCATGTACGCCTATTCCACGGACCCCCCCCCCCCCCCCCGGGTGAGGATTAGCTCCTATGATTTGCCGATGGTAGTAGGATTTCCTATCACATTGATAGAAGGGAAGGTCATCCACTAATAAATAGTGAAACCGAATAAGATTAGTTACGAGAACACTTGCTAATAGTAAAAAAAAATAGTTGGGCCCTAGTCGATGTGCTCTTATTTGGAATCTATAGCTTTTTGGCCGGGTAAGAAAAGGAAGTAGTAGTCTATCAGGCAGTCTAATTCGTCTTCTCTAAGGTCAGGCAGTGAGGCATTAAGAAAGAGCAGCAGCAGCTTTGTCAAGCGAATAGAAAGAGCTGCTCGTCAAGCAAGGGATGGTCGATCGAAGGGATTGCTTCGGGCACACTCTCGAGGAGTCTATCGAACCGTCTTTAGCATCTTCCTCGTCAGGAAGGGGCGCCACAAGAGAAGGAGTAAGGAGCCTTTTTCGGGAACTTTGGAAGGTCTTTACTTTTCTTTTTCGTGAGGATAGCGATTTGCGATGCTTGTCATGGTCGCGCTGTGAGAATCAGAATAGTAATTGGATGTCTTCCTACGACCCTCGTCTGAGATCCTTTCGATGAGTGTAGAAAGCACACGTCTTGAGGTATGCCGAAGCACAAGCAGTTAGTGAAGAAAGTTGGGAGAGATTCATACCGACTGTGAGAAAAAAGGGTTCTTCAATCTGGGTAACATTCAATCCATGCTTAGATACTGACTTTGTATGGCAACGCTTCGTTAAACATCCCACATCAGACGCCTACATTGTTCAAGTCAACTTGCCAGATAATCCTTTTCTATCATTCTAATTGGATATGCGTAAGACTTTAAAGGGTGAACCCAAGACAAAATAGGAAGATGATCTAATGATTGCTAGCAGTGAGAAACTCAAAATAGAAGAAGATAGCATTTTTTCCTCCAATAGAAAGAGGGCTAGCTGCGCTTATTCAGACAAGGCTGAACATGAGTTGCTCTCAAAGGACTTGACTTCTTAAATCTCTATTCTGCGTTTTTCAACTAATCCACACGATTAAATCCTATCTTTCAAGCTTTCTCTCACTAACTTCGCCAACTGTCCTTCGCTCCAGATAGTCAATGTCTTCAGACTAGCCATCTGTCCCTGGCTTCTGTACCCTTTTTTCTAATCAATTTAGACCTTAAATGAATAGAACTACCCATTTTTTCAATCTATTATATTGCGATGTCTCACTTGGAATGGAATGCAGTACGTTGATCCACACTGAATGATGCACTTTGGGCCTATAGGAAAGAGGGTCCTCGATCGAGAGTGAATCTGTAAATGATGCAAATGGTTCGGGAAATAGGTTCCTCAGAGCACACAATTCATTCATAAGCTTTGCTTTCTTTGACTCCAAAAAAGGATGATTATATTCTCTTAAGAGTAGGTCGAATCCCCGTGAAAATCGGGATATGAATGAAAATCTTCATAATCTTCTTTTGGTCCCATGGTGGAATGCCTTTATGCCAGCCTGTTCCCTAAGGAGGATAAGTTCATTGAGTTATTACAGGTAGTATTGCTCTCAAGCTAGGAAGGAAAGGTAATTTTTTTCTAGGCCTTCTTACTGCATACAGTTTTAGGGTTCTGGCTTGAATAGGCCTAACGACTACTAATTCCCGTCTTCCTCGCAATGACTATTTCGGCTCAACTATAGCAATTCACGTTTGAATAAGAGCTTAAAGTAAAGACAGACGTGAAAGCGAAAGTGGAATCCTCCTGCCCCGACTCTAACTCAACCACCAAGAGCGGCAGGAGGGCAATTCCTCTTCAAAGAAGCGAGCTAAAGAAGGACTATTACTACCACCGAACCCAAGGCAAAGCGAAAGAAGGTAAACCGAACCACAGCTACCTATGAGTTCATAGTGGCCAAGAGGATGAATAGGTTATTCTAATGACCATAGGAATAAGGAAGACTCGTTCGCTTTAAAGCAGCAAGACCGGAAAAAGTTCCTTCGCCAACCTGTTGGCTTAGTGAATAGTTCAGCCTTCATTGAAGAAGAGACCTATTTTCCACTTTCAAAGTTGATTCTATAAAAGCAAAAGCTAGGCCTTAATAAACTATTGTTCTTTCCAAGGAATGAGAGAAAGAAGTAAAAAAAGCGGGGGATCGCTAAGAGCTCCTCTTCCGCTAAGACCAGTAATCTAGAATCTATTATTTTAAAGAAAAGGAAATTACCCACTCAACAAAGAGCGGAGTCGTTGTCGTGAACAGGATTCTTCCCACCCTTGGAAGTAGGCTAGCAGAAAGAAATAGCTTTTCTCTCATCGCCATTTATGGTTATGGTCTGGGGATTGTCAAAAATGCAAAGAATAAGAATCTTTGCATATATTCTATTCTTATAGGGCATAGAATCTAGCACCCTCTTTTCTTCCTTCAAAGCAAGCTTCAATCTTTCACGACCGACTTCAAGTACCAGTATAGTATCCTACGTAATTCATTCTTGATGTAGCCCGACCTACGTCACCTACAACAAGTGGCCCAATGACAAGAGCAAGAATCAAAGCTCTCCATGATAAGGTGAATTCACTCCTATCTATGTGTGATCTTGACACTCCTTTGAATGGGTTGCTACTTCATTCGGATACTTTGTGCATACTCAGGAACCACCTTGATGACGTCCCACAATGGAGTGAAGAAGATGACCCAGAGAAGACCCAAGAAGATGGCCAAGAGAGCAGCCAAGAAGGAAAAGATGAAGCCCAAACTGCTTCGGGCGTACTACCGGCTCCGACCCAGTACTACCGCCCCCGCCTGACGTGTCACCTGCTGAAGCTCCTACCGGGGTCGGTACTACCACATCTGACCACCCCGGTACTACCGCATATGGCCACCCCGGTACTACCGGCCCTACTACCGCGCCTACTACCGTATCTCCCAGAAGCTCCTGGTGTCACCGGGTTCTAACCCGGTAGTGGCCCCGGTAGTAGCCCGGTACTACCGCAAGTCCGGTACTACCGGGTTACCTCCGGTACTACCGCTGCGGGCGAGCCTACGTGCTGAAAAGGCTTCCCTGCCTTGTAATCTTACCCCTTTGGATCTAGACTATATATAGTTCGTCCCCTTCCTAGGGTTAGGGTTAGACTATGATTTGGGAACTAAAGTAGAGCCTTGCTCCTTCTTCTCAAAGTGTCTCTTTCCTCCTATGGAGATGACTCAAGGCCTCCCCTTGTGGAGATGAACCAAGGCCTCCTCTTGAGGAGAAGATCCCTGCGTGGATACCAAGGCTCCGCTTATAGTTGCGATTACTTGCTAATATTCCATCTTTAGGTGGCTAGGTTGGATTGGTTGGATTGACCAATTGGACAAACAATCCTAAGAGTAAGGTGTGCTTGGGAGAGGAGGATTGGGGGCTGCCCTCGGGGATTTGTTACCAATCGAGTCTTGCCGGGTTGCTACTTGCTATTTACCCTTGTGTGTTTGATTTCCCCTCTTTTGTGTTCTTCGTTCTTCGCGTGTTCTTCGTGTTCATTCGTCCCTCCGTACAAATCCGTGAAAATCGGGACCAACCCACATCAATTCTTCTCCTTGCTTACTTTTCAGGGTAGTCTCGGCTAATTCGGCTATTAAGCTAAGCCTTTGACTAGTATGGTATGAGTTCCTAAAGTAGTTCACCGTGTATTAGCTTCCCCCTTGCTTTCCTAGCTTGGCCACTAGCAAGAACAACAACCGACTCTACTTAATAAACTGCTGCCACTTCCGGGGAAAAACTAGAACTCCTAACTCAAACCTAACTAAAAAATCGGCAATTCGTAATGCTCTCTTCCTTTCCAGACCCCTTTTCAGGAGCGGGCGTGACTCGATTCCAAGATCAAGCATTCCCGAGGATTGTGCGGAAGCTTCTAAGTGGAAGAAGTCCATAGGTTCAGTAAAGAAGTAGGAAGGCGTACTATAAGCTGAACAAACACATTTGATTCAACCGGCAGAAGTTCACGAGAAATTCAACTCCTTTGACTGCGCTAGTGAACTCTCTAGTTCTCATATATAAATAAAAAACGAATTCATTCAGTGATTTAGAGACAATGACAAATCATTTCTTGGTTGCGGATCATCTCACTCAACCACACTTCAATGATTGAACATGGGTCGGTCCCTATTTGACAAGGGAACTTCCCCCATTTCATTGACCTTCGAACCGCTCTTGCCCTCCCCCTTTCACTTCCATAGTGGTCTTCATTGGCCGGCCCACTCATTTCACTCTCAAGCTCTTTGAGAAGAGAGTATCCGATTCAAGATGTTTCGAATTCAGCCTTTCCTTCATGTTCGTGCTTTAAGTCAGTTCGTACTTTTCAGTATATAAGAGAATGACTGAACTCGCGTTGAAAGCTACTAAACAACGGCTGACAGAGACTCATAAGAGGGAGAGCGGTAGCAAAAATGAGATCTTTCATCTAGATAGAAGAGAGATCCTTTCCTTCCTTTCCATAGGAAATGACTGATGTTGCTAAGTCACCTACTGCTGCTCTTGCGTCATCCCTTTTCCAATTCTTTTTGTATGGCTCAGTTGCATCTGATTGATCGATCCCTAGTCACTGATTACATGCATGAGTTCTTTGATTCACTACTGACTTCTTCTGTGGAGCCGAGTTCGCCGACTGAGACTACTTGAAAAGAAAGAGCCCTCGACCAACCGATCTCATGACGATGAGTCACCCACATACTTAACAAAAATGAAAATAGAAGAGCAAGTAAATCAAGCTCAACTACAACTCACTCTGATCAAATAGCACTCAGGTATAGGATTTTCAGCCGAAAGGTAGCCTTGCTCGCTTCTTTACCCTTGTAGGTACAAATCTAGCTCATAGCAGCACTTTCGAGTTCGGTTACTTAATAAAGAGATTGGAACAACTTAGCGCGGGAAGTCCCATATCTTGTCTTAGCCTCGCCTCACCTATTTCCTCATAACGAGATCAGAATGAAATAGAATGGAATCTAAAGTCTTAGCTAGATCAGGGCTACCACGTTCCCTCAGACAAAAAGAAAAGAATACTAGACCTGCTGGACTCGCAAAGTAGGATCAGGCTTAGTCTACTAGAAACGGAGGAGAGCGAAAACTAAGTCAAAGGGGGAAGAGCTGTTTATGAGCATTTTAAGGCCGGTTGACAACATCCAATGTCTCCCACGAGGGTGTCTGAAACTCTAGTTTTTCTAGGCAGAGGTATGTATAGCCTTTATTTAACACATTTTAGTTTGTAGGAAGATTCCCCGCTCTGAAATAAAGTCTATTTGGAGCTTCTTCCAAAGAGGTTGGGATTCTAGTTTCAATTGGATGTGTCCCCCCTATAAGATCGTTAACGACTGATATACTGCCTAAGACAGGGCATGCTCTCCCCAGTAAGTTTCATTCATAAACTGGGCCGAAGATCTGACAGAGGTTGACTTGCTGGCTTGTGAGTTGCCAGCTCCGTAGTTGATTGCTAACCAGAGGATAGTGACAGCCAATATTCCTATTCCAGCTTGTGTGCTTGTTTGCCATTCTTCCTGTTCCTGTTACGAGACGACCTCAGCTCAAGCTGACCCCACACGGAAAGTCGTCAAGCAGTCTTGGGCTCCATCAATCAGTGAGGAGGAAACGAAAACCTGTTGGAGTTCCCCGCCATCACCTCGCCTAGATCCGGGGATTCATACCCTCCTGTAGCAGAGATGTAAGTCGCAAAGGCTACTTGCCTGCCAACGGGGGGGAGAACCACCTAGTATCAAATTCACAAAGCAGCACATTTAGTAGTTGACATCTTTCTTTCTCGTTTTCATCGGAAAGGAGAGTTTTCATGTTAAGCAAGAAGAGCTACGAGTTGGAGGGCTATTTCACCGACCGTCACTTCTCCTTTGTATCTGCCGAAGACGCAAGTAGCCCAACGACAGGCTTGTGTGGAGTTGAATGACAACACGCAGAGGTCTTTTGGCTAAAATGGGGGCTCTTTGTCTAAAGGAAGGGCAAATTCAACAGGCCAATCCCTGTTTCAGAATTGGAAGAAGCAGTTGGAGGTTCACCATCAGAAAGGCATGGGACAACAAACTCTCTTAAAGCTTTCTTCGAATAAGTCTTTCGCTTGACTTGGGTCAATGGCTTTAGTTCGGTAAATGCTTTCGTATGAAGCTTGAGTCAAGTCTAGTCTCATGTAGTGAAGATCGTCAAGAAATCATTGCTCGTCTCTCCGAAACCTAATGATAAGGAACGCGTTCAAGTGTATGGAATAATAAAACCTTTCACGTATTTTTTAACATAGCGTTGGACGATTGATTCCTCTCTTTCTCCATGGCCTGCTACCCATAACTGGCCTTACTAAAACTTACGAAATGATAATTTGACCTAAATTTCTGGTTAACTGCTGATTTTCTTTGCTAGCTCACCCGAAACTCTGTCTTTAGGAGGAAAGCTTGCTTGAGTACCTTACTGGAAAACAAACCGCTTGAGCTGTAACCAAAACAGAAAGGTTTGATGAGCCGCTGCTTGCTCTCTAACTGCTCTTACCGCTTCTTCTTCTTGACCTCTGCTCACTGCTGCCAATCCTGTGACTGCCGCCCCTATCTCTAAAGCTGCGAATTACAGCTCCTGATTCTAGCAGTTCAAAGTCTGAAGTATGAGTCTTGTTTGTGACATTCAATTCCATAATGAACATTCAAAGGAAAAGTAGTATGGGACAGCCTGCTGCTTGCTATTACTGACTGCGGCTGCCGACCGAGGAACTGAAGATCTTCAATCTATGTTTGGGTGCTCTTGCGAAAGAAAATAATTTCTAATGCTAAAATGACTTTCAAAATAGGATAGGATTCCATATATTTTTTTAGAAAGAAAGATATTGTACTCCACACAGGCTACACCGCATCGTTCAAAGCCATTTAATGCCTTCTTGCCTGCCTTCAGTTCATGCCTTCAGGCCGGCCTGCTCTTGCCTATGAATGAGATGCCTACTTCCCATTAAGTCAAAATACCTCATAGACATATTTTTCATAATACTTAGTTAGTTAAAGAGAAAGATAAATATGGCTTTTGACAATTTTGTGAGACCCCTTGTACCCGATCAAGAAAACGTATGCGCCACAAACAAGCGCAACGGCTTTCGCGCTAGTTGCTCAATCCGTTGCTTGTTCGGAAGAATCCGCAAATGAATATTCATTATTTCCTCTCGGACAGGCCCTCTTTTTTCATTCGAATGTACATCTTTTTGGGTAATGATCATCTACAACTGAAAAACTAACATCTTCCTCTACTCGATCCTTAGTTATACAATCTCCCTCCATCTCAATTTTTATGATCCTCATAGCCTTTTTTATTCGCGTCCTCCCCCTGCTGGATCTATTCCTGCCACCTCCACGTCCTCTGCCTCCAGCAACTAGAGCAACATCATCTTGTTCATTATTGAGAATAGGCCTCTTCTCACACCGTACCAGTTCGTTTTGCAGTTGAATCTTCCCGTTCTGGCTTACAATTTGTTAATTGTTCAGTTGTAATTTGTTTACCCAGCATGTATGTCGATCTGTTTTATGGAGAGACACCACTAGTGAACTGTGGACCCCGGTCCATTCTTTTACACTGATAAAAACACCGTTTCCACTGCTTCCTACCATCATTTGCTCGTTGTTCATTTTTGCATTTAATTTATTTTCCACACCATACGTTTAATCCTCTGTCTTCAGTAAGCCAGGGAGATTGACAACTTTCCTGTTTCATTGGGGCAAAGTAGTTTGATTGTGTTGTGTGCAGGTCCACGTCAATCTGTAGCCGCGTGACCAGGTTGACACCGTGTTGAAGCTCTTCCAACCCCTACTGGATTGATAACCTTGGTTTTGTTCTCAAGTGAAAACCGCTGCTGCACTACTTCATACCTTTCTCTTGGGGTTACCAACGAACGTGTGATCCACGTCATCATCCACAACCTTGGCCTTCAAAGCAAGAGATACACCTTGTGCATCCCCATGGCTCGAGCTCAAGCATCTTGCGCATTCTTGGCGGCAACCTTGAAAGCTGACATCTCTTGCATAACTTCATTGGAGGACATGAGATGGTAGTTGTGCCTTCCTTGGAGACTCTTCAAGTTGGTGGGTTCAAATGGCATGAGGGCACTCACATACTTCCTATTTATCCAAGCATCATCCACATAAGTTGCACCAAGGTCTCTAAAAGTAGAAGCAATGGTCTTGAGCCTTCGGTACATGCTTTCATGATCTTCACCATCACTCTTGTAGAAACCTTCAGCCTCATTTCTCAAGGCATCATATCAATTTATTTTCATACTCTCAATCCCAACAAACAAGTTGGAGAGAGCATCCCAAGTTTCCTTGGCGGTGGTGAAGTGCTAAATATAAGGAATGTCTTTCTCACCCCCTGCTAGTTGAATCATGTGCAGCATGGTGGCGTTGATCTGGCTATCAACCACCTCTCTTCTTGTCAAGTTGTTTAGATCCACTGCTTTGTACCCAACTTCAATGATTCTCCACAACTCAATTGAGGAGTTGTTCACATGATATTTCATTAGATATTGCCATTGAGTAGAAGTTGCATTTAACTTAAGTGGACCACCCCTATGATTTATATGCGGATGAGGGATCGGTGGGTTGGGAGAGTACCAATGAGGGACCTCATGAAACTCTTTCTCCCTACACTTTTTGGAAGTGGAACCATTATCTTGCTTATCATCCCCAAACTTCACTTCACCGGGTTTGGCCGAAGCTTTACCCTGTTCAGTAGAAGCGGGATCCTCTGGAGGAGGAGAAGGCGGGGTGTCCTTGTCTCTCATGAGTTGCGCTATCATTTCACGCAACTCGTTCATTTGGGTAGCCAGGGAAGATTTCAAGGATGTTTCCATGCCCTTGAGATCGTCCATGGTAACCGTCTCACTAGCCGCACCTGTGTTCTCATCCCCGGTGACCATACTCTCTTAGGTTGTTAAGCCCGAATAAAGAGAGATGAGGCTTTGATACCAATTTAAAAGATCGTATGGGCAGGAGGGGGGAATAGGTGCTACTTCAAATTTTAGTTATTTTTCAATTTAGGCTTGACACTAAAGGTAAATTTCCTAGATATGCAACTAAGGTGAATTTACCTATATCACAAGCAAGCCACAATAAATTAACAGGATATAAGATACAAGTAAAGGCAATCAGGATAGAAGGAACCGAAGTAAAGCACGCAGAGACACAGGGTATGATTCCCATAGTTCCTTCCTTTTGAGGGGAAGTACGTCTATGTTGGAGGGGTGTGAGCTTAGCCACAACAGGCGTACTCAGCGTCACAAAGGCCTCAACATTTTCTCCGATGAACCGCACCACAAAGGATTAGTTCAACTTCCACTATCGGTAACCTTCAAGGTGGAAACTGGCGCCTTTACAGCGAGGTTGGGGCACACATCCACAACTGAACTGTAGGCTCCCAAATCACCACAATCTGTCACACACAACAACAAGAGAGAACATTGGCCTAGGTTTTCCCAATGGAAACCCTAGGCTTGAATCCTTCAAGTAAATGAGGAATAAATGTAACTCGCTTGGGTTGGGATGTAGATCCTGGTCTTCTCCTTTGATCCTCCAAAGATCAGCAAGTTTGGGTGGGAGGAGGAGGAGATATTTGAGATTTAGTGGCTCAGCTTCAAGTGTTCATCAGGGGATGGTCGAGCTATCCTGAGGTTGAAGATGAAGTGGGTATTTATACCCCTTCACAAAACTAGCCGTTTGGAGCCGTTGCAGGATTCCAGGGGCCAGATTATCCGGTCCAAGTGGGGGCCGGATATTCCGGTTTCACAAATATCCGGCTTCCTCATAAAATCTCCGGCCAAATCTTTGGCCAATAATCTGCCCCATGTCAGAGAAACGCGCCTTCGGGCGCAAACTTTTCCTTAGCCAAACTCTTGGGAGGCCGGATAATCCGCCCCACTCTGGGGCCGGAATATTCGGTTTTCCTAACTGAACTTTCTTCTAGAAAACTGTGATCTCTCTTTTCACTTTAAATTTTGGGGCTCGATGCTATTAAGATTTAATTAGCTAAATCCTGCATCACTTAACACCAGATTAAATTATCGCTAGTGTTGTTGCCTAACACACAAAACCAACAAGGGATAAAGAACTGTTCTTTCAAACCACCTTGATGTAGTGCACCCTACACAAGACACGTCAAGTGGTCCAATGACAAGAGCACGAGTCAAAGCTCTACATGATAAGGTGACCTCGCTCCTCTCTATGTGTGATTTTGACACTCCTTTGAATGGTTTGCTACTTCATGCCGATACATTGTGCATACTCAGGAACCACCTTGATGACGACCCACAATGGAGTGGAGGAGATGAGCAAGAGAAGGCCCAAGATGATGGAGAAGATGACCAAGAGAAAACCCTAGAAGATGGTCAAGAAGAAGAAGAGCAGGAAGAAGTGCCATGGCGGGACTACCGCCCTCCAGGCGGTACTACCGCCCCTAGTGCCGCTGGAAACCCCCCTTTGCGCCAATGTGCGGCACTGAGGCCGGCAGTGCCGCCGGTACTACCGCCCGCGCCAGTGGTACTACCTCCCGTGCGAAGTCAACGCTGCTTTGGCCCGCACCAGCGGTACTACCGCCCGGACGAGCGGTACTACCGCTGCTGCGGGAACCAGCCTGGCTCTTGAGCCTTGTAATCTCCACCTACCCCCACCTACCTTTCCCTTTTGCCTCTAGACTATACATAGGAGTTCCCCATCTCAGATCTGGGTAGACTATGATTTGGGATTAGAGTAGAGCTGTGCTCCTTCATCTCAAAGTGGTCCCTTCCTCCATTGGAGATGAATCAAGGTCTCCCCTTGTGGAGAAGATCCCTCTAGTGGATACCAAGGCTTCCTCTTGTAGTTTGCTACTTGCTAATCTTTCCTCTTGAAGTGGCTAGATTGGGTTGGTTTGGATTGACCAATTGGACAAACAATTCTAAGAGTAAGGTGTGCTTGGGAGAGGAGAATTGGGGGCTGCCCTAGGGGAATTGTTACCAATTAAATCTTGCTGAGCTACTTCTTGCTAGTTATCTTTGATTTGAGAGTTTTCCCCTCTTTGTGTTCTTATGTTCATCCCTTCTTCTTCGTGTTCATCGTTCCCTCCGCCCAAATCCGTGAAGATCGGGACCAACCTACATCATATGGTATCAGAGCTCTAGGTTGCCAAGGATTTGATTTGTGTTTCCGCCAAAATCCACCAAATTTTTCTTTATTTTTGAGAAATTCGAAAATTTCCAACAAAAATAGTCTTTCCTTGATTCGAGCCGATATGTCGATTTGATGAGTTTTTGGTAGTTTTGATCCATGGATCTGTTGCTTTAGGACACCCTCCACCTTTGTTTGCGTTCCCTAGTGATGTAGGTTGGTCCCGATTTTAACGGATTTGGGCGGAGGGATCGATGAACACGAAGAACAAGGGATGAACACAAGAACACAAAGAGGGGAAAACACCAAAACAAGGATAACTAGCAAGTAGCAACTCTGCAAGATTCGACTGGTAACAAGCCCCAAGGGTAGCCCCCAATTCTCCTCTCCCAAGCACACCTTACTCTTAGGATTGTTTGTCCAATTGGTCAATCCAAACCAACCCAATAGAATCACCGTAGGATGAAAGATTGGCAAGTAGCAAACTACAAGAGGAAGCCTTGGTATCCACGAAGGGATCTTCTCCACAACGGGAGGCCTTGGTTCATCTCCACAAGGGGAGGCCTTGATTCATCTCCATAGGAGGAAAGGACCACTTTGAGAAGAAGGAGCAAGGCTCTACTCTAATCCCAAATCATAGTCTACCTAAATCTGAGATGGGGAACTCCTATTTATAGTCTAGAGGCAAAATGGGAAAGTTAGGTGGGGTAGGTGGAGGTTATGTAGCGGACCTGCACTTAAAAATTGGCAAGTCCCTGTGTATAGTGCATACCCCTGGATCGATTCATTTGCACACACAGTCTAAGATGAATATCATGCAAATGCGTCAAATTTTATTACATCGCATGATCCAGACTTACAATATTCATTACAAATTGCATAGCTCAAGGCTAGCATTTTTACAAAGTTTAGCACAGCAGAATAAAAAGTAGCAGTGAGTCTCCATCATCTTCATGTGCCACAGACGAAACATGTTGGTTGTAGACTCGAAATCCTTAAACGAAACCTCACTCATCGTCGGAATAACCTGCAACAGGAAAGATGTTGCAACAAGGTGGGTCAGAACCATATAAAATGGAACTGGCAAGTGACACTCTGGGGACACTTAGTGGAATAACTCTAATATCCTATATGCATATTTGGCTGGTGGAGTTCAAGGCTATTTTGCATAAAGCCATTTTTCCTAACTCTTTTGAAAACACTTTTCTTCTTATCGAGACATCCATGGTATGAAAACCACTGTCTCATCTACCCTTGTTCACCCATCAAAATTTTACTTGAGAAGTTGGCATGTTGGGATCCTCCGTTGACGTCCTTGATCAGCTGCTCAGAATTGTCCGTAACCGGGAACACGGCTAAGTACTTAGTTTTGACACTCTCGAGAGGTTGTGCACGTTCACCACTTGACTCAATCAGCCCAAACTATCCTCTACACTCCATTAGTGATAAGGAAAAGGAGAAGATTAAGACGAGACTTTTGGAAAACAGTCCCCTGTTCCTCTGGGCAGACCCATACAAGACATTCATCCGCTGCGAACTGCCGGAATCAGGTTCCTAGAAATTACTTAGTCAAGGCAGAGACATAGTACCAAGTGGCTGCACTGGAAGCAATCTTCACTTGGAGTAACTTCAAATCCCTTTGTTCCTGGGTGGCAATCCACAAGTGCACATACTCGGGTAAAACCATAGAAATGGCCCTGAGTAGCCACTCAACTCCGACCTCCTCTTATCAAAACCAATCCACTCAGGTGTTTCATTTTACTTAGTAGAATTTAGATTTTATCAAAACGATCTTTTGCATAGCATATCAATATTTCTACTAAGTTATAATAGGATTCTAGACACAGAGGAATAAGGGGCAATTCTAAACATGTCTTGCATAGCAATACTAATAATACCTACACATGCTTAAGGAAAATACACTAATCATGCATAGAATAAAATACTTAGGAAATTTATGAATGTGCCACTTGCCTTTGATAGTTGTCGTTGCTCTCACACTCTTTTCAACAAGGAACAACGTTGCACTCCATTCAATCTATACATAGAAATAACACAACAAACATTTCAACAACACATAGCATACCAAAGCAATCATCCATAACAGTCTTCACCAAATAAGTGGTTAAGGAAAAGTCACATAATTCAATATGCAAAAAGAATTGATGTGATTGGGTTTATGGTTTTCCATTGTGGTTAAAGGTTGTTCAATCAATTAATTTTGAACTTATTAAAATATATTGATGTGATGTTTAATAGGTTTTAATGGGTTTTAACTCAAAATTTATCACACATTAATTGGGTCAAAAGTTTTTAACAGCAATTAAAAATAAAGGTTTGCAAGCAACATTTTTTTAAAAAGCTTTTAACACAAACTTAATAAATTAACAATACAATAAATATGCTATGCATGAAATGTAATTAAAACACAAATAAAATTATTACACTAACTTTTCTGGTTTTAATAAATCATGCATGAAGTCAAAAAGCAAATAAAACAATTTTTAATATAACAACTAAACAACACAATTCCCAAAAAGGGAATAAACATAAACTTAATAGTTTCTGTATTTAAACATTTTATTAAATACTGAAAAACATTACTACTGGACAGAAGATAAAATTTGTGACATTTTGCAAAAAGAAACATAATAAAATATTTTATAGGATTTAAACTATACCAAAAATACTCAAATTAATACTCTGATTTTTAAATCCGTTTAAAGTATCCAAAAATTATTTCTAACGGTGGTTATCAAATTTACAGAACCAACGGTTTCCAGAAATATTTTATTTGTAAATTTTGCATTTATAGATTTAAAGATATGCCAAAATTACTCAATTTAAGCCTCTGATTTTTAAATCATCAAAATAATGCCCAAAAATATTTTATAACAGAAGTATAATATTACACATATTCTAAGGTTTCTAAAACTATTTTATTTGCAAATTTTGGACTTGCGGATCTAAAGTTAAGTCAAATTTACTCAAACTCCTCATTTAAAATTTGAATAAATTTAAACTGGACAAATTTGAAAACTAACAGTACCAAAAGTTTCTACAAGTCAAGGGCTTTCCAGGGGTATAAAGTTTGTAAAATTTGGATCTGTGGTTGAAAAGATATGAAGGTTTGAAGTTCCAGGGGTTTTCTGCAAATCTGCCATTTTCCATTCTATTCGGAATAAAAACCAGAAAAGGCTGGGCCACGTGGTTGCTCCTGATTGGCTGGATCTAGAATTAACAGGAGCCGTGGATCTAACTCAAAACGAACGCACCAGATCTCACCGTACCCTTTCGATCTAGATCTAATCGTATGCGTTGAAAATAAATCGGACAGCTGAGAGAGGGTTGACCATTACCGTGGCGGTGACCTCGCCGGAAAATGGAGATGCGGCGGCCGGCGGCTCGGGCGTGCACGGAGAGGGCGCTCCGGTGGTTCCCGGGCGCGGGGAAGACCACCACGAGGTGCGGAGTCTCGCGGCGAAGAAGATGGCGGTGTTGGCGTCGTCGCGAGTGTCCTGGGGCGGCGAGGAGGCGCGGTCGAAGGCGCGGTGACTCCGGCGAGATTCGGACGACCATGTTCCCGTTGCTACGGCTGCGAAATAAAATACAAAACCGTGTCAAAACGATGCACGAGGACGAAATAGGAAGGAAGAGAGAGGTAGGAGGACTTGGGGTTCACGGAGTTCGCCGGAAATCGAGCTTCTCGTCGGCGGCAGTGGCGGCGCTTCGCGGATGCGTGCGAGCAGCCTGGTGGCTTAGGGCTAGGTTTTTCGGGGGCAAGTGAGAGAGGGGGAGGTGGGGATCTTGTAGGTGCAGACGGGAGCGTCTATCGTGGCCTTGAAGGCACGAATTGAAGAGGAGGAAACGCCGGCGGTTTCGGGCGCGTGATTTGCTCGCGGTTGAAGACGATGGTGTCGGTGGAAAAAAAAGGAAGGAGGAGAGGGGCGCGGGCTACTGCTGGGCCGGGATTAGGCTTCGGCTGCGTGGCTTGTTGATGGGTTTCGGCCCAGTTAGCTCGGCAGTCCATTTTTTTCCTTTTCTGAAATGTTTTATATCTTTTGATTTAATCATCCAAATGAACTCAAAACAATTTGTAGAATTTTGTAAAATGAACCTTTATCAATATATACTATTTGGTACTACTTTTGCAAAGCAAAACAAAATAATAATTTTTAAAAAATTTGCATAATTTCTAAATTGAAACTTTAAGTCAATTTTGAACTAGATTTTTAATAAATCATTTTGACTTAAAATAAATTCCATAAAAATGGTATGAGTAATATCATTCAAAATGATAAACCCAAAACAATAACTTGGTACAAAGCATTTTATTTTAAATAGAGTTTTGATAAAACATTTAAATACAAATTCCCATTTATATCATGGGTTTAAAAATACCACAAATGTAAATATGGGGAGAAAGCTGTTTTTGGCTTATTTTCTTTTAATTAAATATAATTGGATAAAAACCAATTTTGAAAATAGAGTATGCTTTAATAATTTAAAAAACTTTTGTAAATTTTTGTGTTTAACAAATACCTAATTTTAAATCATATTGTTTAACCAAAACCATTGTAGAAATTGGTATACTTTAAATAACTTAAGCAGCTTGCAAATAAGATTTTAAGGGTTTAAAGAATTAGCCCAAGTTAAATATTCAAAATCAACTAATTGGAAAAAAGACCTTTTATGAGATGAAGGTGTCCTTGAAAAATTTAAATCACCTTGCCAAATATATAGGGGTTTATGAAATACTTTGGATAAAAGAATTTACACAAACTCAAAATTTGAATTAAAGATTATTTGGAAATAAACTATTAAGCTTTTTGAAAAGGCCAAAAAGTCTTCTATTATTTGGTTTCTATTATCATTTTAATGTTTTCTTTTAATAAAAACAAAAGTTTCAATTTTTAGTGATTTTTAAACATTCCAAAATATTGGGATGCTACAGGTTACAAGGCTCAAAGGCCTGGCTGGTTCCCGCAGCAGCGGTAGTACCGCTCGTACGGGCGGTAGTACCGCTGGTGCGGGCCAAAGGCGCGTTGACTTTGCGCGGGCGGCAGTACTGGCGGTAGTACCGCTCGTCAGAGCGGTAGTACCACTTGGGCGGGCGGTAGTACCGCCGGCAGTGCCGCACATGGGCGCAGAGAGTGGTTTCTGGCGGCACTGGGGGCGGTAGTACCGCCTGGGAGGGCGGTAGTACCGCCCAGTCTCTTCTTTCTCTTCTTCTTCTTCTTGGCGATTTCTCCTCCTCTTCCATGCGTACGCCTTGGATGGTCTTGACTCTTTGGCTTCCTTCGCATCTCCCCGAATGTCCGTAGTCGTCATGTGATACCTAGCATAGCAAAGGGGTAGATGCTCAAGTAGTATACCATCCAAAGGAGCACGAAATGGGATCTTGTAGAGGAAAGAGTTCACCTTTGAGCTCCGTGGTGACTTGCGATGAGTTGGGATGCTTGACATGGTGATGGGCCAAGGTTGGGCTACATCATCTCCCCCCCCCCCTTTAAAAAGAGTCGTCCTCGACTCTTGTTCTTCATCACCATGCAAAGAGGTAGATGTGTTGTCGAAGAATTGGGATTCACCATGCCTACAAACACTAAAGACCAAGCAAACCATGTGTCTGCAAGAAAGAGGGGCATATCAACAATGACATGTCCATTCTTTGTTATAGCACCGTTAGCACAGCACAAGAATATGAAAATATATTGCAAGTGCAAGGTCAAAGTGCAAGCAATCTAATGGAACATCTTCAAAGTGTGGAAACGCAAAAACTCCATAAAAATATGAGGATGTCATCTACGTATCTTATATTGAACCATATGATCAACATTGCACACAAGGCATTGGAAAGAGGAATTGGTCAACATCCTTGATGCAATAAGCGGAGAAGTTGGCAAAAACACACGATGAGAAATGTCCAGATTATCAACATGGGTGCAAACAAACCATAGGAAAGAGCAAGTTTTCGAAATATTTGTTGCAACACCAAATGTGTAGAAACCAAAACACTCATGACAAGACATGCTCGAAATGTCATTATGGTTGCAAACAAGCCATTTAAAAGAACAATTGTTCATCATATTTGTTGCAACACATAAATCATTCACATAAAAGATGGGAAAATTTGTCTTGCCATAGGAGTAACCAACATCACAAGCATGTTTGCAAACAAACCAAAACCAAGAGAAATTGTGCAACTTGTTTGATGCAAAACATGAGAAATAGCTGAGAGTTGGATTCAATCCACTACTCACATTTATGCTCTCAAGAGCTCTTTTTGTCAACTCATGTGCAATTGAGGTTGACATCATAGGATGAGGTTCAATGCACACGAAAAACCAAAGAAACAAATTGTGTGCATGGTAGATGAACACATCATCCATTATGAAGTGTCTCTTCATTTGCACATCACCAACCACACAAAAATCAATTGGAAAATATGACATATGTGGATAATAACTATGCAAAGTGAAGGATGGAACAAGGTCCATAAGAGAAAACGAAACATCTCCAACATGTGAGAAAGCTATGGGGGCAATCTCATAGGCCAATATATCAACATTATTCCAAACCAAGCATTTAAAAGAACAATTGTTCAATATTTTGGATGCAACAATGGGAAAGTAGCGCAAACATCGATTGCAAAACATGGGTATGGCAAAATCATCACAAATAGAAGAATCCACATGGTCAACATTGTTTTGAATCAAAGTATCACAAGGTAATATGAACGAATCATATGTGACCTCAAAAGAATCATCCATAGCATGCAAGCAATCATAGTTCATCATGTCCACTAGAGGGAACATGGTCACATCAACACCCATACCTTGGTAGTCCCACTCATGTGAAGTAGGTGTTGAAGTAGTAGGGGCTTCCATGTATCCGACTTGTTCATCTTTATGTAGACATGTGGTGGCATCATCATCCTTCTCCATGTACATCTTCACCTTTTGAGGCACCATCATGTCAAGAGGTGGCGTCTCATCATCCATGGAACCTAGCACACAATGAGAGAACACACTAGAGGTAGAGGTTAAGTTGTTAGAAGTCGAAATGGCCTCACAAGACCTATCAACCACCTCTCTCAACTCAAGTGGTGTATCACTCATTCCCTCAAAGTGAAAGTACTCAAACTCACATATGGTGGAGGCACTCAACTCACTCTCACTCTCACTCAAGTGGGCTAAGTGGCACTCATTCTCTCATGGGATTGGTACCATTTCATCACTCAAAGCACATGAGGGTAGGCTCAGTTTCCTCATCTCCACATGCCTCCAAGGTTGAAGGGAAACTCTCATGCTCAACCTTCTCGACCTCATCGCCTCCAAAGATGCATGCCATAGTTTGGCCATCCTCATTCAACGCATCCACCCATGTGATAGCATTGATCATGCTCGCCTCCGTGGTCGAAGGGAAAATCCCACACTCAACCATCCTCTCATCGTCCTTATCTCCATTTGGGCAATCCCACATCATGTGACCATTGCCATCGCATATTGGACATGAGAGATTGGGACATTCTCATGGACCATGGTCTTGGCCTTGGCAATTGTCACATATGCGTTCGTCCTTGTGCCATATCGGTGCCCAAGTGTCTCGACGATCTCTAGGGTGAGGTGGTGGCAAAGGAGTGCGTTCATGGCGTCCACCATTTGAGCGATGAAGCTCTTGATGTTCATTCTTTTGGTACGCTCGAGGTGAGTATGGACGGTGCACTTTATGGCGATGCCGATCATGAGGGTCGTGCGTTGGGTTATCTTGAAGATCTTGTTGTGTTTCACCATGACGAGGACCATGACGCGCATGCCTTGATTGTGACGATCTTGAAGTGCGCCTTGTACGACTTGAGCGTGATGAAGAAGAGGTTCGTTGTTTCACAAGGTTGTTGAGAGCTTCGTCACCCGCTTCATAGATGCTTCTTGCGCATGCATGCGGTCATTGAAGTTGGCTTCAATAGCTTGACGACGACGTTCATAGTGGCGTAAGCCATCACGAAGAAGGTGTTCAACACCAACGAACTCTTCATGTGTAACATAGTCATGATCACCTTGGACTCCACTATGGATTTCATCGTCCGGGCTTGGGCTTCCGTTTGTACTTCCCCTAAACATTTTCTCAAGAACAAGTGAGATATGTGGCAAGGAAAACCAAGACAAACTATATCCCAAGTATAATGTGGCTTGAGAGGAGAGAATCCAGTTCTAACACCCAACACACACACTTATGAGGATAGGAAGGTATGAAGTGGCAAACGAAACAAGCAAATCCGGCGAAAAGTATATTGTCAAAGGTTGAGAAAATCCACAATGATCAAATTACCAAAGAAACTCCAACCACAAATGATGAAGAAACACACACAAAAACGAATGATGGGGTTGGGCAACCAAAGGGCGAGTACTCGAAGATAGACAACCTAACAAAGACTACGTGCTCAAATGTCACACCAACACGAGAGGGACGCTAGCTCAATTGCTTTTTGGGTGGGCAACGGATTTGCACAAGTGTTAAACACTCACACTCACTTTGGCGGTATAAGCTTTGTCGCAACCTATAAGAGATGATACTTAGCACTACTCATGTCTTTTCTCTTTTTTTTTGATTTTTGCTTTTTTGACGATGATTCCTTCAACTTTTGCTAGTGCCAAGATCTCTAACGATACACACTCGCCAATAATTTAAGACAATCACTCAACAAGTGCAATGCCCCGCAATATCAAAGAGCTAGTCCGATAGGTCAAGGTACGCGAAAGGAAGAAGGGCTCACAACAGATTATGATGATGGGGAAATGTCGAGTCTATGGTGGCGTCGTCGCTTGGCGTTGATGATGCGTTGCTGCGGAAGCTTGTCGATGTCGTAGACGTAGGGCACACCAAGAAAGGACTCAAACCAAAGAGGAAATGCCAAAACGAACCGAGGAAAAGAAAAATTTCTGAAAAATGTACCGCCCGGTAGTACCGCTCGGGCGGTAGTACCGCTGATCTCGGGCAGTAGTACCGCTGCGCACGAATCTGCGCGATTTTGACTCGATTTTGTGCGGATTTGGGCTCCAAAACTTCCTCGAATCCGTGGGAAATTGGCAAAATTGAGGCTAGGGAACGCAAACAAAGGTAGAGGGGGTCCTAAAGCAACAGATCCATGTACAAAAACTACCAAAAACGCAACGAATCGATAGATCGGCTCGAATCAAGGAAAGGCTATTTTTGGTGGAAATTTTCAAATTTCTCAAAAACAAAGAAAAATTTGGCGGATTTTGGTGGAAACACAAATCAAATCCGTGTCAACCTAGAGCTCTGATACCAAATGATGCAGGTTGGTCCCGATTTTCACGGATTTGGGCGGAGGGATCGATGAACACGAAGAACAAGGGATGAACACAAGAACACAAAGAGGGGAAAACACCAAAACAAGGATAACTAGCAAGTAGCAACTTAGCAAGATTCAACTGGTAACAAGCCCCAAGGGTAGCCCCCAATTCTCCTCTCCCAAGCACACCTTACTCTTCGGATTGTTTGTCCAATTGGTCAATCCAAACCAATCCAATAGAATCACCGTAGGATGAAAGATTGGCAAGTAGCAAACTACAAGAGGAAGCCTTGGTATCCACAAAGGTGATGAGGACATCCCACCTACAGTCACAACTACTAGTCCTACAACTATACAAGGAGCTATTACTCGAGCTCGTGCGTGTCAACTTTATTATCAGGTACTTTCGTTCCTCAGAACTATTCCAAATATACATGAGAATATGTTACTGCCTAAATCGGATATGTTTGTTACTCTTAGGAACAATGGACCTAGCAAGGAAGAGAAGGACAAACATTGGAGCATGGTGATTCATGGAGATGGCAGCAAGCATGCAAGGAGTGGAGATGACGCTACAAATGGAGGCTTGGACGAAATACTATAAGATCACACTTCATATTTTCGTCCATAGAGTTATATGGTGTTGCGTCACCTTGATATTTGGGCCAGGCCCATGTATTTTCGAAATACCTTTTTATAGACTATTTTTAGAGTCCGTATTGATGGGGAAACCGACTTAGGATGGATTTCGGCCCCCTTTTCCAAGGCTGCACAAAATTCCCTTGAGTCTCCCCATAAATACAACCCTAGGTCGTCACTTTAGTGTTTGGGTTTTGTTTAGTTAAAAGTTAGCCATTGTTGCAACTTCGCCGTACTTCGTCTGTGTCTGAGCGACCAGATTAAGACCGCCTTTCGGAACCCCACTTTCAATATAATCATTCATCTTTATTCGCAATATCCAGATTGCCAATCTTAGTTCTTGCTTGTTCTCGATTGATTGCAGGAGCTAGACCTGAGTGGTTGGGTCGGCTGTGCTACGGCGCCGTCAATAACCTCCCGGAGTTGGTGTAGCGATTGCTAAGGCGCAACGTCCTCGCACGTTTGTAGTCGGATCGTCAATGTCGACGCCACCCAAATCGTAGTTATCCATCTCATCGAAAGATCTGACACCTTTGCCTCTATCAAAAGGGATCTTATCCACAAGGGGAGGCCTTGGTTCATCTCCACAAGGGGAGGCCTTGATTCATCTCCATAGGAGGAAAGGACCACTTTGAGAAGAAGGAGCAAGGCTCTACTCTAATCCCAAATCATAGTCTACCCAGATCTGAGATGGGGAACTCCTATTTATAGTCTAGAGGCAAAAGGGGAAAGTTAAGTGGGGTAGGTGGAGGTTACAAGGCTCAAAAGCCTGGCTGGTTCCCGCAGCAGCGGTAGTATCGCTCGTACGGGCGGTAGTACCGCTGGTGCGGGCCAAAGGCGCGTTGACTTTGCGCGGGCGGTAGTACCGCCGGCAGTGCCGCACATGGGCGGAGAGAGTGGTTTCTGGCGGCACTGGGGGCGGTAGTACCGCTGGGGTGGTAGTACCGCCTGGGAGGGCGGTACTACCGCCCAGTCTCTTTTTTCTCTTCTTCTTCTTCTTGGCGATTTCTCCTCCTCTTCCATGCGTACGCCTTGGATGGTCTTGACTCTTTGGCTTCCTTGGCATCTCCCCGAATGTCCGTAGTCGTCATGTGATACCTAGCATAGCAAAGGGGTAGATGCTCAAGTAGTATACCATCCAAAGGGGCACGAAATAGGATCTTGTAGAGGAAAGAGTTCACCTTTGAGCTCCGTGGTGAGTTGCGATGAGTTGGGATGCTTGACATGGTGATGGGCCAAGGTTCGGCTACATCCCCTAGCCTCAATTTTGCCAATTTCCCACGAATTCGAGGAAGTTTTGGAGCCCTTTTCCGTCAAAATCGAGCAGATTCATCAACAGCGGTACTACCGCCCGAGATCAGCGGTACTACCGCCGCAGCGGTACTACCGGGCGGAACAGCGGTACTACCGCCAGGGCCGATTTTTGCAGAAATTTTTCTTTTTCCTCGGTTCGTTTTGGCATTTCCTCTTTGTGTTTGAGTCCTTTCTTGGTGTGCCCTACGTCTTCGACATCGACAAGCTTCCGCAGCAACGCATCATCAACGCCAAGCGACGACGCCACCAAGGACTTGACATTTCCCCGACATTGTAATCCGTCGTGAGCCATTCTTCCTTTCGCGTACCTTGACCTATTGGACTAGCTCTTTGATATTGCGGGGCATTGCACTTGTCGAGTGAGCGTCTTAAAGTATTGGCGACTGTGTATCGTTAGAGATCTTGGCACTAGCAAAAGATAAGGAATCATCGTCAAAAAAAAAAAGACGAAAAAGAAAAGAACATGAGTAGTGCCAAGTATCATCTCTTATTGGTTGCGACAAAGCTTATACCGCCAAAGTGAGTGTGAGTGTTTAACACTTGTGCAAATCCGTTGCCCACCAAAAGCAATTGAGCTAGCGTCCTTCTTGTGTTGGTGTGACATTTGAGCACGTAGTCTTGTTAGGTTGCTATATTTGAGTGTTCGCCCTTTGGTCGCCCAACCCCATCATTCGCTTTTGTGTGTGTTTCTTCATCATTTGTGGTTGGAGTTTCTTTGGTAATTTGATCATTGTGGATTTTCTCTACCTTTGACAATATGCTTTTCGCCAGTTTGCTTGTTTCGTTGCCACTTCATACCTTCCTATCCTCATAAGTGTGTGTGTGGGGTGTTAGAACCGGATTCTCTCCTCTCAAGCCACATTATACTTGGGATATAGTTTGTCTTGGTTTTTCCTTGCCACATATCTCACTTTTTCTTGAGAAAATGTTTAGGGGAAGTACAAACGGAAGCTCAAGCTCGGACGATGAAATCCATGGTGGAGTTCGCGGTGATCATGGCTATGTCACACAAACGAGTTTGTTGGTCTTCGACACCTTCTTCGTGATGGCCTAGGACGCTACGAGCGCCGTCTTCAAGCTCAAGAGGCCAACTTCAACGACCGCATGCATGCGTAAGAAGCATCTATGGAGCGGGTGACCGAAGCTCTGAACAACCTTGTGCGACAACGAGCTTCTTCTTCATCACGCTCAAGCCGTACAAGAAGCACCTCAAGGTCGACGCAAGCACGTCATGGACATGTCACCAAGAAATCCGACAAGAACGTCAACATAACCCAAGGCGCGACGCCCATGAACGACCTCCTCCTAACGTTGAACAACCACATGATCTTCACGCGAACAATGCCAATGCGCATCAAGAACAACCTCACCAAAATGATGAATGTCGCGAACGCATACCATCACCACCACCGCAACAACGTGATCGTCATGACCCATTGGCTAATGACAATGGCGTACCGGGTGCGAATGACTTTGATGAACAAGGACGTCATCCCCGTCATCCTCCAAGGCCACGCCATCAAAATCTGACAATGTGAACAATATCGAACAACCCATTCATCAACAAGAGCACCTCCTCAACATGATCCTCGTCCTCGTCAAGAACTTCCACATGATCGTCACCAACACCACCGTTCCGAGTCAAGTGATAGCGAGTCAAGCCAACACAATGGTGATGGACTCAATCGAAGGAGACGTGGACGTGCATTCCCACCTCCACGTGCGACGACTACGACAACTTGAACAACTTCGCTTTGACATACCCAAGTTCTACGGCACAAGTGATCCGGAAGCTTACTTCTCATGGGTACTCAAGGTTGACAAGATCTTCCGCGTACAACGCTTCTCCGACAACAAGAAGGTTGCCTTAGCCTCGATGGAGTTTGAAGAGTATGCTCTCTTGTGGTGGGAACAACTACAAGATGCACGCATCGCTAACCACCAACAACCAATCGACACTTGGGTTGAAATGAAAGAAACAATGTACAAGCGCTTCGTGCCAAGCCATTACACTAGAGACTTGTACAAGAAGTTGCAAGAGTTGAAGCAAGGGTTGAAGTCGGTTGATGAGTACTATAAGGAGATGGAAATCTCGATGATGAGAGCCAATGTCAACGAGTACGAAGAGCAATCCATGGCTCGCTTCATGAATGGCCTCAACTATCCAATCAAGAAGATTGTGGAGTTCCAACCATATGCCTCTTGGTTGAGTTAGTACATCAAGCAACAAAGGCCGAGCGTCACGTGCTTGAAGAGCTCAAATACTCAAGACAAAGGCATTCTTCGCCAACAAGCCTTCTTCGTCAACACCTACACCTTCACAAGCTCTTCCTCAAGCAAACATCGAGGTCCTCCAAGAGTCTCTACATCGACACCTCAAGCGCCTCAACCTTTCAAGAAAGTACCTCCCTCTACCAAGGCGCCTCAAGGATCTTCGTCCGGCACAAGACTCTTGCAATGCTACAAGTGCGGAGGACAAGGGCACAAATCTTTTGAGTGCACCAACAAGAAGGTCATGATCATCAATGACATGGGAGAGTATGAATCTATGAGTGAAGATGAGTACAATGCTTTGAACAAGGTCGCCACAATGCAAAGTGCTCAAGAAGAAAAGTGAGATATATTGTGATGGCGACAACAACCCTTCCTTGGTTGTGGCAAGAGCTTAACCACCAATGTTCAAGTGGAAGAAGACCAAAGATGCAACTTGTTTCAAACAAGAGCGGGAATCAATGGAAAGTCCATCAAGGTCATCATAGATGGTGGAAGTTGCCACAACTAGCGAGCAAAGAACTTTGTGATAAGCTCAACTTGAAGTTCAAGAAGCACCCACATCCTTACCATGTGCAATGGTTGAGTGATACCGGAGCCGTCAAGATTCAACACATGGTGCAAGTGTCCTTCAAGATTGGAGCCTATGAAGATACGTTGATTGTGATGTTGTGCCTATGACCGTTTGTCACTTACTTCTTGGACGTCCTTGGCAATTTGATAAGGGTGCTATGCATGATGGAAGGACAAATTACTATAGCTTCAAGAACAACGACAAGACCTTCGTCCTTCGTCCCATGACACCAAGTCAAGTCATCGCCGACAACGCCAAGACTATTGCAAGGGCACAACAAGATCGTTCGTCAAGTGAGATGAGTGGTGAGCGAGAGACCCACCATAAAGTGAGTGAGAGCCACAAGCCAAATGAGTGTGACACTTCAAAGAGAGTTCCCACAAAACTTACACTATTTGCCACCAAAAGAGAGATGAGGGAGTTGAGAGAGAACCCATCCACCCTCCACTATGTGCTCATATGCAAGGGTGAAGTTTCTATGACTAACACTTTCACAAACCTTCCTCCTTCTTTGTTGTCTCTTTTGAAGGACTTTGAAGATGTTTCCCTCAAGAAGTGCCACCGGGACTACCTCCTCTACGCGGAATCGAGCACCGCATCGACCTTGTTCCCGGCGCACCGCTACCAAACCGCGCTCCTTACCGCACCAACCCCGAGGAGACAAAGGAGATCGAGCGGCAAATACAAGAACTTCTTGCCATGGGACATATCCGCGAGAGCTTGAGTCCGTGCGCCGTGCCCGTCATCTTGGTACCCAAGCACGACAACACTCTTCGCCTTTGCATGGATTGTCGCCCATCAACGCCATCACCGTTCGGTATCGCCATCCTATCCCTCGACTTGATGATATGCTTGATGAGCTTTGTGGTTCCGCTATATTCTCCAAAATTGATCTTAAAAGTGGATACCATCAAATAAGATGTGTGAAGGTGATGAATGGAAGACCGCATTTAAAACAAAGCTTGGTCTTTATGAATGGCTTGTCATGCCATTTGGTCTTTCCAATGCACCTTCTACTTTTATGCGTCTCATGAATCATGTTTTGCGTCCTTTCATTGGAAATTTGTTGTGGTATACTTTGACGACATCCTTATCTATAGCAAATCTTTGGAAGAGCACACTTCTCATGTTGCTCAAGTTTTGTTGGTTCTTCGCAATGAAAAGCTTTATGCAAATCTTTCTAAGTGCACTTTTGCCACCAACAAACTTGTTTTCTTGGGTTTTGTTGTTTCTTCGGATGGAGTCGAAGTTGATGAAGCAAAGATACAAGCAATTCGGACTTGGCCTTTTCCGATGTCACTTGAGGAGTTGAGACGTTTTCTTGGTTTTGCCGGATTTTACCGCCGTTTCATCAAGGATTTTTCCACAATTGCTTGCCCCCTCCATGAACTTACAAAGAAAATGTACCTTTCATTTGGGGCAATGCACATGATTTTGCTTTCAATGAGCTCAAACGGTTATTAACCGAAGCACCACTCCTTGCCCTTCCGGATTTCTCTAAGACATTTGAGATTGAATGCGATGCAAGTGGATTGGGCATTGGTGGAGTGCTTATGCAAAATGGTAGACCCATCGCATACCATAGTGAGAAACTAGATGGAGCTCGCTTGAATTACCCCATTTATGACAAAGAGTTATTTGCTTTGGTTCGTGTTTTGGATGTGTGGCAACATTACCTTCGTCCTAAGGAATTTGTCATTCATTCCGACCATGAATCCTTGAAATATTTGAAAAGTCAAACAAATTTGAACAAAAGACATGCTAAGTGGGTTGAGTTCATTGAGTCTTTTACTTTGTAATCAAATACAAGAAAGGTAAAGACAATGTGGTCGCGGATGCTCTATCCCGCAAGGCCAACCTACTTACACGTCTTGACATTAGTGTCTTGGGTTTGGATGAGATAAAGAGTTGTATGCTACCGATGCTTTCTTTGGAGACATTTTCGCTCAATGTTCGGAGCACAAAGGAATTGGTGATTTCTATTTGCACCAAGGTTTCTTGTTTAAGGCTAACAAACTATGCATACCCGAGTCTTCGCTTCGTTTGGTCCTTTTGAAGGAATCTCATGGAGGACACTCATGGGTCACTTTGGCCGCGACAAGACCTACGCCATGCTCGCCACCAACTACTATTGGCCAGAATGAAGCGTGATGTGGAACGCCTAGTTCGACGATGTTCTACATGTCTCAAAGCTAAGTCTACTCTAAACTCTCATGGCTTATATACACCTTTGCCTATTCCACATCACCCATGGTCCGATATAGCTATGGATTTTGTCTTAGGACTCCCACGCACTAAAACAAACAAGGATTCCATCTTTGTCGTCATTGATCGCTTCTCTAAAATGGCACACTTTATACCATGCAACAAGACGACGATGCTTCACATATTGCTACTTTGTTTTTCAGGGAAATCGTCCGTCTTCATGGCGTGCCAAAGACCATTGTGTCGGATCGTGACGTCAAGTTCGTGAGCTATTTTTGGAAGACTTTGATGGCCAAGATGGGAATCAAGCAACTATTCTCCACCGCATACCACCCTCAAACCGATGGCCAAACCGAAGTGGTGAACCGAAGCCTATCCACACTCCTTCGTGTGTTGATCAAGCCTAACTTGAAGAATTGGGAAGAGTGCATCCCACACGCCGAGTTCGCCTACAATCGAGCACTACATCGCGCAACAAAGAGAACACCCTTCGAGATCGTCTATGGCTCCAACCCCTACACCGCGCTCGACATGCTACCACTTCCACTCCGTGAGCAAGTTAACATGGACTTCGACAAGCGAGCCGCTTACATGAAAAAGCTCCATGAGGAAACAAGAACTACGCTCGAGAAGCACAACAAAGACCATGCTACGAAGATGAACAAACACAAGCGCGCCATGATATTTGAAGAAGGAGACCTTGTTTGGCTACACCTTCGCAAAGATCGCTTCCGGATGCAAGGAAGTCCAAGCTTCACCCTCGTGGAGATGGACCTTTCAAGGTCATCAAGCGCATCAACGACAATGCCTACAAGATCGACATCTCCCACTCCAAACACTTGGTCCATGACACCTTCAACGTCGCCGACCTATCGCCATACCTTGGAACATCAAGCGATGAGGATGACCAAGAGTCGAGGACGACTCTTTTCCAAGGGGGGGGGGGAGATGATGTAGCCCAATCGAGTACACCTACAACGTCAACACCCAATGGTCCCATGACAAGATCAAGAGTCAAAGTGCTTCATGAAAAGGTGACCTCGCTCCTCTCTATGTGTGATTTTGACACACCTTTGGATGGTATGCTATTTCATTCCACCACCTTGTGTATCCTCAGGTATGACCCTCCAGAAGATCACTAAGGACGTGTCGAGGTTGGACAAGAAGACGGACGAGAAGATAGACAAGAGAAAGAGGAAGAAGAGAAGAAACTGCCAGGAGCGGTACTACCGCCGGATGCCCAGCGGTACTACCGCCCCGTCACCGAAGCGCCCGCATCGCTGGAACTACCGCTGCCACTTCCGCTTAAGAACGTCTTCGGGCGCCGTCAGCGGTACTACCGCCGAGCCAGCGGTACCACCGCCGAGGTGGAAGCGAGATCCGCACCGGCGGAACTTTCGCCGCCACTTCCGCCTAAAACGTCTTCGGGCGCGCAGTAGCGGTACTACCGCCATGGTGGAGCGAGCCAATTTCAGGCCCGCACCAGCGGTACTACCGCCGCCTGACCAGTGGTACTACCGCTGCTGCGGGCACAGCTCATTCCTGTGAGCCTTGTAATCCTCACCTACCTCACCTACTTCGTTCCCCTTTGACTTTGGACTATAAATAGGACCTCCCCATCTAGATCTAGGGTTAGACTATGATTTGGGATTAGAGTAGAGCCTTGCTCCTTCTTCTCAAAGTGTTTCTTTCCTCCTATGGAGATGAATCAAGGCCTCCCCTTGTGGAGATGAACCAAGGCTTCACCTTGTGGCGAAGATCCCTTCGTGGATACCAAGACTTCCTCTTGTAGTTTGCTACTTGCTAACCTTTCCTCTTTAAGTGGCTAGATTGGGTTGGTTTGGATTGAACAATTGGACAAACAATCCTAAGAATAAGGTGTGCTTGGGAGAGGAGATTGGGGGCTACCCTTGGGGCTTGTTACCAGTTGAATCTTGCTGAGTTGCTACTTGCTAGTTATCTTTGATTTGAGTGTTTTTCCCTCTTTGTGTTCTTGTGTTCATCACTTGTTCTTCGTGTTCATCGATCCCTCCGCCCAAATCCGTGAAAATCGAGACCAACCTACATCATATAGCTTCAAGAACAACGACAAGACCTTCGTCCTTCGTCCCATGACTCCAAGTCAAGTCATTGCCGACAACGCCAAGACCATTGCACGGGCACAACAAGATTGTTCGTCAAGTGAGATGAGTGGTGAGCGAGAGATCCACCATAAAGTGAGTGAGAGCCACAAGCCAAATGAGAGTGACACTTCAAAGAGAGTTCCCACAAAACTTACACTATTTGCCACCAAAAGAGAGATGAGGGAGTTGAGAGAGAACCCATCCACCCTCCACTATGTGCTCATATGCAAAGGTGAAGTTTCTATGACTAACACTTTCACAAACCTTTCTCTTTCTTTATTCTCTTTTGAAGGACTTTGAAGATGTTTTCACTCAAGACGTGCCACCGGGACTACCTCCTCTACGCGGCATCGAGCATCGCATCGACCTTGTTCCCGGCGCACCGCTACCAAACCGCGCTCCTTACCGCACCAACCCCGAGGAGACAAAGGAGATTGAGCGGCAAATACAAGAACTTCTTGCCATGGGACATATCCGTGAGAGCTTGGGTCCGTGCACCGTGCCCGTCATCTTGGTACCCAAGCACGACAACACTCTTCGCCTTTGCATGGATTGTCGTCCCATCAACGCCATCACCGTTAGGTATCGCCATCCTATCCCTCGACTTGATGATAAGCTTGATGAGCTTTGTGGTTTCGCTATATTCTCCAAAATTGATTTTAAAAGTGGATACCACCAAATAAGAATGTGTGAAGGTGATGAATGGAAGACCGCATTTAAAACAAAGCTTGGTCTTTACGAATGGCTTGTCATGCCATTTGGTCTTTCCAATGCACCTTCTACTTTTATGCGTCTCATGAATCATGTTTTGCGTCCTTTTATTGGCAAATTTGTTGTGGTCTACTTTGACGACATCCTTATTTATAGCAAATCTTTGGAAGAGCACACTTCTCATGTTGCTCAAGTTTTGTTGGTTCTTCGCAATGAAAAGTTTTATGCCAATCTTTCTAAGTGCACATTTGCCACCAACAAACTTGTTTTCTTGGGTTTTGTTGTTTCTTCAGATGGTGTTGAAGTGGATGAAGCAAAGATACAAGCAATTCGGACTTGGCCTTTTCCGATGTCACTTGAAGAGTTGAGATGTTTTCTTGGTTTTGCCGGATTTTACCACCGATTCATCAAGGATTGTTCCACAATTGCTTGCCCTCTCCATGAACTTACAAAGAAAAATGTACCTTTCATTTGGGGCAACGCACATGATTTTGCTTTCAATGAGCTCAAACGGTTGTTAACCGAAGCACCACTCCTTGCCCTTCCGGATTTCTCTAAGACATTTGAGATTGAATGCGATGCAAGTGGATTGGGCATTGGTGGAGTGCTTATGCAAAATGGTAGACCCATTGCATACCATAGTGAGAAACTAGATGGAGCTCGTTTGAATTACCCTATTTATGACAAAGAATTATTTGCTTTGGTTCGTGTTTTGGATGTGTGGCAACATTACCTTCGTCCTAAGGAATTTTTCATTCATTCCGACCATGAATCCTTGAAATATTTGAAAAGTCAAACAAATTTGAACAAAAGACATGCTAAGTGGGTTGAGTTCATTGAGTCTTTTACCTTTGTAATCAAATACAAGAAAGGTAAAGACAATGTGGTCGCGGATGCTCTATCCCGCAAGGCCAACCTACTTACACGTCTTGACATTAGTGTCTTGGGTTTGGATGAGATAAAGGACTTGTATGCTTCCGATGCTTTCTTTGGTGACATTTTTGCTCAATGCTCAGAGCACAAATGAATTGGTGATTTCTATTTGCACAGAGGTTTCTTGTTTAAGGCTAACAAACTATGTGTACCCGAGTCTTCGCTTCGTTTGGTCCTTTTGAAGGAATCACATGGAGGCGTCTTAATGGGACACTTTGGACGTGACAATACCTTTGCAATGCTCTCCACAAATTACTATAGGCCAAGGATGTACCGGGAAGTGGATCGCTTGGTTCGACGATGTTCCACATGTCTCAAAGGTAAGTCTACTCTAAACTCTAAGCGCCCCATGATCTTCGAAGAAGGAGACCGTGTTTGGCTACATCTACGCAAAGACCGCTTCCCCGACGAGAGAAAGTCCACGCTAGCACCAAGAGGAGATGGCCCTTTCAAGGTTCTCAAGCGCATCAACGACAATGCATATAAGGTCGACATCCCCAAGTCCAAGTACGGCGTACATGACACCTTCAACGTCGCCGACATCTCGCCTTATTATGGGAATTCAAGTGATGATGAGAGCAAAGAGTCGAGGACGACTCTTTTCCAAGGGGGAGATGATGTAGTGCACCCTACACATGACACGCCAAGTGGTCCAATGACAAGAGCACGAGTCAAAGCTCTACATGATAAGGTGACCTCGCTCCTCTCTATGTGTGATTTTGACACTCCTTTGAATGGTTTGCTACTTCATGCCGGTACATTGTGCATACTCAGGAACCACCATGATGACGACCCACAATGGAGTGGAGGAGATGAGCAAGAGAAGGCCAAAGATGATGAAGAAGATGACCAAGAGAAGACCCAAGAAGATGGTCAAGAAGAAGAAGAATAAGAAGAAGAAGAGCAGGAAGAAGTGCCATGGCGGTACTACCGCCGCGCCGGCGGTACTACCGCCCCTAGTGCCGCCGGAAACCCCCTCTGCGCCAATGTGCGGCACTGAGGCCGGCAGTGCTGCCGGTACTACCGCCCGCGCCAGCGGTACTACCGCTCGGTCGAGCGGTACTATCGCCCGTGCGAAGTCAACGCTGCTTTGGCCCGCACCAGCGGTACTACCGCCCGGACGAGCGGTACTACCGTTGCTGCGGGAACCAACCAGGCTCTTGAGCCTTGTAATCTCCACCAACCCCCACCTACCTTTCCATTTTGCGTCTAGACTATAAATAGGAGTTCCCCATCTCAGATCTGGGTAGACTATGATTTGGGATTAGAGTAGAGCTGTGCTCCTTCATCTCAAAGTGGCCCCTTCATCCATTGGAGATGAATCAAGGCCTCCCCTTGTGGAGATGAACCAAGACCTCCCCTTGTGGAGAAGATCCCTCTAGTGGATACCAAGTCTTCCTCTTGTAGTTTGCTACTGGCTAATCTTTCCTCTTGAAGTGGCTAGATTGGGTTGGTTTGGATTGACCAATTGGACAAACAATCCTAAGAGTAAGGTGTGCTTGGGAGAGGAGAATTGGGGGCTGCCCTAGGGGAATTGTTACCAATTGAATCTTGCTGAGTTACTTCTTGCTAGTTATCTTTAATTTGAGAGTTTTCCCCTCTTTGTGTTCTTGTGTTCATCCCTTGTTCTTCGTGTTCATCGTTCCCTCCGCCCAAATCCGTGAAGATCGGGACCAACCTACATCACACCTACCACCAAATCCCGGTGTCGTGGTTAATAAATCAGCCATGCAGCATCCACCACAGCACCCCGTCGTCGCGAAAGCCCTTTAGCCAAAAAAACAGCCTTTCTACAACGAATTGACCCGTGGTAAAACGTCATATTTCTTCTAGTGGGGCGTGACGACGACTTTCGTGATGTCCATCGGTGGGTTCACTGGCAACCTTTTCCACGACTACACGACGTGCTCATCTCGGCGTGCACCAGTTCGCTGGCAAGGTGGACTTCAGCGCGATGTTGCGTTGCGCGTTCGGGCTAGAGCGTGTCGCGGCCGATCCCAGCGGGTGGGACATCGCCCGCCGCCTTCCTCACACCGGCACGCCGTCGACTAGGGACCTCGCCCTCGCCGCTAGTGCCTCGCTTGCGCGCACCACCATGGCTGCCATATCGACGCTCGAGGGGCTCCGGGGCCGACGTGTCAAGGACGAGGTAGAGAACGACGGCGGAGCAATATAGCCGCTCGAGGGGCTCCTAGGTGACCGCATGGCCGAGCGACTCCTCTGGATGAGCTCCTCAATGAACTCGCGATTGGTTGATTCCTGCCTGGAGCAAAAGCAAGAAACAGAGAAATGGTTAGAAGAGAGGTTGGAGATGATGCGAGGTGGGTCCCACGCCTAAACCTAACGGCCCTTGACATCGAAGTCGTTTCCCTTTGGCACGTAAACCTGACAGTGGGTCAGGTTGGTCAGAAAAAGTGTTAACACGCTTAAACCGAAGAACGAGTGCTTCCCATCACAGCATAGGCCCGTAGTGTGGTGCTCTTGTCATTTTTCCCAAAAGTGATGGTTATCTGACACCTTAACCACAAAGAAGGTGGTTTTGCGTCATTTCCTCTAGTTTCAAATAGCCCGCTATAGTTTTTCTAGCATATTTGCCAATAAATCCGTTTACAATTTTCTGCTATGGCCCAGGCTTGTTTGATTCGTAGGATATGAAAAATGTAGTTATAGGAAAAGCATAGGATAGTCATGTCATGGACACTCCAATCCTATAGGATTTGGTTTGTACTAAAGTTTGTTTAATTCCACCAAAGAAATTGTCAAAAAAGATGGATGTTAGAATTCCTATGGGAAGTAACACAAAAGATTTCTTAGGAAAACTTCGTATAGGATCCAATCCTACAAATCAAATAAGGAAGAACCTCCAAAAATCCTATGCAATTTTTTTGAATCAAATAGGCCCTTAGGTCCCATTTAGCCCCACTATAGCTCCTTTTAAGAGTTGGCGTTATTTGCTTGTTATTTGCTATAGCCCGCTATATAAAACATTGATTCTGATGCAACTGATTGCTCCAGTGATGGAACACGCTAACACATTGACAGTCAGTGTCATCAATCTAGACTCCAGAATGCTAATGTCTGATGCCACAGTATAATGAGTATTATCCTTACATTTCTTACCATCGGGAGTAATATCATCCCTGGTTACCGTGTCAAGTTCTTAATTTCTTGATCCTGTGCGTTGAACTACAACTATCTATACAATTTTGCAGACTAATGTTAAAGATATGTACAGCAGCAGCGGTGACTTGATCAATGGAATTAAACCAACTGCTTCTGCAAAAAATTCACAAAATATCAGCCAGCATCAGAACCATGCAGTCTCTCATCTAGGCATTCTGCCAACTTGGTTAAATGGTTCAGTCAGATCTATCCTCCACCCAAGAATGATCAGCAAGCCACACCATAGAACCATCCATGCATAATATGACTGTCAAGTATATGCATCATTAACATTCAGTCCTGCTCAAGCTCCTTAAATCGCCTTTCCCACTCTTTCACTTCATATTCCTGATTCATAGATCATTAACATTCAGTCTGACTCAAGCTCCTTAAATCGCCTTTCCCACTCCTTCACTTCATATTCCTGATCCAATAGATCTCTTTCAGTTGTGTAGGCAATCTCCTCTGGTGTAATCACCTTCCGCTGAGCCATGTCTCGTGCACTGAGCAACTGAAAAGCAAGAAAGAACTAAGCTACATTATGCCACTCAATAATAATACTAGAAAAGAAAAAGATTAGTTTAAGTTGTAAGAAATCAAAGGCATGCGCCAAGGAATCAGAAAGCAAGTTGACGAAAAGATGACAACTAACTAAGATTACTATAATAACTAATACTGAAGAATAGAACAAAGATATATGCGCAATACTAATTATCAAGCTAGTAATATATTTTCACTGTATACCAACAATACAATAGCCAGCCATGTCGCGTTCACTGAGCAACTGAAACGCCAGAAAGAACTAGCTAAATTTATGCCACTCAATAATACTAGAAAGGAAAAAAGATAAGAGTTCAAGTTGTAAGAAATCAATAAAGGCATGCAACAACGAATCAGAAAGCAAGTTGATGAAAAGATCACGACAAACTCAGATTGATAATAACTAATATTGAAGCATGTGACAAGGATATATTCGCCATAATAATTATAAAGCTTGTAACATATTTTCACTTTATACCAACAACACAATAGCCACTCATTACTGCATCATGTAGCTGTTGACACGACATGATCAAGTTGTGTAATAATTCCACTTGCTGTGGTAGGTTCTGCCCATCAAAAGTGGCGCTATTTTTAGAATCTTATGATGCATGGGAACTAGGAGTAAACAACTGACCTAATTTAAATTTAGACCAACAGGTTTAAAGCGAAAATGCTCTTAACTATACCTGGACTTCCTCCAAATATGTCATGTGAGTAAAAAGCAACAATATAAAGTTTGTTGAGCTCAAGTTTGCTGGACTTAGATTCTCAGTTAAGTCGAACAGAAAGCAATACACCTTTTATTGTTCTTACCTTTCTTCTGAGAGAAGGTTCTGGCGAAACCAGTTCCTGGGCTCTTTCTTCTCTGGCTGTGTTCCTCCTTGCAATGTCATTGTTGGTCTTGCGTAGCAGCAACCATCTAAATAATGGTATTGCAAAAAAAGAGCCAGCATATATCTACAAACGATTACGTGGTATCAGTATGTCATTAATAATTTTCATCATACGTTTAACACATGATTCATATATCCAAGAGCTACATGAATGACATAAAGAAATATGAAATTTCCTTCAGAACAGAGGAAGGGTTCATGATTTCTTTCAGCCATATGTGTTGCAAAATGGTAATGGAAGGATTGCTACCAACCCATTTATAAAGAAATAAACAGGAAGGGTAGCATAGCTATACCTGAAGCAAGGGAAATAGCTGTGCAGCAAATGAGATAAGCCCACCAGGCGTCATTGACATTTGCCTTCACAATGAACATTAGTTTAGTAGGAGAGATTTCAATACAACTAAATGATACCTCAAAGGAAGAATTATAATTCTTACTTCAATAAGTTCCCCAGAATAATGACACCAAAAAGATTGAGTCCTCCCAAACCAGCAACCATCACCCTCTCTGATGCATTTGCTTTACTGTAAAATAACCAGGTTGCATATGAAGACGATCAGCAAGGACAAAGGACATAGTACAGATTTCAAGGTAGCAAAATTAGAGCTGATGACAAATATGCATCAAATAAAAACACATACAATTATTTATCTCTGGATTCAACTGCACTTCATTGTTTTAATGTGAGACATATCGATCCAAACATTTTTCCATCCAAACATGCTAATTATAGAAGTTTATGGAGAAATAGTAACTAGAGGTTAATTTGAAGAATAAACTCATGACTAAAACTGAATACCAACCTGAATTCCCATGGTTTCTCTTCCACAAACTTTCCGACGCCACTGAACATTGCAGACCATTTTGTACCAACATATTCCCTGCTGACACCTCCTTTTGACGAAGCAGTACGTTGCAGCGACGGGAATCTATAAAGAATGTTTCCCTACAGACGAAAATGATTATTTTTAAACATGTTAGAGATTTCAATGTTGATCAATCCAAGCAAGTTATATTTAAGTTCACTTGCAGTTATGTCGAGCATGTCAGGCTTATTAAGTAATGAGGTTGAAGGTGTCAGAATTGAGAAGAGCAATATTGGGCCCTGTGATTAATGGTGGTTCTCTAACTGCAATATATGAGAAGGAAAATTTGGACCTGGTCGTCAACTTCTGGATGCCCCTGGAAGCGTATAAGAACCGGAAGAATAAATGATTCATCATCCTGCACCCAAAGGTAGAACAGGTATGATGATTCATGAAACTGAACTCAATCCCTAACTTCTTATGAAAAAAAATTGCACTAGAATTATCTCGATAATCGCTATTGCTACAAATGTAAGTCCTTATAGAAAATGTCCGAGAGAAAGATTTCTAGGTTTTAAAATCTATAAAACTAGATTTCGCAAAAAAAACATATATAAAACTAGAAGGATAGCCCGCACGTTGCAGCGAGTATCTTCTTAAAATATACATATTTAAACGAAATTAAGTGTATAAGATGCATGAATTGTATTTCATTATACAATTGCATAGCAGGCAGGCATGATCTCAGAAATCGGACGGCTAAAAAGGAATGACAAGGATGATTGGATGGTGTGATTCATAAATCGAACAGTAAAAACAAATGACATGGTGAGGTGGATAGTTGGATGGTTGAAAGTATGGATGAAGTGGACAATTGGATGGTTAAAATGATGGATGAGGTTGATAGGTTGCATGTTGAGATAGAAAATCATAAACGCATCTTAGTGGGGTTGTCTTATACAATATATAGATAAAGATTAATAGCATCCAAAACATCAATATTAATATATCCCGTCAAGGAATATACTTTCATACTGTATAATAAAAGACTTGTATTAAAAATCAGAGGGAGTGGGTATTTATACATTTGATATAGGAGTACTAACTATTCAAAGGACAAGTTGAAAACTTAATCAGGTCTAACAGAAACACACAATACTTAATAGCACTTTGGAGCAAAAGTTATATGCCTTAGACTGCTCTGAAAGTGCTGATATATCAAGATACGGTGCCAGTTCTTCTGCCGTAACAACTCCACCATTTGATGAAATATAATGCCCAATCTGTGAATTTATCAAAGGATACACATGAAATTTGTACGGCAAAACTACAAAAAATTACTGGTCATGATAAGGTTCAATGGAAGCACCTATGTGCTTTATGAGAAAGTCTTTACCATCTTCCACCTTCTCTCTTCAAGCCCGTCATTAGGATCGCCATCCCCGAATACAAATGAAAATACCTGCACAGCATTGAGTTAGAAAATATACAGTTTCAACGCATCTACACCTGCCAGCATTACACAGTAGAATGAACAATCAAGCCAAACCCTATTGAATTACAGATTCTATAAAGTTCATCCCGTTTTCTTTTTCTACCCGTCGCCTCCTGGAGGAACCTGCATCCAAGTACCTGCAGAGGACACAGGGGCCTGCATCGTAAATGATGTCTACACAATGATTTATTTTCAGACACTGTTATATGTTTCATCAAATCCCCAACTCAAAAACTACAGGAGGCTTACCAAAATAGATCTGTTGGGAGAAACATGGTAGATCCATAGGATCTGCGCCGTCTGCCACGATTATCTTCATCACTGCTATTAGAAGAGGAAGTGCTATCACTGGAAGGGAAACGGAGGATAAATGACTAAGTTGCTAAATGCTAAAGTATAAACTCGGAAATAAAAGAATAATAATTTATTAACACAGACAGAATCTTCGAAACTGGGTAGAATGGCATGTACTATCTACTGGGTATCCTATTTTTTTCAACGGAACAGATGAGGGATCAGTTTCTAGACAAAGAGATGAAGCCCCACCAATCTACAGTGGCTACATTGATTGAAGTCACTTCACGGTTTCATATGAAGTGTTTTACAGAAAATCACTTGCAGGGATTTGAATGCTAGAAAAGAAGAAAACATTGTGCCTGAATCGCTTTGGAAGTTAGAGCATATAATAATCAGTACCCCCTATCTTGCAATAGCATACATACCTCGAGCTTGAGAGAATGGCAATGATGGTAGTGTATACAAGCACAATGGAGGCAACTAGTGCTGTCCCAAAAGATACCCGCACCACATACGCACCCACTTCCTGCAAAGAAGCAAAACATAACCAAAAATCAGCACCGGCTCACATGGATTAAGAAAGTCGGTTGCCTCTATCGAACACCTTAGCTTTGTCGACCAGTGGCTCGATCCGCATTCTGAATGACTTGCCAGCGAGCTTCGCCCTGTAGTCCTTGGGGAAGACGTACAGCACCTCTCCCTCCCTCGAAACCTATCGCAACAATTTCACACTCAGATCGTCGCGGACCCAACGGCTAGCCACGAAGTAGGGGGGGGGGGGGGGGGGGGGGGGCACTAAGAGAGGAGCACCTCCAGGAAGCCGCCGGTGTCCGCCGCGAGAGCCTGGAGCGCGCGCTCCGCCTGGTCAACCTGCAAGCCGGCGCGGAAGGAGACGTCTCCGATGGTGACGCGGCCGCCGAAGTGGTCGACGGCGTCCATGGCGCGGTCGCGCACGTCGGCTGGGAGGCGGTCGGTCTCCACGGCGCCGCCGGGGCGCGCGAGGCCAGGCGCCTCGATGGTGCCTGCTCGCACCCTCACGGAGGGGCGCCACGGTGAAGGGAGCCCAGTCCGACCGTGGGCGACGTGGAAGTGATGGGGAGGCAGAGGGGTGAAGGGATAAGGGTGTAGGAGGAATGGGGCGTGGCGAGGATGCCTGCGATGGGCATGGGGGGGCGGGCAGGGGCGGAGGTGGAGGGACAGGGCGGCCATGATGGCGCGACTGGGGTTTAGGAGGAGGTGGTGGTGGCCTCAGTGCGCATCTTGCAGGGGAGGAGACGAGGAGTGGCTGTAGAAGGAAGCGAGGAAGAGGAAGCGGTGACCGTGTTGTGCTACTCGTGGCCACTAGATCGGATTTCGTGGCTGCGCCTAATGGTGGCCATCAGGCCCGGTTTTTGGGGCCAGCCCGAGGGACGGAAAAAAGCACGGGCCAAGCACGGCACGAGGCCCGTGGTAGGCCGGGTTTTTTTTTCGGACAGAAGCCCGTAGGCACGATAAGGCCCGAAAGTATGTTTTTTGAATTTTTTTCCTTAATTTAAGGCTAAAAAATTAGTTCTTTTTGGTCTGTTGGGCCGGGCTTTTGTGGCCAGACAAGGCCCGGCACGAAGAGGCCGGGCACGAGCAGGTCGGGCCATGTCAGGCCTGGGCTGGCCCGATGCTCACCTTTAGCTGCGCCCAGGTTTGAACGGCGAATCTTTTTCTAAAAAAAAATTATACTAGGTAATATGCCTGTGCGATTGCTATGAATAAAAATTCTAATGGTTATGTGAAGTCGATTCACTTTACCTGTTTCACAAAATGGAACTCAATTGATGAACTTACACTGATCTTCAAGATTGACGTTCACAAATTACATCCTCCCAATGTCGCAATGCAAGAACTTACAAAGGATACTATATAATTCACCAAAGGAGCAAACAAAAGGATATCTAATTGTAAAGAACACTAAACTTTAAGGGACAATTTAGAATCTAACAAGATTCAACGAGACACGGTCACTACAGAATATTACAATGCAACTAACAGAACAATCCATATCATCTATTATTGATACTAGGCAACATGCCTGTGCGTTGCAACAGGAAAGGAAAAAATGTAAGCTTATATATCCGTATGATCATATAAGTACTTGACTAATGTGTATAACTTTTAATATATAACATACTCGATGACTCCTTTTTGTCACCACCAATATGGCGAGGAAACGTGTAAAGCTGGCTTGCTAAACAGTTTAATCAAAAAATATTTACCTATATAATTTTTTCAAAGTATAATCTCGACGCAAAGAGGTAGACCCAGTGAACCTAGCTAATATGTGATGGGAAGGCGACATGAACCAAAACCTAGCTAGCACGTGTGCATGTATATTTGCACCAAATACGCCAAGCTAAGTAGGATAAGAAATACTATTCAGTTTTGTAACAAATATGTAGTGAACCTAGCTAATATGTGATGGGAAGGCGACATTAACCAAAACCTAGCTAGCACGTGTGCATGTATATTTGCACCAAATAGGCCAAGCTAAGTAGGATAAGAAATACTATTCAGTTTTGTAACAAATATGTTCGCTTTTTGGCTTCCACCACGTAAAGATGTTTGTACTTGTTCGTGAAGTCGTCGATGAGCAGTTATTCTCAGGGAGTCGCACCAGATCTTAGTCGGTTAGTCGGGAGGCGTGCTCCAACTCGGTGTCTCTTGTCCATTGAGTCGCTAAGTAGGAGTCGTCCTCCCAGAATCACACCAGATCTCCATCAGGAGTCGTGCTCTGACTCGGTCTTTTGTCCGTCGAGCCGTCCTCCCAAAGTCGCACCAGGCCTCGGTCGGGAATCGTGCTCCGCCGGGAGTCGTGCTCCGGCTTGGAGTCACGCTTGATTTCAGACGGTTTTCGCTTCGGAAGCGAAGAGATTCTCACGGCCCAGATTTTTGTACTTGTTCGTGAAGCCGTCGATGAGCAGTAACTCTCCAGGAGTCGCACCAGGTCTTAGTCGGTTAGTCGGGAGGCGTGCTCTAACTCGGAGTCTCTTATCCATCGAGCCTTTGAGTAGGAGTTGTCCTCCCAGAGTCGTACCAGGTCTCCATCGGGAGTCGTGCTCCGACTCACTCTTTTCTCCGTGGAGCCGTCCTCCCAAAGTCGCATGAGGCCTCGGTCGGGAGTCGTGCTCCGACTTGGAGTCACGCTCGATTTCAGATGGTTGTCGCTTCGGAAGCGAAGAGATTCTCGCGGCCACCGAGCCGTGGGAATCGACATCGACAAAAGTCAATACGGACACAAAAACCATCGAACTGTGGCAAAGTTTCTACAAGGACAAAATTGACTACACATTATATATAAGGACAAACCTGAATATATAAAAGAGCATTACAACTTTCTAGTTAAAAAAGCATAAAAATATAACCCCATGATGGTAGAAGTACTAATACAATTCTCACAATTTTCTTTTTGGGCGTTAACCCAGATAAAATTGATATTTTATCCACCCTAATGTAGAATAATTCTTGCCAAATACAATACAAAATAATAGAGATAATGTTGCCTCCTTTTCCAAGTAGAGGAATATATTCCAAACCAAGCAACTATGACTCATAGCAAAATGCCCTTGCTACGCTTCAGGTCCTACAACAAATTATGCAAATAGCACAAATGTGTTGCAACGGGGGGAAATTTAATGTACCCATATGTTACAACAAAGAAACATTTTGATTTTACAGTTGTATATATTCAACAATATCAGTTATTTTGGCAGTTTAAAAAAATATTTCCCACGTAATTATCACAAATTTGTTTAAACTTGATTAAAATAGGAAGAAATAATTCTAAAATAAATTTCGAAATTTCCTAAATATCGGATATTTTAGTGGGGCCGAAAATTTCTTTGTTAACCTTGATTGATGGAAAGGACGACTCTATTTATAACCCCGAGGATGATTCTTTTTGAAAAGGACCGAGGTTCCACACATTCTTTTTTGTAAGTACGTAAACATAGTTAACCAAACATTTTGACAAAGACAGAGATAAAGTCAAGATACAAATTGATATTCTTAGTTTAGACTCCAAAAATATCTGAATCTCCGTTAAATTCCCATATCCTTTTTGCTGTTTGTTGAAAATAAAGTGAAAAACATTAAAAAAAAAGTGAAACGCACCCAACAGCAAGCCCCGACCCCTCTTTTCCTAAGCCCACTAAGCCTAAGCCATCCCACCTAGCCCCTCTAAGCCTAAACAGACCCAGTCAACGCCACGCCCAGCCTCTCCTTCCATCGCTCTCTCTTCCCAGTCGACGGACTACGCCGCCGCCAGTCTTCTGCTCATGCGCGCCTCGCGTGCCGGAGCCCTGCTCCGCCACTGAGCCTCCTACACGCGGCCCCCTCACCCTCCTCTACCTCAGCTCTCCGTCCTCCTCCCTTCGCGCCACTCTCTCTCCTCCCGCCGACATCCTCTCATCTCAGCTCTCTGCATAGCAACACCTCCCGCCCGACCTGGCGTGCGCGCCGCCCACTGCCTCACACACCAGCGCCGCCACCTTGCCGCTGTCCCGGTGAGTCTCCCGACAGCCGCTGCCGGCCTCTCCTCTCTCCACGCGCCTGGCTTCCCTCCGTGTTGCTCCACCTCTACGTCGCCGCCTCCGCGCCAGCAACGCCCGACACCGGCGAGCCCCTGCCTTCGGTCGCCTCACTTGGCTCCCTTCGCCTCCTTTATTCCCAACCATGGTCGGTCAGCTCTGCGGCGGTTCCCCTGACGTGGGCTACTCTTGCGGCGGAGAGAGCCACCGATTTGGGCGGTGCGCTCGGTTCCGTGCGCCGCTTTTGGAGGAGGGGAAAAGAGCTAACCAGTATGACTTATGGGTGGTAGTGGTGGGTAATATTTACAAAATAGCGGAGTAAAATTGGCAAAATAAAATGGCGGACGGACCATCTCGCTCTTTATAGTAAGTAGTGATTTACTGGAATCATAACCTTCTTTCTTTTTAGATAAACATGGACCCATTTCATTGAATGAAACCATCACCATTTTTTAGACTGGTTACAGCAGTTATGACCAAAGCAGCAAAAGCAAGTAAACTAACCTATTACAAAAGTCTCATCTCATGAGGTATACCAAGTTTGTTTTTGCCAAACGCCTCCGCAGAGGACAGGAAACTACCAGCAAAATAGAAAGATAGCGCTAACTAACAGCTTCAGCGAGCAAACATCGCTAAACCACCCACGGTGGAGCTGGGCAATCACACCTCCAGCACCCTGACCACCGGCGAAGGAGTGAAAGGCGAAACCAGTGTCGAGGTAGGCGTAGACCAAGTGCCAGGTCCCGCCATTTTCTTCTGCTCAGGAGATTTTGGGTCTTCTGAGTTAGCCCACGGATCCCTCAGCCGTTCTCCAGCTGCGGCAGCGCTCGAATGATGCTGTCCAACCTTCGGCAGAATAAACCAGTCTTCACCTTCATTTCGTCTTTGAAGAGCAAGTCCCAGTTTCTCAGAGAGTTCAAGAGAAGTCTCCACACCTGTTTCACATCCAACCAAGTTTGACCGTTAAAGATCAAACCGTTTCGAATTTTCCAAATACTCCATAATGCGCAAGCACACACAGTATTCAAAGCATCATGACGTTTGTTAGCCACCCAAAATTTAGCAACAGAGAGAAAATCATCACCAACATCAAAGCCAAAGTGATCTGAAATTACTCTCCAATATGTTTTGCAACTATGCAATCAAAGAAGAGATGATGTGCAGTTTCAGATTCAGCACAGAAAACACAGTCTTCTGGCTTACGCATGTTTCTTTTCTTTAGGTTGTCTCTAGTCATGAGCTTATTGCGCGCCAAGAGCCGAAGGAAAATGTGAATCCTGGGTGGAACAATGAGTTTCCAAACCGCGGGAATATGTTCTGGTTGGATGCCTCTAAAGTTAACTACAGCATAATGTGATTAGCAAGAATAGACCCCTTTATTTTCATACTGCCAGATCATGGCATCCCTATCGCTAGAAAACACTATGCTAGTGGTAATAGCCTGTAGCTCATGCCACTATTGCATCATTTGTCTTGAGAAATTCCTTCTAAAAGTGAGCTTAAGTAAACCTTCACTTACAACCTGAGCTACTGTTTTCTCTTGCTCGTTGCAGATTAAGTAAAGATGAAAAAACTGCACAGACAACGGGGAAGTACCAAACCACGTGTCTTCCCAAAAACGGACTTGTTTACCATCACCTATTTTCCATCTATACCCAAACTTCAAAGCGTTTACCGCCCACATTACCCCTTTCCAGAACTGAGAAGAGGGGTTAGTTTTGCCACAGAAGATGTTAGGGTTGTGAGTACTATACTTATTATCAATTATAGTTCTCCACAGTTTCCCTTCGTCCTGAGTATATCTTTTTATCCAGGAGCTAAGCAGACAGAGATTAACATTTCCTAAATTAGGAATACCTAAGTGATGTAGCCCTGGTAACGACCATCACCATGTCAAGACCCTCAACACATCCCATGTCGTCATCGAACTCAAAGGTCAACTCATTCCTCTACGAGAACTCATTTCCCACCCTTTTGGATGGTATGCTACATCATCTTCTATGTCTTGTTGATACTAGGAGTGTCACGACGACTACGGATACACGAGAGGATGACCAAGGTGCAAGAGGAATGGAGGACGCCAAGACGGTGGCTTGGAAGAGGAGAAGGAAGAGAGCAAGCAGAGTCAGGGGCGGTACTACCGACAACACGACACTACCACCGCCAATACCGCCAGAACCACCCTTCGGGTGCCATGTGCGGCACCGGCAGTGGCACCGGTACTACCGCCGACGCGGTACTACCGCTCCTACCAGCGGTACTACCGCCGGCGCGGAAGCGACAGCGGCTCAGGCCCGCACCAGCGGTACTACCGCTGGTGAACCAGCAGGGAATATTCCCTTGTAATCCCCCCTTCCCACCTACCCCCTTTGGGCCTAGACTATAAATACCCCTTGGCTGCCTAGGGTTAGGGTAAGACTATGTTTTGAGATTAGAGTAGAGTTGTGCTCCTTCACCTCAAGATGGTCTCCTTCCTCCATTGGGGATGGTTCCTCCCCTTGTGGAGAAGATCCCTCTAGTGGATTCAAGACCTCTACTTGTAGTTTGACTACTTGCCAATCTTTCATCCTCGGGTGACTTTATTGGAGCGGTTTGGTGGACCGTTGGAGAAACAACCATCCAAGATCCCTTCTTGTATCTACTTGCCGATCTCCCACCCTCGTGTGATTCTATTGGGCCGGTTGGACCGACCGGTAAGGGAAACGGTCTTGTATCGTGT
>CAMZMU010000034.1:49042030-49118778 GCA_947311845.1 Poa pratensis
TATTCCCCCCTTAAAAAGGGGTTTTGAAGGTTCATCCCGAAGGTTGCAGCTGGGTGACTTGGAGGCATTGTTTTCTTGGGTAGCTTGACGATCTTCGTCCTGGGCGTCACTCCTTGGTGCTTGGGGGTGGTGCAGATATCACTTCCTGATATTTTTCTCCTTACGAGGGTCGCATGGGGAACGCGTTGTCCACAGGATGCGTCAAGTCTGTGTCTTGACTCTCTCCGGGTTCTAGTTAGTAGAGGGAGGTTAAAACTTCTAGTTGCATCTGAGGTTGCTTGGTGGTTGACGTTGTCCACAGCAGTGCTTCCGGTGTTTAGTTCTCCTTGGATGCCTCTGGGTAGGTTGTATTTGTTCTTGTACATCTTCGGTTGAGTGGAGGAGGAACATCGTTGTTGACTTCCTCGGTTCTTGGCTTCACGAAGCTTCATAAGCATCTTCAGGGGTAGAGAGAGTGTCCAGAGGCTCCAGAGGAGTCTAATAGTTAGTTCCCGGGTCCTAGAGGTAGGCGGTTTGGTCTGCTGTTCGACGAAAAATCCAAGCGTCACATGCTTAATTAGCCTAAAAGAAGTTGGTGAGGAATCTTCACGCCAGCTGTTCCCATGCGAGCACTTCATTCTTGCTTTCCTCAGTCGAGATACTATCAGCTAAGATGATTGTCCGGAGGACGATACTGATGACGCTTGTTTCTCCTGGTGCAGCTCCCCGTAGGTGATTCTTTGATGCTGGTCTTCCTCAGGTTTTGTTGACGGCGATCTCCTGTGGATGAGTCTTGAGCTTGAGGCTTCATATAATCTTTAGGAAACAAGTGGCAGGCTAGGGTTTTCATCCGTTTCCCCAGTTTGTGGTGATAGGTAGGAGTTAGTCGAGGTTTTTCTCTGGTCTTCCTTATGATTATCGCATAGGTCAAAATTAGTGAAGTTAGCTCAAGGGATAAAAATGCCACGAACTGCTCGTCAAGCGAGTAGGTACATGATCCTCTTTGAAACTCATTATTACCGTCAGTCTCTGAGCTCGATTCTTCATAGCAACTTTTTACACTCCTTGAGTTCCTCTTGTTACCAATCCTACATGAGTCTCCTTACGTCCTCATTATTGTCAAGGCTTGTAGTACTAGAAGATTAGTTGGTACTCGTGGACTGAGTCAGATGTTAACCTAAAGTTAGATACGATAAGTTAGTGTGGTATTCTTGTTAAATTTCACCAGTTAATTTTGCGTAGGTGAGGCTCGTGTCTTCACGAGGTTGGCGTAAAATTGCGGATTCCTTCGGATCTTGACGTAGTTGCTCCAAATAGTGCCTGAAGACCATTGCTGACTCGCCAGTTAGGTTGCAAAATCTTAGGCTATTTAGGGTAAGGATCAGGGGTCTTTTGTATCTTGCGGAACTATCAGTTCTTATCGGCCGATGAGGGAAAACATTTTAGAAAGGTTTCCTAGGTGGTCTTATATCGGCAACAAGGTGCAACTATGGCGAGGAGGTCAAAAATGGTTTTTTTTTGTTAGGTGCAAAAGGAGTTTTATGACTAGAGAATTTTGAGGTTAGTTTGTGCTGTTGAAAAGGGTGATTGTGAAACACACAAAAAGACGTTACACAAACAACACGCAAACAGGAACAACACACAATCAAACAACACACAAGGTACACTTAGTACCAACAGCGTCTAATACTCGGGTAGATGGGAGTAGTAGCTCAAGAAAACAAGGGAGTATCCTATACATCCTATGGGTCTGGGTCAGCCATGGTTGTTGAAATCTTCCTGTCTTTAACTTATTGGCAGATTGATGTCATTGAGCTTGAAACTGGGTAGGGTCTTCGTATCTCGAGGATTTTCTCTTCTTGTCCAAGTGGGAACCTTTGGCGGTGAAATTACTGCAATTTCTGAAGGTTGCAACGGACCCTCGGTCTTCGCATATAAATCACCATTGATGTTGAAGTCTTCGGGTTGCTAGTACCCAGGTCTGGTTTGGGGACATCGTCAGTATGTAAGTTGGAATGGAGGTAAAGACACCAGAAGGAAACTTTTGATAAACCTTTAAACGAGAGACAAGTTTAGAATAATTCAGAACATGGAAAGAGTGGAACTTGTACTTAGGCTTCTTGGATAAAAATAATTTAGGTAGTAATATTTCTTTCCGAAATAGTTTTCTCCAATCTGACGCCCAATGCTAACTAAGGTCTCCTACAGTCAGGAGGCTCTGATACCAAGTTTGTGGGGACCCCGGACTAGCTGTCCGGAATACCCTTGTGCCTACAACATCAGCGATATTGATCAGTGTGTCGCTGAGCACAATCAAACTGGTAATCAAAAGAACATCCATAAATACCGAATGAATTTACTTACTTGATTGAAGCCATAACTCAACGAGTACTTGCAGCGGAAATCATCAACAACGTGGAGCCCAAGTCATTTGCCATAACCTACAGGCAGCTGACTGGGAAGCGCCCTAGTTCGCATCGACGCCATTGACATCTTCTTCTCCGAGCTGTCATCTTCAAAATCTGGCTAGACAATAGGCAGGGACCGAAACCAATATGAGTACATTTGATTGTACTCGCATGCTACCCCGAAATGAGCATGCCCTACCTTTTTATTGTTTAAATAAAACTATGTTTGCTTTGAAAACTCTATAACTTTAATTGAAAAGGAAAAGAAGAATTTTATAACTTTTCATAAGCCTTGTATTTTCAGAAAAACATTCTCTATACCTATGTTGAAAAAGAAAAGAAGGCTTTTTGAACTTTTTCCCATAATCTGTCTTTGTAAGAAGTCTCTTTTAAACATTTTCCTTAAAATATATGTTTGTTGAAAAAGGTTAAGAAGTCTCTCTTATAAACATTTCCGGAAAATCACCATTGGTTTTTTCTCAAAACTCCTCCTTTTTTTGACCATAGCCCTTCATGGTCTTCCTCTTTTCCAGCAACCTCATACAGCCTTCGGTATGTTGCCTAAATAAAACATCTACATTTTCTTTTCAAATCTTAAAACTTTGCAAAACTTGCACATGGTCTTAGGACAGCCTCCCAACGTCCATATCCGAGGACTCGGCTATTCAAATTTTTTACACTCTCAGAGGTTAGCACGCTTTTCCCACGTCCATCCGGTAATCTCATCGTGTCGGCCACGTCCCGCCATACAAGGTGTATGCAAAGTTGAGTCACCGACCATAGCCTGTCCTTTGCTCATGCTAGTATAGGACCCTGCCCATATGACACTTTCCATCCACACCTAACCTAGCCCGTCGGAATCTAAGTGTGAGGACTCATAGTTTTGCCCGGGACCCAAAGGTGGCGTCTTCTATCCTCCTCCTTATCTTTCTCATAGAGTTTGAGCGAGGACCCAGGTCAGGGTAGGTCACAAACCATCCCCTATGCATAACGGAGTCATCTCCGTCGATGAGGCATCCATACTAATATGAGCAAATTATATGACTACGCCCTTTTTCCCATATGTGGGTAAATGTGGTCGCACAGGGTAAGATTGGTCGTCATAGTACTAGGACACAATGTGCATTTTTCATAAACATCACATACTCCATTTCTCAATTCAACACCGACATCTCGGTTTCCACATCCATACAAGTATTTTCAAAGGAGTTTTGAAAAAACAATCTTTTTTCTTCCCATCCTATATATTAATATACACTACCTTATATTTCTACATTGGTGGCACAATATTTTTCATATGCTTTTTGAAAAGGTTTTAAAATCATTGCCTTAAGAGTAAATCATGTTAATCAAAGTAGATGTATATATTTGGGGTGCAAGCTCAGAGAGTAGCTTGCCCGATTTCATCATAATGTCCCTGGACTTTTCCTCACTGATCAGGGAAATAAATTCCGATTCTTCTTCAATAAATCCTTTCCAAAGACCACTCCGGTAGCGTTTATATCTAGCGTCGCAAACATGAAAAGAAAACAACACTCAATAGCAAACCAACCCACAAGTGGTATACAAACAAGTAACAAACCACAAGCTCAAACTAATCATTGCAAGCAACAAACTAGGATCTATAATTACAAGGGCATTATACTAATCAGTAGTCTAACACCTATACACAGCTAGGACCACGATCACAAAACTATCTTGGCAAAGATGAACACAAGCTCCTTTATTCATACAGAAATACTTCAGACAAAAGTTAAGTCCATTATTCTCTACAAGCTAAATATTTCACCAAGCTAGGGTATGATATAGTGCAACCTTTAAGAATTTCTATTAACTTGCAAGGCCAAGCATTCCTAATAAACTTGAACAACCAGTAGCTAACATTTTTAGTTGGAAGTGATTATTTAGCTCATATTCATTAACAAGCAACACAAGATAGTTAATCAATTTTTAAATGGGTTAAGCACCAATTAACCACACAAGTTTACTCAAACAATCTTAGCACAAGTCACTAACAGTACTAACATATACTAACAAGCTAATCAACAATAATAAGCATATAACAGTACCAAGACACTCAGTAATACACACAAACAACGTATTTTATAATGAAGGCACTTAAAGTAACTCCTTTTATTAGAGGCAGAAACCACACTTTTACTAAATATTCCACCTAAAAAGTTCTGTTAATGAAACAATAAGCCAAGTTAGATTTGTGCCCTCTGATACTATTAGAAACTAACCCAATTGGATTGCTCCAAAATGTTTCTCAGAAAATTAGATAAATGCCTTAAAGTTACTACTGGCCTAAACTACACACACTTCCAACTCTAAAACTAGGCATCACAAACACATGAGGTAAATTTCTACTGAAAGCTACTGTAATTAGCTTTCCAAAACATTTGTATTCACAAATTTTGGGTTAATCTAACTCAAGCTATAATTAATTCATCATTTAGACCAGTGACAAACAAACATATTATCACAGGTCACACAAATTAATATTTTCCAGATCTACAAGTTGGAAGTGGTTCTAACTTAACTGCTTTACCACTGTGATTTTTTCGTTTGCACAAATTCCATGTTTAACTATTTTATTTTGGATTAAAGCTACAGCACAGAAAACAGCTAAGAGCAGAAAAAGAAAACAACAGAGAAAAAACACAGATGGGCCAGATCTGCTACTGTTCATGGCCCAGCAACGAGATTCTGCTTGCACGGCCTGGTCACTTAAGCTAACAGGTATGCTGCCGTTGGATCAGATCTGGAGGGCCAAGATTAGATCAGATGTTTCAAATGGCAGCCGTTGATCTGTAGATCGACGGCCCCTGTTCATCTTCTTCCTAGGACGCAAAAACACAGCAGAAAACCTAGCTATGGTGCTGTGCTTGCGTGGCTCACCTAGGGCGCAGAGAGCCATGAACAGGAGGTCAAGGATGACGAGGAGAGCTTGGAGATGATGAGGATGGCGGCAGTTCTTGTCAGCGAGCTCCGAACGATGGCCAGGTCGAGGATGGCCGCAGCGGACACGAGGTGGTGGCGGCAGCTCCAGTGTACCTAGAATTAAATGGAGATGTCTCTGAGATAGATCTTGGAAAGAGAAATAAGGTGGAGCAAAAATGGAGAGCAGAGAGGGACGACATCGATGCAAGCTTGCTCGCAGCTCTTGGGTCCGAGCTGGGCGTTCTCGCGTTCCATGGCGACAGAGGGCTAGAGAGCTGGCGTTCTCGCTTGGGGTGGGAGAGAGGAGGTGTGGGAGTGGAAATGACAAGGTGAGGGTGCGGGTGGTGCGCTGTGGCCTTCTTATCCAGAGGGCTTCTGGTCCATGGTGCACAAAGTGCATGGACAGAGGCTTGTGGAGCACGGGAGCGCGATTGGCTGCGTCGGCCTGTGTCGTGGGGGTCACAGAGGGACAGGGCGTGCACTAGAGCGAGGAGAGGGAGCGAGGTGTGCGCGAGAAGTCTCACTGCCGTGCGGTGACCTCGGTGTCCCGTAGGTGTTCGACAGCTGTGACGCCGAGGTGGGCCAGGGAAGGTGACGCGAACGTGTCCGTGGGGTCTAGGAGAGGATGGCGAGTGTAAGTTCGAGTGGTGCGTGCTGGGTGCCGAGGTGGGGAGAATGGCGTCGGTGTCCATGTTTTTCGGCACCCGGGGCTTGGGCGTGATAGACACGGCGGCAAAGGACCATCGCGTGCGGTGTTATGTCGTCCCATTGGCGGAGGAGGGGCAGGGAGAGGTCCGTGAGTGGGTGTACGGCGTCGCGGTGGCGGGTTGCAGTGGAGGCCGTGGTTTTGCGTCAACGTCCGTGAAATGGTGAGCAGGGATAGGACGGGGCAGCAATGGGAAGAGAAGAGGGGTCCGTGCGCGTGGGTTCGGCCAGTGGGAGTGAGGGAGGTCAGGGGAGTACGTGGCGTGGCTCACGAGGCTTGGCTTGCTCGATTTCTTCTCATCCTGAGTGAGGTGATCGAACGGGGGAGAGAGAAGTAGAGGGACAGAGGGAAACGACAGAGGCAAACTTCCAAATGGATGGTGCTCGAGTGGTCTAGCTCTGGTTGGGTGAGGAGAGAGAGAGCGTTCTGGATTTTGATTTTTGAATGAATTCGAGATGGATTTGAAAGCTAGGGTTCAAGCCTACAAGGTGCTCGACGGAATGCCAAACCAAATTAAAATTTGAATTTTGGTGATTTAATATCATGGTTGGCTTTTAGAAATAGGAGAGAGGCTTGTGCAATTTCATGTATTTTTGGTGTATATTAGAATAGGTTTTGGATAAACAATAAGACTTAAAGAGGAGAAATAGAATTTCACATTTGAAATATTTTTAATTGGAATTTATATTTCTTTGAGGAGAAAGTGGTAGGAAGTGAGATGATTATTATTTCACCTTGTTCCTGGAATTTTTATAAAGAATATATAATTGTTTTCATAAATCGAGAAATAGTCAGAGAGGGAATTTTAGTAAGTCCACCTCCCTTAATTTAGGATTTTAACTTAGGGTGTGAATAATTTTAGAGATCTTGTTTTGTTTTAATTCACAATCCAAGTTCTGTTGTCATGGATGTTTTTAATTTATGTTAAAGTAATTTTGATTCATTTACCACCCAAGCAACACAAACATAAGGTTAACAACACAACCATGATCACACAATTCAAACCACAAGAATTAAACATAACACAACTTCCATAATTAACACTGCTATTTTGTGAAAAAGTGAACACCATTCAATTTTGACAAGATGATATTTTTATGAAGTATCTCAACTCGCAACTTAATAGTTTTCAAAGGCTTGATAAAGGAAATATGTAGGTAATATATTTCACACTAGTGCTCCTCTAAAATGGAGTGAAAAAAATAGGAGTGTATATAAATATGAGTGGTAAATACATGCAAAACTCAGGTTGAAAAATAGATAGGAGATAGCATATGATCTCCATATTTTTGGGAACACAAATTTTGGAAAAACTTTATTCCTCAACAGTGGGTATTTTGGTTGTTGCTATACCAAGTATCATTGAAAGGAATTTGGCCAAAATGAAGTGGAAAAGATATATGGAATATTTTCTTGTCAGACATGATCACCAAGGTTATATATATCTTTATTTGGTTGAGTCCTAAGGTGGATATGTAATGGCCAAACAACTGAGACAACAAGTCATACCAGGTAAAACAGAGCAATAGGAAGAAAAACACAATATCGTGGAATATTTCAAAAAGTTTTTTGTTGGCTCTGAATTTTGGGTCTTGTAAAACTAAGTTTTTCTCAGTTCCAAAATTTGGGATGTGACAGATCCTTCCCCCCTTAAAAATAAATCTCGTCCTCGAGATTTGCTAGGTGGGGTGACAGGGGAGTACGAGGGCACGGGTTTTGGGCTGGATATACTTTCGAGGTCGTTGCTTCTTCAGTGAGGTCGCCATGTGAGATCTTGACAACTTGATGTTGCGAGGCTTCTTTTTCGATAAACTTCTGTGCTGAGTTAGATCCTTGATGAGGGTTGATTGAGTATTGATGACGCTTGTTTATCCTGGTGCTGCTCCCCGTAGGTGATCTTCGATGCTGGTCTTCCTCAGGTTTTGTTGACGGCGATCTCCTTTGGATGAGTTTGAGACTTGAGGCTTCATAATCTTTAGGAAACAAGTGGGCTAGGGTTTTCATCCGTTTTTCCCCAGTTTGCGGTTAGGTAGGAGTTAGTCGAGGTTTTTCTCTGGTCTTCCTTATGATTATCGCGTAGGTCAAAATTAGTGAAGTTAGCTCAAGGGATAAAAATGCCACGAACTGCTCGTCAGCGAGTAGGTACATGATCCTCTTTGAAACTCATTATTACCGTCAGTTCTGAGCTCGATTCTTCATAGCAACTTTTATGCAGTCCTTGAGTTCCTCTAGTTACCAATCCTAAATGAGTCTCTTACGTCCTCATTCTTGTCAAGGCATGTAGTCCTAGAAGATTAGTTGGTACTATCGTGGACTTGAGTCAGATGTTAACCTAAAGTTAGATACGATAAGTTAGTGTGGTATTCTTGTAATTTCACCAGTTATTTTGCGAGGTGAGGCTCGTGTCTTCCGAGGTTGGCATAAATATTGCAGATTCCTTCGGGATCTTGATGTAGTTGCTCCAATAGTGCCTGAAGACCTTTGCCTGACTCGCCGGTTAGGTTGCAAAATCTTAGGCTTATAGGGTAAGGATCAGGGGTCTTTTGTATCTTGCGGAACTATCAGTTTTATCGGTCGATGAGGGAAAACATTTTAGAAAGGTTTCCTAGGTGGTCTTATATCGGCAACAAGGTGCAAACTATGGCGAGGAGGTCAAAAATGGTTTTTTTTTTGTTAGGTGCAAAAGGAGTTTTATGACAAGAGATTTTGAGGTTACTTTGTGCTGCTGAAAAGGCGTGATTGTGAAACACACAAAAAGACTACACAAACAACACGCAAACAAGGAACAACACACAATCAAACAACACACAAGGTACACTAATACCAACGGCGTCTAATACTCGGGTAGATGGGAGTAGCTCAAGAAACACAAGGGAGCGTATCTATACATCCTAGGGTGTCTGGGTCAGCATGGTTGTTGAAATCTTCCTGTCTTTAACTTATTGGCAGATTGATGTCATTGAGCTTGAAACTGGGTAGGGTCTTCGTATCTCGAGGATTTTCTTCATCTTGTCCAAGTGGGAACCTTTGGCGGTGAAATTACTGCAATTTCTGAAGGTTGCAACGGACCCTCGGTCTTTGCATATAAATCACCTTGATGTTGAAGTATTCGGGTTGCTAAGTACCCAGGTCTGGTTTGGGACAGTCAAGTATGTAAGTTGGAATGGAGGTAAGACAACAGAAGGAAACTTTTGATAAACCTTTAAACGAGACAGGTTTAGAATAATTCGAGAATGTGGAAAGAGTGGAGCTTTACTTAGGCTTCCTTGGATAAAAATATTTAGGTAGTAATTATTTCTTTCAAAATAGTTTTCTCCTAACTGACGCCCATGCTAACTAAGGTCTCCTACAGTCAGGATGGCTCTGATACCAAGTCTGTGGGGACCCGGACTAGCTGTCCGAATAACCCTTGTGACTACAACATCAGCGATCCCATGATCGTGTCGCTGAGCACAATCAAACTGGTATCAAGAAGAACGTCCATAACTACCGAATGAATTTACTTACTGATTGAAGCCAAACTTCAACGAGTACTTGCAGCGGAAATCATCAACCAACGTGGAGCCCAAGTCATTTGCCATACCCTACAGGCAGCTGACTGGGAAGCGCCCTAGTTCGCATCGACGCCATTGACATCTTCTTCTCGAACTGCTCTCTCTTCAAAATCTGGCTAAGGACAATAGCCAGGGACGAAACCAATATGAGTACATTTGATTGTACTCGCATGCTACCCCCGAAATGAGCATGCCCTACCCTTTTTATTGTTTAAATAAAACTATGTTTGCTTTGAAAACTCTATATCCTTATCGAAAAAATAGAAGGATAGACTTTTGTTTAATCAAACTTTGTTTGAAATCTCTATAACTTTAATTGAAAAGGAAAGAAGAATTTTATAACTTTTCATAAGCCTTGTAATTTCAGAAAAACATCTCTATACCTTTGTTGAAAAAGAAAAGAAGGCTTTTAGAACCTTTTTCCCATAAATCTGTCTTTGTAAGAAGTCTCTTTTAAAACATTTTCCTTAAAATATATGTTTGTTGAAAAAGGTAAGAAGTCTCTCTTATAAACATTTTCCCGGAAATCACCATTGGTTATTTCTCCAAAACTCCTCCTTTTTCGACCATAGCCCTTCATGGTCTTCCTCTTTTCCAGCAACCTCATACCAGCCCTTCGGTATAGTTGCCTAAATAAAACATCTCCATTTTCTTTTCAAATCTTAAAACTTTGCAAAACTTGCACATGGTCTTAGGACAGCCTCCCAACTGTCCTATCCGAGGACTCGGCTATTTGAATAGTTTTTACACTCTGCAGAGGTAGCACGCTTTTCCCACATCCATTCCGGTAACTCATCGTGTCAGCCACGTCCTGCCATACAAGGTGTATGCGAAGTTGAGTCACCGACCATAGCCTGTCCTTTGCTCATGCTAGTATAGGACCCTGCCATATGAACACTTTCCATCCACACTTAACCAGCCCATCGGAATCTAAGTGTGAGGACTCATAGTTTGCCCGGTGGCGTCTTCTATCCTCCTCCTGATCTTTCTCATAGAGTTCGAGCAAGGACCCAGGTCAGGGGTAGGTCACCAAACCACTCCCTCATGCATAACGGAGTCATCTCCGTCGATGAGGCATCCCATACTAATATGAGCAAATTATATGACTACGCCCTTTTCCCATATGTGGGTAAATGTGGTCGCACAGGATAAGATTGGCCGTCTTAGTACTAGGACACAATGTGCATTTTTCATAAACATCACCATACTCATTTCTCCAATTCAACCGACATCTCGGTATTCCACGTCCATACAAGTATTTTCAAAAGAGTTTTGAATAAACAATCTTTTTCTTCCATCCTATAGTTTAATATACACTACCTTATATTTCTACATTGGTGGCAAAATAGTTTTTCATATGATTTTGAAAAGGTTTTAAAAATCATTGCCTTAAGTGTAAATCATGTTATCAAAGTAGATGTATATATTTTGGGGTGCAAGCTCAGAGAGTAGCTTGCCTGATTTCAGCATAATGTCCCTGGACTTTTTCCTCACTGATCAGGGAAAATAATTCCGATTCTTCTTCAAAAATCCTTTCCAAAGACCATCCGGTAGCGTTTATATCTGCGTCGCAAAATGAAAAGAAAACAACACTCAATAAGCAAACCAACCCACAAGTGTATACAAACAAGTAACAAACCACAAGCATCAACTAATCATTCAAGCAACAAACTAGGATCTATAATTACAAGGGCATTATACTAATCAGTAGTCTAACAACCTTACACAGCTAGGACCACGATCACAAAACTATCTTAGGCAAAGATGAACAACAAGACCTTTATTCAAACAAGAAATACTTCAGACAAAAGTTAAGTCATCCATTATTATCTACAAGCTAAAATATTTCACCAAGCTAGGGTATGATATAGTGCAACCTTTAAGGATTTCTATTAACTTGCAAGGCTAAGCATTGCTAATAAACTTGAACAAACAGTAGCTAACATTTTTAGTGGAAATGATTATTAGCTCATATTCATTAACAAGCAACACAAGCATGATTAATCAATTTTTGAAATGGGTTAAGCACCAATTAACCACACAGCTTTACTCAAAACAATATTAGCACAAGTCACTAACAGTACTAACATATACTAAAGCTAATCAACAATAACAAGCATATAACAGTACCAAGACATCAGTAATACACACAAACAACGTATTTATAATAAAGGCACTTAATTAACTCCTTTTATTAGAGGCAAAAACCACACTTTTACTAAATTTCCACCTAAAAAGTTCTGTTAATGAAACAATAATGCCAAGTTAGATTTGTGCCCTGATACTATTAGAAACTAACCCAATTGGATTTGCTCCAAAATTGTATTCACAGAAAATTAGTAAATGCCTAAAGTTACTACTGGCCTAAACTACACACATGCAACTCTAAAACTAGGCATCACAAAACATGAGGTAAATTACTGTAATTAGCTTTCCAAAACATTTGTATTCACAAAATTTTGGGTTAATCTAACTCAAGCTATAATTATACTAGTCGTGAACCGTGCATCTGCACGGGCTAGTATTTTAAGACACATATTAATATTATATTTACATTGTAAACTTGTTTATTTCAGAAAGTATCTCAGGGTAGGCAGAGTAAACTACTCAATCTCTATCCATCCATATCAATAAGTGAACTTTCAGAAATGTTACATGATATTTATTCTAAAACTTATTTATACATCAAGCTTATAAAGAGCTAATAGCAGTTATGGAGAGAAAGTCGTCAAAATCCACCAGATTGTCTATATACCTACTACTATAGAGGGTTTATTATGTTTTCTCTACTCGAAGTCAATAACACTCCTCCATGACGCCTAAGAGTTCGCTTGCGTATTTTGATGCCGATGCCCTGACTTTAGGTATAACTGGTGAGTTAAGTCTTGCAAAAGGTAACTTGGATGCACACAAAATATATTAATGGCACTTTCTACAGTTAGTTAATGATTTTTATTACATGATTTCTCTCTTATACTCAAGCATGAGAGATTATAATTCCTTTAATACCATTGGACACATGTCCTGTAAGAACAGCTTGGGAAACAATTATGGTGTTCCTCCTTTTTTTTCTACTCTTAGTGGTGCATTTACATGATTTCTCTCTTATAAACTGAAGCATGGGAGATTATAATTCTTTTAATATCAATGGCTTAGAAAAATTATTATGATGTTCCTCCCTTTTTTCTAGTCTTATAGTGCATTGCACAATCAAGGTATGGTCGTCATAGCAGAAAAAAATTGAAAGAGAAAGAGTTTTTTCTTACATACATCATGAATATAAATTTACCTCTTGGTTTGAGATCATCTCAGTTTTTCATAACCAACCTGCTCATGTCGGGGAGTTAACCTTGGAAAACATGCTTATGTAGCGAGGTAATCTTGCAAAGCAAACCTGATCTAACCAAAGAGTATGCGTACAACTCGTTAAGTCATTATGCAAGAAAAACCTATAAATAAGGACATGCCAGTGCACAATTACTACAGAAAAATAGTTGTATGCCAAGTATCAATAATACTTGGATGAAGCCCAAAAGAACTCGGCAACGATTTTGCGGCTGTTATGCTTGGAGAGAAGGCTCATCTTAACCATCAAACGACTATATGATTCTTATGCTTGGGATCCGAAAAAATGATTCTACAGACAGTTAAACTTCTTGGATGCAAACCTTATGTGCACAAAAGTAACTTTATATCTCTGTTTGTGTCCTAGCAGCAGAACTTAAATCCTACGGGTGACTAGTTTTAGTAAGTTTCGATCTAATAAGATACTGGCCAAAGCTTTGAATCAACATATCTAATAAGCTGCAGAACAACATATTTTCGCTAGAGAACTCATAGTCCAGAACACACATTAAAAAATCAGGAACAAAACTTGCATGTGAATCGTTCGTGCTTGGAAAAACATAGATGATAGCACAGGAATAATTGTTTTAGCTTGAAAATCAAACCATTCAAAAGTAGACCCTGGGGAAGGAATCAAAATCTGAGATCCACATCGTTGAGAATTATTTTCTTAATGTTGTAATTACAATGGAATCATCTTCAGCGCCCTAGGTGACAATCACAATCAATGGGATGGAGTCCTCGCATTAATTCCAGCCCAAAAATAAGTAAAAAGCATGTGCACATGACTGCTCTCAGCTCCGACGCCGCTGCCATCCCGGCTAGCTACAACCCTCAAAAGTAATCTCATGGGTTCTTGCTAATGGATGTTGCTACACATCTAGCTTGCGGTACATATCAATTAGCCATCTAGATGGCATTGTACATAGCACCAGATCGATCAATGGGTCAATCAGGCCAGCTTATGATTTGCAACTACATATGAAGTTAAGAACTTTCTGACTCATAAAACAGAAAAAGCACTCTCCTTTCTGAAATTACGTGCATGTGTAGAGATTATACTTCCACTACTTCTTCCAGATCTGAAAGGATTAGTAAAAGTAAATCTTAGCTGCTGATATAGTAGTACATTGTGTTGTGGATGAAAAAACAATACTTTTGTACAACTCAAAGATATGATATCTTCAAACAACATTAAATTTGGGATTTCAGGCACATGTTGAATCTTGTCATTCTGTCATTACCAACCAATTTAAGTACCTGCCATGAATGTCTTTTTATTTTGTCCACAAAAGTTAACAGTAAGAGAGAGCCATACCAAGAGAAGAGGAGCCAATTTCAGAGGAAATGCAACATCAGATAGGAGAGATCTCTCAATCCAAGACTGATTTGGACTGAGACAACATTAAAGCTGCAAAATGGAAATCTTGGATAAGTAAATCTTTTTTCTTTTACGGGGTTGGATCAATAACTCAGCGGTATTGAAGAGAGATAACCTAGAGAAACAAACAAAGCATATTCAGTAGTATTGACAACTAGCACACCGTCGGAATATCTGTAACGATCGACGTGAGGTGATGAAGACTTGCTGCTGTCTTGTGTAGACTACAGATAATATACCAAAGAAAAATTGAATATAAAGATGAAATATATTACTGAATACCCTTATATGGAAGTTGCTCTGGATGCAAGTATCCATCAAACTACCCAAGTCATATTTGAAACAAAACTAAGCTTCTAGCAGTACGAAACCATTAGAACTTACAGAATCTAACAAATCTAATGGTACGGTCGCTATCAGTGATCACATTGAAAGCACCCCATTTGATATGCCATTAGTTGCCGAGTCACTAATTTGTTGCAGAAGTATCAGAATACAACCGTATCTAGCTTGGTCTCTTACAGAACCCAAGAAATTTCAAATTGATTGTAAACTTTCATTTATATTCGGTTCCTAATAAATGTCTAGTAATCCCATAATATAAAAGATAATTTGTATTGCCTATATTCCTATTTTGTAACTTTAACACTGCAGAGAATGCACGCCTTTCAGTATTGCAGCATACGATAGATATAGAAATTGGCTGCAAGCCAAAATCCCATTACTATATCAGTATATCATACTGCATCAGGATTGCACAGAGACAATTCATCAGTGAGCATAAATATGGCACTATTGAAAAAATTACCTTTCCGTGGAGCCGAGCCTGCAACTATTTCTTCTGCTTTTGTGTCAATCCCGCGTGGTAACAGCTTACTGACAGCTCAACAGACTCCTGCTTTTAGATCAATGAAACAAAGGGTGATGAAATATAAACCATAGCTATGTGTACGTGATCTATTTGCTTGGACACATGGGAGTGTAAGGAGAGCCAAGAAGAGGTGATCCAGCAAAACCGAAAGATGTGGTTATCTGGTGGGATCCAACAATAGTATCGACAATACGGAAAACAATTGTAGTGTAGATAATGTCGTGATATACCATTGTGTAAATTTTCAATGTAAAATTCATATTATTTTTGCGACAAATCTGCTAAAATTTCGAAGGTTATAGACTATGCATTGTTCACGGTCTAGATGTGCATATTTGTCTTTTTTGCTTAGGCCAAAATATAACATATTTTTATTAAATTTTGCACAGTGGTGGAGCTCAATATTATCTACACCTGTTTTCTGAATTTTTAAAAACATGAAATACAGATTTTGTTTATTAAAAAACCGAGCTACATGTAGCTCGGCCTCCGTTTTCACTTTCCGTATCGATAACTAATTTCCCACTTAGGCATGACAACTGTTTAGAGCGAAAATGGTGGTGAAAGATATATAGTTTGCAATATTACGTGTAGTACGAATAGCGATATCTAGAGCAACAGATTTAGGCCTGTTGCATATTCAAATAGTAAACTGAAGCGTAATTTTTCTTCCGATGAGAAGTTGTTTAATCCTATCAATGTGTTCTACTTTTGTAACACTGCTTACTTACTACCACACAATCTCAGTAAACTCAGATGCATTAATATCTCCATGGAGTCAATCTCTAGCGTGGTGTGTCACGAACTGAGAGAAAGGTAGTCAAGCCATGAGAAAATCATGAATATAATATATCAAGCTCACAATTCATATGGCCACGTGCACACAGCAGGAAGAAACAATAGATGGACGCAGGTAGATCAATCTTTAATAGTGCCAACGCTTATCTCCAGTCCTTCATGTTTTCCAGATTAGAGAAATTAGCTTACCTCAAAACAGAAATTCGAGGGTGACCGACCAACACTGCAGGCTGAGGGCTGAGCGTACCCCAGCTTCGGCTGTCGCTTCCGGCGGCCGCACAGTCAGCAAATATACCGGAAGGCCAAAACGTGCATACATGCTTTTCCACCATGTTTCCATGTGCGATGTGCTCCGGTTTATACAGATCGCACGGCGGCGGCCGGACAGCACATGGATGATCTTTCAAAGCCCTAGATGGAGGCACGCAAGTCACGTACGGAAGAATAACGCTTCGCGCAGGTGGGACGGGATTGCGCTTCAGCTCGAATATCCAAAGGCTGTAACTAATGGCTGGTTAATCGTATGGATGAAATTTTTTAAACTCCAGGATTAACGTGGTGGCTCCATTGGTGCCTCCAATTAGTAATTAGTAAATATAAGATTCATCATTTTAGACCAGTGACAAAACAACAATTATCAAGGTCACACAAATTAATATTTTTCAGATCTACAAGTTGGAAGTGGTTCTAAACTTACTGCTTACCACTGTGATTTTTCGTTTGCACAAATTCCATGTTTAACTATTTTATTTTGGATTAAAGCTACAGCACAGAAAACAGCTATGAGCAGAAAAAGAAAAACAACAGAGAAAAAACACAGATGGGCCAGATCTGCTACTGTTCATGGCCCAGCAACGAGATTCTGCTTGCACGGCCTGGTCACTTAAGCGAACAGGTATGCTGCCGTTGGATCAGATCTGGAGGGCCAAGATTAGATCCAGATGTTCAAATGGCAGCCGTTGATCTGTAGATCGACGGCTCCTGTTCATCTTCTTCCCTAGGACACAAAAACACAGCAGAAAACCTAGCTATGGTGCTGTGCTTCCGTGGCTCACCTAGGGCCACAGAGAGCCAAGAACAGGAGGTCAAGGATGACGAGGAGAGCTTGGAGATGACGAGGATGGCGGCAGTTCTTGTCAGCGAGCTCCGAAACGATGGCCAGGTCGAGGATGGCTGCAGCGGACACGAGGTGGTGGCGGCAGCTCCAGTGTACCTAGAATTAAACGGAGATGTCTCTGAGATAGATCTTGGAAAGAGAAATAAGGTGGAGCAAAATGGAGAGCGAGGGGACGACATCGATGGCAAGCTTGCTCGGAAGCTATCGGGTCTGAGCTGGGCGTTCTCGCGTTCCATGGCGACAGAGGGCTAGAGAGCTGGCGTTCTCGCTTGGGGTGGGAGAGAGGAGTTGTGGGAGTGGGAATGACAAGGTGAGGGTGCGGGTGGTGCGCTGTGGCCTTCTATCCAGAGGGGTGCTGGTCCATGGTGCACAAGTGCATGGACAGAGGCATGTGGATCACGGGAGCGCGATTGGCTACGTCGGCCTGTGTCGTGGGGGGTCACAGAGGACAGGGCGTGCACTAGGGCGAGGAGAGGGAGCGAGGTGTGGGCGAGAAGTCTCACTGCCGTGCAGTGACCTCGGTGTCCCGTAGGTGTTCGACAGCTGTTGACGGCGAGGTGGGCCAGGAAGGTGACGCGAATGTGTCCGTGGGGTCTAGGAGAGGATGGCGAGTGTCCAGATCGAGTGGTGCGTGTTGGGGTGCCGAGGTGGCGGAGATTGGCATCGGCGTCCACGTTTTCGGCACCCGGGGCTTGGGCGTGCTAGACACGGCGGCAAAGGACCATCCGCGTGCGTGTTTGTCGTCCATTGGCGGAGGAGGGGCAGGGAGAGGTCCGTTGAGTGTGTGTACGGCGTCGCGGTGGCGGGGTTGCAATGGAGGCCATGGTTTGCGTCGACGTCCGTGAAATGGTGAGCAGGGACAGGACGGGGCAGCAATGGGACAGAGAAGAGGGGCCCGTGCGCGTGGGCTCGGCCAGTGGTGAGTGAGGGAGGTCAGGGGAGTACCGTGGCGTGCTCACGAGGCTTGGCTTGCTCGATTTCTTCCATCCCGAGTGAGGTGATCGAACGAGGAGAGAGAGAAGTAGAGGGATAGAGGGAAACGAAAGAGGGAAGCTTCCAAATGGATGGTGCTCGAGTGGTCTAGCTCTGGTTGGGTGAGGGGGAGAGAGAGAGAGCGCGTACTAGATTTGATGAATTTTGAATGAATTCGAGATGGATTTGAAAAGCTAGGGTTCAAGCCTACAAGGTGCTCGACTGAATGCCCAAACCAAATTCAAATTTGAATTTTGGTGATTAATATCATGGTTGGCTTTTAGAAATAGGAGAGAGGACTTGTGCAATTTCATGTATTTTTGGTGTAATTAGAAATAGGTTTTGGATAAACATTAAGACTTAAAGAGGAGAAATAGAATTTCACATTTGAAATATTTTAATTGGAATTTATATTTCTTTGAGGAGAAAGTGGTATGGAAGTGAGATGATTATTATTTCACCTTGTTCCTAGAATTTTTATAAAGAATATATAATTGTTTTCATAAAATCGAGAAATAGTCAGAGAGGGAATTTTAATAAGTTCACCTCCCTTAATTTAGGATTTTTAACTTAGGTGTGTGAATAATTTTAGAGATCTTGTTTTGTTTTAATTCACAATCCAAGTTCTGTTGTCATGGATGTTTTTAATTTATGTTCAAGCAATTTGATTAATTTACCACCCAAGCAACACAAACATAAAGGTTAACAACACAACCATGATCACACAATTCAAACCACAAGAATTAATCATAACACAACTTCCATAATTAACACTACTATTTTGTGAAAAAGTGACCACACCAATTTTTGACAAGATGATATTTTTATGAAGTATCTCAACTCGCAACTTAATAGTTTTCAAAAGGCTTGATAAAGGAAAATATGTAGGTAATATATTTCCCACTAGTGCTCCTTTAAAATGGAGTGAAAAAAATAGGAGTGTATTAAATATGAGTGGTAAACACATGCAAAACATCAAGGTTGAAAAATAGATAGGAGATAGCATCTAGATCTCCATATTTTGGGAACACATAATTTTGGAAATACTTTTACTTCCTCAAGAGTGGGTATTTGGTTGTTGCTAAACCAAGTACCATTGAAAATGGAATTTGGCCAAAATGCAAGTGGAAAAGATATATGGAATATTTTCTTGTCATGACATGATCACCAAGGTTAAATATATCTTTATCTTGGTTGAGTCCTATGGTGGATATGTAATGGCCAAACAACTCAGACAACAAGTCATACCAGGTAAAACAGAGCAATAGGAAGAAAAACACAATCATCAGTGGAATATTTCAAAAAGTTTTTTGTTGGCTCTGAATTTTGGGTCTTGTAAAACTTGGTTTTTCTCAGTTCCAAAATTTGGGATGTGACAGATCCTTCCCCCTTAAAAATAAATCTCGTCCTCGAGATTTGCTAGGTGGGGTGACAGGGAAGTACGAGGGCACGGGTTTTGGGCTGCATATACTTCGAGGTCGTTGCTTCTTCAGTGAGGTCGCCATGTGAGATATTGACAACTTGATGCTGCGAGGCTTCTTTGTCGATAAACTTCTGTGCTGAGTTCAGATCCTTGATGATGGGGTTGACTTGAGTATCTATGCTGATGGATAGTCTTGGTTGGTTGTTTCAGATTCTACAAGGCTAAGACGCAAGGAACTGATTATTAACATGTTCTGGTATACCTATTGCAGGTCTTCCCCCCTTAAAAAGGGGTTTTGAAGGTTCATCCCGAAGGTTGCAGCTGGAGTTGACTTGGAGGCATTGTTATTCTTGGGTAGCTTGACGATCTTCGTCTTGGGCGTCACTCCTCGGTGCTTGGGGTTGGTGCAGATATCACTTCCTGATATTTTTCTCCTTACGAGGGTCGCGGATGGGGACTCGTTGGCCACAGGATGCGTCAAGTCTATGTACTTGACTCTCTCCGGGTTCTAGTTAGTAGAGGGAGGTTAAAACTTCTAGTTGCATCTGAGGTTGCTTGGTGGTTGACGTTGTCCACAGCAGGTGCTTCCGGCGTTTAGTTCTCCTTGGATGCCTCTGGGTAGGTTGTATTTGCTCTTGTACTTCTTCGGTTGAGTGGAGGAGGAACATCGTTGTTGACTTCCTCGGTTCTTGGGCGTCACGAAGCTTCATAAGAATCTTCAGGGGTAGAGTAGAGTGTCCAGAGGTTCCAGAGGAGTCTAATAGTTAGTTCCAGGGTCCTAGAGGTAGGCGGTTTGGTCTGCTGTTCGACGAAAATCCAAGCGTCACATGCTTAATTAGCCTAAAAGAAGTCAGTGAGGAATCTTCACGCCAGCTGTTCCCATGCGAGCACTTCATTCTTGCTTTCCTCAGTCGAGATACTATCAGCTAAGACGATTGTCCGGCGGACGATATTGATGACGCTTATTTATCCTGGTGCAGCTCCCCGTAGGTGATTCTTCGATGCTGGTCTTCCTCAGGTTTTGTTGACGGCGATCTCCTTTGGATGAGTCTTGAGCTTGAGGCTTCATATAATCTTTAGGAAACAAGTGGCAGGCTAGGGTTTTCATCCGTTTTCCCTAGTTTGCGGTGATCGGTAGGAGTTAGTCGAGGTTTTTCTCTGGTCTTCCTTATGATTATCGCGTAGGTCAAAATTAGTGAAGTTAGCTCAAGGGATAAAAATGCCACGAACTGCTCGTCAAGCGAGTAGGTACATGATCCTCTTTGAAACTCATTATTACCATCAGTCTCTGAGCTCGATTCTTCATAGCAACTTTTATACACTCCTTGAGTTCCTCTAGTTACCAATCCTAAATGAGACTCCTTACATCCTCATTCTTGTCAAGGCTTGTAGTCCTAGAAGATTAGTTGGTACTATCGTGGACTTGAGTCAGATGTTAACCAAAAGTTAGATACGATAAGTTAGTGTGGTATTCTTGTAATTTCACCAGTTAATTTTGTGAGGTGAGGATCGTGTCTTCACGAGGTTGGCGTAAAATTGCAGATTCCTTCGGGATCTTGACGTAGTTGCTCCAAATAGTGCCTGAAGACCATTGCCTGACTCGCCGGTTAGGTTGCAAAATCTTAGGCTATTTAGGGTAAGGATCAGGGGTCTTTTGTATCTTGCGGAACTATCAGTTCTTATCGGCCGATGAGGGAAAACATTTTAGAAAGGTTTCCTAGGTGGTCTTATATCGGCAACAAGGTGCAACTATGGCGAGGAGGTCAAAATGGTTTTTTTTTGTTAGGTGGCAAAAAGGAGTTTTATGACAAGAGAATTTTGAGGTTACTTTGTGCTGCTGAAAAGGCGTGATTGTGAAACACACAAAAGACGTTACACAAACAACACGCAAACAAGGAACAACACACAAGGTACACTTAGTACCAACAGCGTCTAATACTCGGGTAGATGGGAGTAGCTCAAGAAAAACAAGGGAGCGTATCCTAGACATCCTATGGGTCTGGGTCAGCCATGGTTGTTGAAATCTTCATGTCTTTAACTTATTGGCAGATTGATGTCATCGAGCTTGAAACTGGGTAGGGTCTTCGTATCTCGACGATTTTCTTCATCTTGTCCAAGTGGGAACCTTTGGCGGTGAAATTACTGCAATTTCTGAAGGTTGCAACGGACCCTCGGTCTTCGCATATAAATCACCATGATGTTGAAGTCTTCGGGTTTCTAAGTACCCAGGTCTGGTTTGGGACATCGTCAAGTATGTAAGTTGGAATGGAGGTAAGACAACAGAAGGAAACTTTTGATAAACCTTTAAACGAGAGACAAGGTTTAGAACAATTCGAGAACATGGAAAGAGTGGAAGCTGTACTTAGGCTTCCTTGGATAAAAATAATTTAGGTAGTAATATATTTCTTTTCAAAATAGTTTTCTCCTAACTGACGCCCATGCTAACTAAGGTCTCCTACAGTCAGGATGGCTCTGATACCAAGTCTGTGGGGACCCCGGACAAGCTGTCCAAAATAACCTTGTGCCTACAACATCAGCGATCCATGATTAGTGTGTCGCTGAGCACAATCAAACTGGTATCAAAAGAACATCCATAAATACCGAATGAATTTACTTACTTGATTGAAGCCATAACTTCAACGAGTACTTGCAGCGGAAATCATCAACCAACGTGGAGCCCAAGTCATTTGCCATAACCCTACAGGCAGCTGACTGGGAAGCGCCCTAGTTCGCATCGACGCCATAGACATCTTCTTCTCCGAACTGCTCATCTTCAAAATCTGGTTAAGACATTAGCCAGGGACGAAACCAATATGAGTACATTTGATTGTACTCGCATGCTACCCCCGAAATGAGCATGCCCTACCCTTTTTATTGTTTAAATAAAACTATGTTTGCTTTGAAAACTCTATATCCTTATCGAAAAAGAGAAGGATAGACTTTTGTTTAATCAAACTTTGTTTGAAATCTCTATAACTTTAATTGAAAAGGAAAGAAGAATTTTATAACTTTTCATAAGCCTTGTATTTTCAGAAAAACATCTCTATACCTATGTTGAAAAAGAAAAGAAGGCTTTTAGAACTTTTCCCATAAATCTGTCTTTGTAAGAAGTCTCTTTTAAAACATTTTCCTTAAAATATATGTTTGTTGAAAAAGGTAAGAAGTCTCTCTTATAAACATTTTCCCGGAAAATCACCATTGGTTTATTTCTCCAAAACTCCTCCTTTTTCGACCATAGCCCTTCATGGTCTTCCTCTTTTCCAGCAACCTCATACCAGCCCTTCGGTATAGTTGCCTAAATAAAACATCTCCATTTTCTTTTCAAATCTTAAAACTTTGCAAAACTTGCACAAGGTCTTAGGACAGCCTCCCAACTGTCCATATCCGAGGACTCGACTATTCGAATAGTTTTTATACTCTGCAGAGGTAGCACGCTTTTCCCACGTCCATCCGGTAACTAATCGTGTCGGCCACGTCCCCCCATACAAGGTGTATGCGAAGTTGAGTCACCGACCATAGCCTGTCCTTTGCTCATGCTAGTATAGGACCCTGCCCATATGACACTTTCCATCCACACTTAACCCAGCCCGTCGGAATCTTAGTGTGAGGACTCATAGTTTTGCCCGGCGACCCGAAGGTGGCGTCTTCTATCCTCCTCCTTATCTTTCTCATAGAGTTTGAGCGAGGACCCAGGTCAGGGGTAGGTCACCAAACCATCCCCTCATGCATAACGGAGTCATCTCCGTCGATGAGGCATCCCATACTAATATGAGCAAATTATATGACTACGCCCTTTTCCCATATGTGGGTAAATGTGGTCGCACAGGGTAAGATTGGTCGTCATAGTACTAGGACACAATGTGCATTTTTCATAAAACATCACCATACACCATTTCTCCAATTCAACACCGACATCTCGGTATTCCACATCCATACAAGTATTTTCAAAGGAGTTTTGAATAAACAATCTTTTTCTTCGCATCCTATAGTTTAATATACACTACCTTATATTTATTTCTACATTGGTGGCAAAATAGTTTTTCATATGCTTTTTGAAAAGGTTTTAAAAATCATTGACTTAAGAGTAAATCATGTTATCAAAGTAGATGTATATATATTTTGGGTGCAAGCTCAGAGAGTAGCTTGCCTGATTTCAGCATAATGTCCCTGGACTTTTCCTCACTGATCAGGGAAATAAATTCTGATTCTTTTTCAATAAATCCTTTCCAAAGACCACTCCGGTAGCGTTTATATCTAGCGTCGCAAACATGAAAAGAAAACAACACTCAATAAGCAAACCAACCCACAAGTGGTATACAAACAAGTAACAAACCACAAGCATCAAACTAATCATTCAAGCAACAAACTAGGATCTATAATTACAAGGCATTATACTAATTAGTAGTCTAACACCTATACACAAGCTAGGACCACGATCACAAAACTATCTTAGGCAAAGATGAACAACAAGCACCTTTATTCAAACAGGAAATACTTCAGACAAAAGTTAAGTCATCCATTATTCTCTACAAGCTAAAATATTTCACCAACCTAGGGTATGATAGAGTGCAACCTTTAAGGATTTCTATTAACTTGCAAGGCAAAGCATTGCTATTAAACTTGAACAACCAGTAGCTAACATTTTTAGTTGGAAGTGATTATTTTGCTCATATTCATTAACAAGCAACACAAGCATAGTTAATCAATTTTTGAAATGGGTTAAGCACCAATTAACCACACAAGCTTTACTCAAAACAATCTTAGCACAAGTCACTAACAATACTAACATATACTAACAAGCTAATCAACAATAACAAGCATATAACAGTACCAAGACACTCAGTAATACACACAAACAATGTATTTATAATAAAGGCACTTAAATTAACTCCTTTTATTAGAGGCAGAAACCACACTTTTACTAAATATTCCACCTAAAAAGTTCTGTTAATGAAACAATAATGCCAAGTTAGATTTGTGCCCTCTGGTACTATTAGAAACTAACCCAATTGGATTTGCTCCAAAATTGTATTCACAGAAAATTAGATAAATGCCTAAAGTAACTGGCCTAAACTACACACACATGCAACTCTAAAACTAGGCATCACAAACACATGAGGTAAATTTCTACTGAAAGCTACTGTAATTAGCTTTCCAAAACATTTGTATTCACAAATTTTGGGTTAATCTAACTCAAGTATAATTAATTCATCATTTTAGACCAGTGACAAAACAACAATTATCAAGGTCACACAAATTAATATTTTTCAGATCTACAAGTTGGAAGTGGTTCTAAACTTACTGCTTTACCACTGTGATTTTTCGTTTGCACAAATTCCATGTTTAACTATTTTATTTTGGATTAAAGCTACAGCATAGAAAACAGCTATGAGCAGAAAAAGAAAAACAACAGAGAAAAAACACAGATGGGCCAGATCTGCTACTGTTCATGGCCCAGCAACGAGATTCTGCTTGCACGGCCTGGTCACTTAAGCGAACAGGTATGCTGCTGTTGGATCAGATCTGGAGGGCCAAGATTAGATCCAGATGTTTCAAATGGCAGCCGTTGATCTGTAGATCGACGGCTCCTGTTCATCTTCTTCCCTAGGACGCAAAAACACAGCAGAATACCTAGCTATGGTGCTGTGCTTGCGTGGCTCACCTAGGGCCGCAGAGAGCCAAGAACAGGAGGTCAAGGATGACGAGGAGAGCTTGGAGATGACGAGGATGGCGGCAGTTCTTATCAGCGAGCTCCGAAACGATGGCCAGGTCGAGGATGGCCGCAGCGGACACGAGGTGGTGGCGGCAGCTCCAGTGTACCTAGAATTAAACGGAGATGTCTCTGAGATAGATCTTGGAAAGAGAAATAAGGTGGAGCAAAAATGGAGAGCAGAGAGGGACGACATCGATGGCAAGCTTGCTCGCAAGCTCTCGGGTCTGAGCTGGGCGTTCTCGCGTTCCATGGCGACAGAGGGCTAGAGAGCTGGCGTTCTCGCTTGGGGTGGGAGAGAGGAGGTGTGGGAGTGGAAATGACAAGGTGAGGGTGCGGGTGGTGCGCTGTGGCCTTCTTATCCAGAGGGGTGCTGGTCCATGGTGCACAAAGTGCATGGACAGAGGCTTGTGGAGCACGGGAGCGCGATTGGCTGCGTCGGCCTGTGTCGTGGGGGTCACAGAGGGACAGGGCGTGCACTAGGGCGAGGAGAGGGAGCGAGGTGTGGGCGAGAAGTCTCACTGCCGTGCGGTGACCTCGGTGTCCCGTAGGTGTTCGACAGCTGTTGACGGCGAGGTGGGCCAGGGAAGGTGACGCGAATGTGTCCGTGGGGTCTAGGAGAGGATGGCGAGTGTCCAGATCGAGTGGTGCGTGTTGGGGTGCCGAGGTGGCGGAGATTGGCATCGGCGTCCACGTTTTCGGCACCCGGGGCTTGGGCGTGCTAGACACGGCGGCAAAGGACCATCCGCGTGCGTGTTTGTCATCCCATTGGCGGAGGAGGGGCAGGGAGAGGTCCGTGAGTGGGTGTACGGCGTCGCGGTGGAAGGGTTGCAGTGGAGGCCATGGTTTGCGTCGACGTCCGTGAAATGGTGAGCAGGGACAGGACGGGGCAGCAATGGGACAGAGAAGAGGGGTCCGTGCACGTGGGCTCGGCCAGTGGTGAGTGAGGGAGGTCAGGGGAGTACCGTGGCGTGGTCACGAGGCTTGGCTTGCTCGATTTCTTCCATCCCGAGTGAGGTGATCGAACGGGGAGAGAGAGAAGTAGAGGGACAGAGGGAAACGACAGAGGGAAGCTTCCAAATGGATGGTGCTCGAGTGGTCTAGCTCTAGTTGGGTGGGGGACGATGACGTGAAACACACGTTCGTTGGGAGACCCCAAGAGGAAGGTATGATGTAGTCAGCAGCAAGTTTTCCCTCAGAAAGAAACCAAGGTTATCGAACCAGTAGGAGCAGCAACTCTTCAGAAGGTTGTCAACGGCGCCAGAAAAATAGTTGTGAGGGAGTCTGGACTGTTGACGTGGAATCTGCACACAACACAATCAAACTACTTTGCCCCAACGAAACAGTGAGGTTGTCAATCTCACTGGCTTGCTGAAAACAAAGGATTAAACGTATGGTGTGGAAAATGAGTATTAAATTGCAGAGAATGAAAAAGGAACAGTTTGCAGTTTGTGGTTGTTTAATCAGTGTAAAAGAATGGACCGGGGTCCACAGTTCACTAGTGGTGTCTCTCCATAAAAGATAACTAACATGTTGGGTGAACAAATTACAGCTGGGCAATTGACGAATAGTGAGCGCATGACAATGCATATACATGACATGTTGACTACTATGATATTTAATTGGGCATTACGACATAATACATAGATCGTTATCCAACAGCATCTATGACTAATAATCCACCGCCGGGTTGTCATCCGAGTCCCCCGTTGGTATTAAGTTGCAAGCAACGGATAATTGCATTAAGTAAAGTGCGTAATGTAAACAAACACATATGCCGTGGACATAGCATCGTTAGGTTATCCCTAGTGGCAACAGCACATCCACAACCTTAGAACTTTCTGTCACTGTCCCAGGTTAAACGGAGACATGAACCCACTATCTAGCATAAATACTCTCTCTTGGAGTTACAAGCATCTACTTGGCCAAAGCATCTACGAGTAACGGAAAGCATGCAAGATCTTAAATAACATATAAGATAGATTGATAATCAACTTGACATAATATTCAATATTCATCGGATCCCAGCAAACACAACATGTAGCATTACAATAATATGATCTTGATCATGTAGGGCAGCTCACAAGATCTAAACATGATGGCACAAAGTGGAGAGACAACCATCTAGCTACTGCTATGGACCCGTAGTCCAAGGATGAACTACTCACGCATCACTCCGGAGGCAGGCATGGCGATGTAGAAGCCTCCGGTGACGATTCCCCTCTCCGGCAGGGTGCCGGGAAGAGGTTCTGAACCCTCCCGAGCTAGGGTTGACGACGGCGGCGTCTCTGGAACTTTTCGTGGATATTTGCTCAGGTACTTAGGGTTTTCGCGTCGGGGGGAATAAGTAGGCGAAAGGGCGGCGGCTGCGGACCCCCGAGGGGCCCACACCACCCAGGGCGCGGCAGAGGGGGGCCCGCGCCCTGGCGTGTGGGGCCCTGGTGGCCCTCCTCTGCTGCTCCTTCGCTCCGTCAGGTGTGTTCTGGAAAAATAGGACCCCCGTGTAGTTTCGTCCAATTCCGAGAATATTTCCAGACTAGCTTTTCTGGAATACAAAAACAGCAGAAAACAGGAACTGGCACTTCGGCATCTTGTTAATAGGTTAGTCCCAAAAAATGTATAAAAGTGATATAAAGTAGATGCAAAACATGTAGCAATTGGTATAAAACAAGCATGGAACATCAAAAATTATAGATACGTTTGAGACGTATCAGCATCCCCAAGCTTAGTTCCTACTCGTCCTCGAGTAGGTAAACGATAAAAACAAATAATTTTTGAGGTGACATGCTACTATCATAATCTTGATCATATAATATTGCAAGGCACATGTAAATGAATGAAGTGATCCAAGTCAATGGTCTATAATTTGCTACCAAATAGATAATGAGTAAACAATGAATCACACAAGCTAAACGTTTTCATGAATAGTACTTTCGAGACAAGCATCAAACAGTTTTGCATAAGTGTTAACTCATAAAGCAATAGTTTCTAATAAAAGGTATTTAATCAACACAAAGGAAGAATTTAGTTTCAGCATTTGCTTCAACTTTCAACATATTTATCTCATGGATATTGTCAACACAAAGTAGTATAACAAGTCCAATACATTGCATATAACGCATGTTGTAACAAAGTTGACACTAGTGTTTGCTTGTGGAAGACAGAAAGAATAGGAAAACTGACTCAACATAAAAGTAAAAGAAAGGCCCTTCGCAGAGGGAAGCAGGGATTAAATCATGTGCTAGAGCTTTTAGGTTTTTGAAAGCATATAGAGATTGCATAAAATATTTGATACTCCTCCCAACCTTGCTAACACAAGCCATGGCTAACCGAATCCTCGGGTGCCTTCCATCAATCACATACCATGGAGGAGTATCTATTTTTGAGAGGTGTTTGTTAATTGTCAACGAATGGTAGCGGGTGAGAACAGTATTCTACCTGTCGAACGGACTTTTAAGAGCGGCTCCCATGAAGGACGTTATTTCTACCAGCAAGGCAGATCATCCCTCTTTCTCTTTGGTTTACACACATTCAGGTATTTCACTGTTTGTCATTGCTTACTGATGAATCAGGGCAAAAGTGTGAAGAGAATTAATTGGTTAAAGTTGTAATTAATTGGGACTGGGCACCCCGTTGCCAGCTCTTTTTGCAAGTTATTGGATAAGCGGATGTATATGCCACTAGTCCAGGTGTAAAAGTCCACTCGACAAATAGAATAAAGAATAACCACACTAATTCCTCATGAGCTAGTAAACATTGACACAAAAAGGGAATAATAACATTTTGAATAATTTAAAGGTAGCACATGAAAAATTTACTTGGAGTGGCAAGGAAATACCACATATAGGTAGTTATGGTGGACACAAATGGCATGGATTTTGGCTCAAGGATTTGGATGCACGAGAAGCATTCCCTCTCAGTACAGAGTTTAGGCTAGCAAGGTTATGTAAGCAAACAAGAATATCAACCCGTACACCAAGTTTTATATGACAAACATATTGCAAACGTTATAAGACTTCATACCGTCTTCCTTGTTAACCAAACCCTGTTATTAGAAAATATCTAGACCTTAGAGGTACCACCGATGCAAACCAAATTTTCAACAAGCTTTACGGTAGTTCTTCACTAATAGGCTTAACTCATGTGATGCACAATTTAATCATGATCTACTTGTTAACTCAAAACAATTGACAAGCATCAAGTTATCCATTTTAGTGATCTACAAGATTAAGCAAGTTTTTCCTTATACCAATTACCACATGCAACATTTTCTGAACCAACCAAACACCAATCAATTTATTTCATCAACTCTCCAAACAAATATAAGTGAAGCAAGAGAGTACTTTCTACAAAAGAAAGCTAATAGCTCTGACAAGAGATACATGAAAACAAGAGCTAAAAGCTGAACAGCGCTAGATATGAATACTCAACAAATATAAGTGAAGAATAGGAGTATTCTCATGAAAAAGCGGAGCGTGTCTCTCTCCCAATCAAGAATGCTAGGGTCCAGTCAAGCTTTATTGAAAATAAAATGCAATACTGAAAATAAAAAGCACACAGACGCTCCAAGAAAAGCACATATGATGTGAAAGAATTAAAATATAGTTTCACTAGAGATGACCTGATAATTTTGACGATGAAGAAGGGGATGCCTTGGGCATCCCCAAGCTTAGACGCTTGAGTCTTCTTGAAATATGCTGGGGAGATCCATGGGAGCCTCCCCAAGCTTAAGCTCTTCACTCTTCTTGATCCTATTATATCATCCTTCTCTCTTGACCCTTGAAAACTTCCGTCACACCAAACTCAAAGTAGATCTCATTAGAGGGTTAGTGCATAATCAAAAATTCACATGTTCTATAAAGACGCAATATGATTTGTTACTTTAAACATTAGCTACAGCCACTGATGTTATGTGAAGCTCTTCCACCCAAAAAAGAATTTCACTCAACACTAGTAAAAGAGAGAATGCGAAAAATAAAAAGGCATAATCTGTCTAAAACAGAACAGTCCGCAAAGACGAATTTTTTCGAGGCACTTACGACGCTCAGATCGAGAAACTCTGAACTAATGAAAGTTTCAGACATTCATAAAGATTACGCACAAAAATTTCAGATTTTTAACAATCTGGTGATTTTAGGAATTTCGTACAGTGAACAGCAAAAATCTGTTTCTGCGCAGCAATCAAAATTAAGCATCATCTTATCATTAGAGGCTACTCTTGGCACAACAATGCGAGAAAATAAAGATACAAAGGAGTTGCTACAGAAGTAAACAAACTCCTTGACTCAATAAAAGAAAAATTGCAGAAAAATAAAATGGGTTGCCTCCCATAAGCGCTTTTCTTTAACGCCTTTTAGCTAGGCACAAAGCATGCATCAAGTATTACCAAGTGAAGAAGCATCAACATTGTAATTTGTTCGAACAATAGAATCATAAGGTGGCTTAATCTTCTTCCTAGGAAAGTGTTCCATACCTTTCTTGAGAGGAAATTGATATTTTATATTCCCTTCTTTCATATCAATAATAGCACCTACAGTCCTAAGAAAAGGTCTTCCCACACAATAGGGCATGATGGATTGCACTCAATATCCAAGACAATAAAATCAACGGGGACATAATTGTTGTTAACCATGATAAGAACATCATCAATTCTTCCCAAAGGTTTTTTAATAGTAGAATCAACAAGGTGAACATCCAAGTAACAATTTTCCAAAGGTGCTAAATCAAGCATATCATATAATCTTTTAGGCATAACAGAAATACTAGCACCAAGGTCACACAAAGCATTGCAATCAAAGTCATTCAATTTCAATTTAATGATGGGCTCCCAACCATCTTCTAACTTCCTAGGGATAGAAGCTTCATGTTTTAATTTCTCTTCCCTAACTTGTATGAGAGCATTAGTAATATGTTTAGTAAAAGCCATGTTTATAGCACTAGCATTAGGACTTCTAGCTAGCTTTTGCAAGAACTTAATTACTTCAGAAATATTGCAACCATCAAAATCAAAGTCATTATCATCAAAAGTAATGGAATTATTCTCTTCCTTATTGCTAGAAATTTCAGCATCTTTATCAAGGACAGTTTCAGAGTTATCAGGCAATTTAGGACATTTTGCAATAGAAGTGGAAACATTACCAACACCAACTATCTTGCCATTAATGGTAGGAGGTTTGTTAACACTTGAGTTTGAAACTTTTCAGAAGTAGTAATAGTATAAACTCTAGCAATATTGTTCTTTCTAGCAATTTCATCCTCTCTTTCCCATCTAGCATGCAATTCAGCTAACATCCTCACATTGTTATCAATTTTAACTTGTATAGCATTGAGAGTTTTGCTCTCTTTAACATCATGAGGCATGTTCTTTAGTTTCAATAAGTCAACATCAAGAGCAAGACTATCAACTTTAGAGGAAAGCACATCAATTTTCCCAAATTTCTCCTCAACAGTTTTATTGAAAGCAGTTTGTGTACTAATAAAATCCTTAAGCATAACTTCAAGATCAGAGGGTACACTCTTATTATTATTGTAGGAGTTACTATAGGAATTTCCATAACCATTGCCACTATTAGAAGGATAGGGCCTATAATTGCTATTACCAAAATTATTCCTATAAGCATTGTTGTTGAAATTATTATTTTTAATGAAGTTCACATCAACATGCTCTTCTTGAGCAACCAAAGAAGCTAAAGGAACATTATTTGGATCAACATGTGTTTGACCATTTGCAAGCATAGACATAATAGTATCAATTTTGGCACTCAAGGAGGAGGTTTCCTCAACAGAATTTACCTTCTTACCTGTTGGAGCTCTCTCGGTGTGCCACTCAGAATAATTAATCATCATATCATCAAGAAGCTTTGTTGCAGCACCCAAAGTGATGGACATAAAGGTACCTCCAGCGGCCGAATCCAATAAATTCCTCGAAGAAAAATTTAATCCTGCATAGAAGGTTTGGATGATCATCCAAGTAGTCAGTCCATGAGTGGGACAATTTTTAACCAATGATTTCATTCTCTCCCATGCTTGAGCAACATGTTCATTATCAAATTGCTTAAAATTCATTATGCTACTTCTCAAAGAAATAATCTTAGCAGGAGGATAATATTTTCCAATAAAAGCATCTTTGCATTTAGTCCATGAATCAATACTATTTCTAGGCAAAGATAGCAACCATTCTTTAGCACGTCCTCTCAAGGAGAAAGGAAAAAGTTTCAGTTTAATAATATCACCATCTACTTCCTTGAGCTTTTGCATTTCACAAAGTTCAACAAAGTTATTAAGGTGAACAGCAGCATCATCAGTACTAACACCAGAAAATTGCTCTTTCATAACAAGATTTAAAAGTGCAGGTTTAATTTCATAAAATTCTGCTGAAGCAGCAGGTGGAGCAATAGGTGTGCATATGAAATCATTGTTGTTCGTGCTAGTGAAATCACACAACTTAGTGTTCTCAGGAGTACTCATTTTAGCAGAAATAAAAACAGTACAGAAAATAACTTGAAAGTAAACTAGATGCAAGTAACTAATTTTTTTGTGTTTTTGATAATTGAAAGCAAACAAGATAAAATAAAATAAACTAAGCAAGACAAAAACAAAGTAAAGAGATTGGAAGCGTGAAACTCCCCTTGCAGAAGACTGCTGTCTCCCCGGCAACGGCGCCAGAAAAAAGTGCTGTTGACGGGAGACAGACAGCTTCCTGAAGAACTTCTACTCCCCGGCAACGGCGCCAGAAAAATAGCTTGATGACGTGAAACACACGTTCGTTGGGAGACCCCAAGAGGAAGGTATGATGTAGTCAGCAGCAAGTTTTCCCTCAGAAAGAAACCAAGGTTATCGAACCAGTAGGAGCAGCAACTCTTCAGAAGGTTGTCAACGGCGCCAGAAAAATAGTGTGAGGGAGTCTGGACTGTTGACGTGGAATCTGCACACAACACAATCAAACTACTTTGCCCCAACGAAACAGTGAGGTTGTCAATCTCACTGGCTTGCTGAAAACAAAGGATTAAACGTATGGTGTGGAAAATGAGTATTAAATTGCAGAGAATGAAAAAGGAACAGTTTGCAGTTTGTGGTTGTTTAATCAGTGTAAAAGAATGGACCGGGGTCCACAGTTCACTAGTGGTGTCTCTCCATAAAAGATAACTAACATGTTGGGTGAACAAATTACAGCTGGGCAATTGACGAATAGTGAGCGCATGACAATGCATATACATGACATGTTGACTACTATGATATTTAATTGGGCATTACGACATAATACATAGATCGTTATCCAACAGCATCTATGACTAATAATCCACCGCCGGGTTGTCATCCGAGTCCCCCGTTGGTATTAAGTTGCAAGCAACGGATAATTGCATTAAGTAAAGTGCGTAATGTAAACAAACACATATGTCCGTGGACATAGCATCGTTAGGTTATCCCTAGTGGCAACAGCACATCCACAACCTTAGAACTTTCTGTCACTGTCCCAGGTTAAACGGAGACATGAACCCACTATCTAGCATAAATACTCTCTCTTGGAGTTACAAGCATCTACTTGGCCAAAGCATCTACGAGTAACGGAAAGCATGCAAGATCTTAAATAACATATAAGATAGATTGATAATCAACTTGACATAATATTCAATATTCATCGGATCCCAGCAAACACAACATGTAGCATTACAATAATATGATCTTGATCATGTAGGGCAGCTCACAAGATCTAAACATGATGGCACAAAGTGGAGAGACAACCATCTAGCTACTGCTATGGACCCGTAGTCCAAGGATGAACTACTCACGCATCACTCCGGAGGCAGGCATGGCGATGTAGAAGCCTCCGGTGACGATTCCCCTCTCCGGCAGGGTGCCGGGAAGAGGTTCTGAACCCTCCCGAGCTAGGGTTGACGACGGCGGCGTCTCTGGAACTTTTCGTGGATATTTGCTCAGGTACTTAGGGTTTTCGCGTCGGGGGGAATAAGTAGGCGAAAGGGCGGCGGCTGCGGACCCCCGAGGGGCCCACACCACCCCAGGGCGCGGCAGAGGGGGGCCGCGCCCTCCTGGCGTGTGGGGCCCTGGTGGCCCTCCTCTGCTGCTCCTTCGCTCCGTCAGGTGTGTTCTGGAAAAATAGGGACCCCCGTGTAGTTTCGTCCAATTCCGAGAATATTTCCAGACTAGCTTTTCTGGAATACAAAAACAGCAGAAAACAGGAACTGGCACTTCGGCATCTTGTTAATAGGTTAGTCCCAAAAAATGTATAAAAGTGATATAAAGTAGATGCAAAACATGTAGCAATTGGTATAAAACAAGCATGGAACATCATAAATTATAGATACGTTTGAGACGTATCAGGGGAGAGAGAGCGTACTGGATTTGATGAATTTTGAATGAATTCAAGATGGATTTGAAAAGCTAGGGTTCAAGCCTACAAGGTGCTCGACTGAATGCCCAAACCAAATTCAAATTTGAATTTTGGTGATTTAATATCATGGTTGGCTTTTAGAAATAGGAGAGAGGGCTTGTGCAATTTCATGTATTTTTGGTGTATTTAGAAATAGGGTTTTGGATAAACATTAAGACTTAAAGAGGAGAAATAGAATTTCACATTTGAAATATTTTTAATTGGAATTTATATTTCTTTGAGGAGAAAGTGGTATGGAAGTGAGATGATTATTATTTCACCTTGTTCCTGGAATTTTTATAAAGAATATATAATTGTTTTCATAAAATCGAGAAATAGCCAGAGAGGGAATTTTAATAAGTCCACCTCCCTTAATTTAGGATTTTTAACTTAGGTGTGTGAATAATTTTAGAGATCTTGTTTTGTTTTAATTCACAATCCAAGTTCTGTTGTCATGGATGTTTTTAATTTATGTTCAAGAAATTTTGATTAATTTACCACCCAAGCAACACAAACATAAAGGTTAACAACACAACCATGATCACACAATTCAAACCACAAGAATTAATCATAACACAATTTCCATAATTAACACTACTATTTTGTGAAAAAGTGACCACACCAATTTTTGACAAGATGATATTTTTATGAAGTATCTCAACTCGCAACTTAATAGTTTTCAAAAGGCTTGATAAAGGAAAATATGTAGGTAATATATTTCCCACTAGTGTTCCTTTAAAATGGAGTGAAAAAATAGGAGTGTACTAAATATGAGTGGTAAACACATGCAAAACATCAAGGTTGAACACATAATTTTGGAAATACTTTTACTGCCTCAAGAGTGGGTATTTTGTTTGTTGCTAAACCAAGTATCATTCAAAATGGAATTTGGCCAAAAATGAGAGTGGAAAAGATATATGGAATATTTTCTTGTCATGACATGATCACCAAGGTTAAATATATCTTTATCTTGGTTGAGTCCTAAGGTGGATATGTAATGGCCGAACAACTCAAACAACAAGTCATACTAGGTAAAACAGAGCAATAGGAAGAAAAACACAATCATCAGTGGAATATTTCAAAAAGTTTTTTTGTTGGCTCTGAATTTTGGGTCTTGTAAAACTAAGTTTTTCTCAGTTCCAAAATTTGGGATGTGACAGATCCTTCCCCCCTTAAAAATAAATCTCGTCCTCGAGATTTGCTAGGTGGGGTGACAGGGGAGTACGAGGGCACGGGTTTTGGGCTGGATATACTTCCGAGGTCGTTGCTTCTTTAGTGTGGTCGGCATGTGAGATCTTGACAACTTGATGCTGCGAGGCTTCTTTGTCGATAAACTTTTGTGCTGTGTTCAGATCTTTGATGATGGGGTTGACTTGAGTATCTACGCTGATGGATAGTCTTGGTTGGTTGTTTCCAGATACTACAAGGCTAAGACGCAAGGAACTGATTATTAACATGTTCTGGTATACCTATTGCAGGTCTTCCGCCCTTAAAAAGGGGTTTTGAAGGTTCATCCCGAAGGATGCAGCTAGAGTTGACTTGGAGGCATTGTTATTCTTGGGTAGCTTGACGATCTTCGTCTTGGGCGTCACTCCTCGGTGCTTGGTGTTGGTGCAGATATCACTTCCTGATATTTTTCTCCTTACGAGGATCGCAGATGGGGACGCGTTGTCCACAGGATGCGTCAAGTCTGTGTACTTGACTCTCTCCGGGTTCTAGTTAGTAGAGGGAAGTTAAAACTTCTAGTTGCATCTGAGGTTGCTTGGTGGTTGACGTTGTCCACAGCAGGTGCTTCCGGCGTTTAGTTCTCCTTGGATGCCTCTGGGTAGGTTGTATTTGCTCTTGTACTTCTTCGGTTGAGTGGAGGAGGAACATCGTTGTTGACTTCCTCCGTTCTTGGGCTTCACGAAGCTTCATAAGAATCTTCAGGGGTATAGTAGAGTGTTCAGAGGTTCCAGAGGAGTCTAATAGTTAATTCCAGGGTCCTAGAGGTAGGCGGTTTGGTCTGCTGTTCGACGAAAATCCAAGTGTCACATGCTTAATTAGCCTAAAAGAAGTTGGTGAGGAATCTTCATGCCAGCTGTTCCCATGAGAGCACTTCATTCTTGCTTTCCACAGTCGAGATACTATCAGCTAAGACGATTGTCCGGCGGACGATATTGATGACGCTTGTTTTGGGTCTTGTAAAACTAAGTTTTTCTCAGTTCCAAAATTTGGGATGTGACAGGGAGGTCTTGGTTCATCTCCACAAGGGGAGGCCTTGATTCATCTCCAATGGAGGGGACTACTTTGAGATGAAGGAGCACAGCTCTAGTCTAATCCCAAATCATAGTCTACCCAGATCTGAGATGGCGAACTCCTATTTATAGTCTAGAGGCAAAAGGGAAAGGTAGGTGGGGGTAGGTGGAGATTACAAGGCTCAAGAGTCTGGTTGGTTCCCGCAGCAGCGGTAGTACCGCTCGTCCGGGCGGTAGTACCGCTGGTGCGGGCCAAAGCAGCGTTGACTTCGCACGGGCGGTAGTACCGCTCGACCGAGCGGTAGTGCCGCTGGCGCGGGCGGTAGTACCGGCGGCACTGCCGGCCTCAGTGCCGCACATTGGCGCAGAGGGGGGTTTTCGGCGGCAGTAGGGGCGGTAGTACCGCCGGCGCGGTAGTACCGCTTGGAGGGCGGTAGTACCGCCATGTCACTTCTTCCTGCTCTTCTTCTTCTTGACCATCTTCTTGGGTCTTCTCTTGGTCATCTTCTCCATCATCTTGGGCCTTCTCTTGCTCATCTCCTCCACTCCATTGTGGGTCGTCATCAAGGTGGTTCCTGAGTATGCACAATGTACCGGCATGAAGTAGCAAACCAATCAAAGGAGTGTCAAAATCACACATAGAGAGGAGCGAGGTCACCTTATCATGTAGAGCATTGACTCGTGCTCTTGTCATTGGACCACTTGGCGTGTTATGTGTAGGGCGCACTACATCATGTAGTAGTAGTCGGTGCATCTACAGTATGGATGTCCTCATCATCCTCCCTTCTTGAATTGAAGTCGTCCTCGACGCTATTTCATCATTGTCTCTGAAAAATGGCTTCAAATCTGCAATGTTAAATATGGGACTAACCCCAAACTCTGCAGGCAGCTCAAGTTTGTATGCATTATCATTAATTTTCTCTAACACCCTAGAAGGACCATCAACTCGTGGCATTAATTTAGACTTGCGCAAATCAGGAAAACGGTCCTTGCGCAAATGCAACCAAACAAGATCTCCAGGTGCAAACACAATATGCTTTCTTCCTTTATCACCATACAGTTTATACTTAGCATTTATTCGTTCAATATTCTCTTTCGTAGTTGTCACATCCCAAATTTGGAAACTAAGAAAAACTTAGTTTTTACAAGACCAAAATTCAGAACCAACAAAAACTTTTTGAAATATTTTACTGATGATTGTGTTTTCCATCCCATTGCTATGTTGAACCTAGTGTGACTTGTTGTTTAAATTGTTTTGACTAGTAAAAATAAGAACCAACCAATATAAAAATATATTTAACTTTGGTGAGCATGTTATGACAAAAAAATATTCCATATATCTTTTCCATTCTTCTTTTGGCCAACTCCATTTCAAAGATACTTGGTTTAGCAAAACCCAAAACTAATACCCATTAATTGAGAAAGAAAAAGTATTTCCAAAACTATGTGTTCCCCAAAAATATGGAGATCTATATGCTATCTCCTATCTATCTTTTAAACTTGATATTTTGCATTTGTATGCAACTCCCATTTTATAAACTTTGATTATCACTTCCCTTTTAAAAAGAAAACAAGTGGGAAATATATTACCCCACATATTTTGCCTTGCTCAAAACCCTTTTCAAAAATACCAAGGTGGAGTTGAGATAGTTTTAAATATCATCTTGTCATAATTAAGTGTGATCATTTTTATAAGATAGTATTGTTAAGTATGTAAATGATGGTGTGATTAATTCTTGTGGTTTGATTTGTGTGATCTTGGATGTGATGTTGATATTGTTGTGATTGTTTGCTTGTTTGACTTGTGGTTGAAATGATTGTTAATTCTTGTTTTATTGTTTGCTTGGGTGAATAATTACACCAAAATATTTGAGTGTTAAGTTGAAAACCCACTGGTCACAAATTTGGAATGTGACTTGAATTTAAGGCAAACTCCTCAAATTATTCAACAAATAGAAATTAAGATCTTGAATTAAACGAAATGATCTTAATAAATGATTTTCCCTACTTAGCTATCTATTTCCTTCAAATAAATATTTTCTATATGAAGATAAAAACTATTTGAAGTTAATATATTTGTCAAGGAAGTTCCAAGAGTTCAAACTTAATATTTTAAACTTGCTTTAAAAATTCTAAAGGATTATAAAATAGTATTTAAGAAAAATGCCTTATTTAAACCCTATGAACAAAAGTTGTTCAAAACATTTTATTTTGACACCCCAATTTCTGTGGAGCTTCTACATGTATATGGGAGGCTACCTGAATTTTCTCAAATTTTTATAAAAAGTTATAATACCCCAAATAAATTCCCTAAAGGCTACTGGTTTTAAAGAAATAAAAGAAAATCTGGAAAGGACCTAGTTGTGAGAGGGAAAAGTTCTGCCAGGGGGTTTTCGGTAATTTTGCCGTCTTCTCCTGTAGCAGCCCGTGGCCGCCCATCGCCGTGTCGTCCTCGCACGACGCCGCTCGTCGCCAGGCCCCCCCTCCCGCTCCTCTGCCTCTCGAAGAAGAAGAAAGAGGCCCCCCGGGCGCTCCTCTACTCTCCCTCACTCACTCGCTTGCCTGGTCCCTCTCCCTCTCCTTTCCTCTACCTCGACCAAACCCTAGCCCATGGCCGAGCTCGCCGTTGCACGCTGCCGTCGATAGAAGCATCTCCGAGCAGATCGAAGAGCACCGGAAGGTTCGCCTCGTCGTCCTCTCCATCCTCGTCCAAGGAATCGAGGAGGGGATCCGCGAATCGACCGCATCGCCCGTTCTTCTCCGACCACAACCGAATCTCCGGCCGCCACCTTTCGAGCAAGCTCGCGAGCCACCCCGTCCACCATTCTTCGCCATTCTTGCACCCTCGTGACCCCCTTCTTCTGCTCTAGCTAATGGACATCGCCGTTTCTCTTAGGAACCACGGAGTCGCCGTCGCCGTTCACGCTCGAAGCTCCAGCTCGCCGTCTCCTCGCCCCTGTGCCCGTCGAGGAAGAAGACGACCCAGTACCGCTTCGCCGCGCGCACTGGGCCGCTGGCTGGGCCAGTTCCTGCACTGCACGGCCCGGATCTGCTCAGATCTGGCCCGTCTGTTTTTTTTCAGTAGATCTATTTATCTGCTTTATTTCCTGTTTAAAATTACAGTGCAGCTTTAATTAATTTGTTGTAAATCTGTGATAGCTATTGGAGTGATTCAAATTTTGTAGCATTCATATGTGTTTTATTAACCATGTGACACTGGCCATTTTCCAAAATGTGTAGTTATGTGTGTGCTAGATTTAATCTCATAAAAATTATGTTTTTCACCAAATATTTAATATCTAGAGTTTTATAGATCCAAAAATTGCAAACTAAAATTCTCTGGATAGGTTGAGATACTACCTTTCCAGATCTGTTGTCCTTGTATGCAAATGAAACCTAAAACTCTAGATTTAGGTTTCATTTGCATACAAGGAGAACAGATTTGGAAAGGTAGTATCTCAACCTATCCAGAGAATTTTAGTTTGCAATTTTTGGATCTATAAAACTCTAGATATTAAATATTTGGTGAAAAACATACTTTTTATGAGATTAAATCTAGCACACACATAACTACACATTTTGGAAAATGGCCAGTGCCACATGGTTAAGAAAACACATATGAATGCTACAAAATTTGAATCACTCCAATAGCTATCACAGATTTACAACAAATTAATTAAAGCTGCACTGTAATTTTAAACAGGAAATAAAGCAGATAAATAGATCTACTGAAAAAAACAGACGGGCCAGATCTGAGCAGATCCGGGCCGTGCAGTGCAGGAACTGGCCCAGCAAGCGGCCCAGTGCACGCGGCGAAGCGGTACTGGGTCGTCTTCTTCCTCGACGTGCACAGGGCGAGGAGACGGCGAGCTGGAGCTTCGGGCGTGAACGGCGACGGCGACTCCGTGGTTCCTAAGAGAAACGGCGATGTCCATTAGCTAGGGCAGAAGAAGGGGGTCACGAGGGTGCAAGAATGGTGAAGAATGGTGGACGGGGTGGCTCGCGAGCTTGCTCGAAAGGTGGCGGCCGGAGATTCGGTTGTGGTCGGAGAAGAACGGGCGATGCGGTGGATTCGCGGATCCCCTCCTCGATTCCTTGGACGAGGATGGAGAGGACGACGAGGCGAACCTTCCGGTGCTCTTCGATCTGCTCGGAGATGCTTCTATCGACGGCGGCGTGCAACGGTGAGCTCGGCCATGGGCTAGGGTTTGGTCGAGGCAGAGGAAAGGAGAGGGAGAGGGAGCAGGCAAGCGAGTGAGTGAGGGAGAGTAGAGGAGCGCCCGGGGGGCCTCTTTCTTCTTCTTCGAGCGGCAGAGGAGCGGGAGGGGGGGGGCCTGGCGACGAGCGGCGTCGTGCGAGGACGACACGGCGATGGGCGGCCACGGGCTGCTACAGGAGAAGACGGCAAAATTACCGAAAACCCCCTGGCAGAACTTTTCCCTCTCACAACTAGGTCCTTTCCAGATTTTCTTTTATTTCCTTTAAAACCAGTAGCCTTTAGGGAATTTATTTGGGGTATTTAAACTTTTTAAAAAAATTTGAGAAAATTCAGGTAGCCTCCCATATACATGTAGAAGCTCCACAAAAACTGGGGTGTCAAAATAAAATGTTTTGAACAACTTTTGTTCATAGGGTTTAAATAAGGCATTTTTCTTAAATTCTATTTATAATCCATTAGAATTTTTAAAGCAAGTTTAAAATATTAATTTTGAACTCTTGGAACTTCCTTGACAAATATATTAACTTCAAATAGTTTTTATCTTCATATAGAAAATATTTATTTGAAGGAAATAGATAGCTAAGTAGGGAAAATCATTTATTAAGATCATTTCGTTTAATTCAAGATCTTAATTTCTATTTGTTGAATAATTTGAGGAGTTTGCCTTAAATTCAAGTCACATTCCAAATTTGTGACCAGTGGGTTTTCAACTTAACATTCAAATATTTTGGTGTAATTATTCACCCAAGCAAACAATAAAACAAGAATTAACAATCATTTCAACCACAAGTCAAACAAGCAAACAATCACAACAATATCAACATCACATCCAAGATCACACAAATCAAACCACAAGAATTAATCACACCATCATTTACATACTTAACAATACTATCTTATAAAAATGATCACACTTAATTATGACAAGATGATATTTAAAACTATCTCAACTCCACCTTGGTATTTTTGAAAAGGGTTTTGAGCAAGGCAAAATATGTGGGGTAATATATTTCCCACTTGTTTTCTTTTTAAAAGGGAAGTGATAATCAAAGTTTATAAAATGGGAGTTGCATACAAATGCAAAATATCAAGTTTAAAAGATAGATAGGAGATAGCATATAGATCTCCATATTTTTGGGGAACACATAGTTTTGGAAATACTTTTTCTTTCTCAATTAATGGGTATTAGTTTTGGGTGTTGCTAAACCAAGTATCTTTGAAATGGAGTTGGCCAAAAGAAGAATGGAAACGATATATGGAATATTTTCTTGTCATAACATGCTCACCAAAGTTAAATATATTTTTATATTGGTTGGGTCTTATTTTTACTAGTCAAAACAATTTAAACAACAAGTCACACTAGGTTCAACATAGCAATGGGATGGAAAACACAATCATCAGTAAAATATTTCAAAAAGTTTTTGTTGGTTCTGAATTTTGGTCTTGTAAAAACTAAGTTTTTCTTAGTTTCCAAATTTGGGATGTGACAGTAGTTGCATGCAACTTTAAAATCAATTCAGCACATTGTGTAGCATCAAAATTATTTTGCACCGTAGATGGAAGAGGCAATAAATCAATAGGTGCACGAGGAACAAAACCATACACAATCTTAAAAGGGCACAACTTTGTGGTAGAATGCATAGAACGATTATAAGCAAATTCAATATGAGGCAAACAATCTTCCCACTTTTTCAAATTCTGTTTTAACACAGCCCTTAACATAGTAGACATAGTTCAATTCACTACTTCAGTTTGTCCATCAGTTTGGGGTGACATGTAGTACTGAATAATAATTTCATCCCCAACTTAGCCCATAAACATCTCCAAAAATGGCTAAGAAACTTAGTATCACGATCAGAAACAATAGTATTTGGCACACCATGCAAACGAATAATTTCACGAAAGAACAAATCAGCAACATGGGCAGCATCATCACTCTTGTGACAAGGAATAAAATGTGCCATCTTAAAAAATCTATCCACAACAACAAAAATGTTGTCCCTCCCCTTCTGAGTACGAGGCAATCCCAAAACAAAGTCCATAGAAATATCCTCCCAAGGTATACTAGGAACATGAAGAGGCATATATAAACCATGTGGATTTAGGCAGGACTTAGCTTTTTGACATGTAGTGCAGTGAGCAATAAACCTCTCAACATCCCGACGCATGCGTGGCCAAAAGAAGTGTGCAGCAAGCACGTCCTGTGTCTTCTTGACGCCAAAATGGACCATCAATCCTCCTTCATGCGCCTCCTGCAACAACAAAAGACGAACGGAACTATCTGGGATGCATAGTTTGTTAGCACGGAACACAAATCCATCATTGAGGATGAATTTGTGTGGGGACCCCGGACTAGCTGTCCGAAATACCCTTGTGCCTACAACATCAGCGATCCCATGATCAGTCTGTCGCTGAGCACAATCAAACTGGTATCAAAAGAACATCCATAAATACCGAATAAAATTTACTTACTTGATTGAAGTCATAACTTCAACAGATACTTGCAGCGGAAATCATCAAACAGCGTGGAGCCCAAGTCATTAGCCATAACCCCACAGGCAGCTGACTGGGAAGCGCCCTAGCTCGCATTGACGTCGTCGATCTCTCGGTCTTCAGCGTACTTTTTCTTGAACTCTGGACATGGGAATATCCAGGGACACAGCCATGAGTACATTTACGTACTCGCAAAACTACCCTCGACATGAGCATGCAATAGCATCATTTTTAGTATAACAAAACCCTTTATTTTGAGAAGACACCTCTATATCTTTGTTGAAAAGAAAAGAAGGCTTTTAGAACTTTTTCCCATAAATCTGTTTTTGTAAGAAGTCTCGTTTAAAACTCTTTCCCGAAAATACATCTTTGTTGGAAAGGTAAGAAGTCTCTTTTATAAACATTTTCCCGAAAATCATCACCAAGTTTATTTCTCCCAAAACTCCTCCTTGTTCGACCATAACCCTTCGTGGTCATTTAATCCCAACAACCTCATGCCGGCCCGTTGGCATAGTTGCATAAAACATCATTCACTTCATTTTCCTTTTTAAACCTCAAATCTTTCCAAAACTTGCACATGGTCAGAGGACAGCCTCCCAACTGTCCATATCCGAGGACTCGGCTATTCGAATAGTTTTACCCTCTGCAGAGGTAGCACGCTTTTCCCACATCCATCCGGCAACTCATCGTGTCAGCCACGTCCCGCCATACAAGGTGTATGCGAAGTTGAGTCACCGACCATAGCCTGTCCTTTGCTCATGCTAGTATAGGACCCTGCCGCTACGAAACTTTCCGTCGACACTCAGGCCAATTCCCCAACAGGAACCCCAAGTGTGAGGACTCGTAGTTCTGCCCGGCGAGCGAACCCTTCAATCCTCCCACCAACGTGTTAGGACCCAGGTCAGGGGGTAGGTCACCAAACCACTATCACCAAACCATTGTCACCAGACCATCGTCACCAAACCATCCCCTCATGGAACGAGGTCATCCTCGTTGTTGAGGCATCCAGTACTAATATGAGCAAACTATATGACTACGCCCTTTCCCATATGTGGGTAAATGTGGTCGCACAGGTTATCGGCTGGTCGTCATAGTACAAAGACACAATGTGCATTTTTCATAAACATCTCCATTCACCATTTCTGCATTTCCACACCGACATCTCGGTATCCCATATCCACACAAGTATTTCCAAAGGAGTTTTGAGTAAACAATATTTTTCCCATCCTATAGTTTGAAAAAGAAATTCCAGCTAATGTCTCCATATAGGGTGTCAAAATAATATACTTATATTTTGGAAAAGGGTTTTCAAAATCATAGCTTTTGTGGCAAACACCACATAAATCACTTTTGCTCTTTTATAAGGAAAACATGTGAATCAAAATAGATGTATATAAATGCAAGCTCAGAGGATAGCTTGCCTGATTTCAGCATGATGTTCCTGGACTTCTCCTCATTGATCAAAGAAATAAACTCTCATCGTTCTCCGATAAATCCATTCCAAATACCACCCCGGTAGCGTTTATCTCTAGCGTCGCAACATGAAAATAAAACAACACGCAATAAGCAAACCAAACCACAAGTGGTATACAAACAAGTAATCAATCACAACATAGCACTAATTTAATCAAGCAACAAACTAAGATCTACCTTTACAAGGGCATTATACTCACAGGAGTATAACACCAAACACATGCTAAAAACATCGAGCACCCAGACATCTTCTACTAAAGGTACTTAACAACTATTTTCTCTAAACAGGAAATACTTCAGACAAAAGTTAAGTCACCAAATAATTTCGGTAATTTAAATTGAAGACAACCAAGTTTAACAAGCAAGGCAACATACTAATCACACAAAATAATCTAACTTCAAAACAAACAAGCATAGTAATTTCTAATTACTAGGAGAAGACTATATAGGGAATAAAACTTTAACAAATACATGACTAACAAGTAGTTCCCCTAACATGCTAGTAAAACAAGGAGGCATGTCCTAACAGTGGATTACCACCACACACAAGCTAGGAAACACATTTGTGATAATAAAGTTATAACACAACAACTAATAAAGTCCTAATAAAAATAGGCAGAAAATGCCTAAACCTTATAATTAGCACCACAGTCAAACAGTGACTCCTAAATTCAAACCAATTTAGGGATATGTTCTCCTATACATATAGAAGACATTCCAATTGGATTCATTCCAAAATTCATCTCCTAAAAATCTACAAAAATCACCAAAGTGCCACTGGTGTGTTTTCAAGAATGAATAGAACTTTTGTTTTAGGTTTCATTTGCAAGCAAGGCCAACTGATCTGGAAAGGTAGCATATCAACCTATCCAGAGAATTTTAGTTTGCAATTTTTGGATACATAAAACTCTAGATATTGAATAATTAGTGAAATAGATACTTTTTACTAGATTAACTCTAGCACACACATAACTACACATTTTGGAAAAGGGCCAGTGCCACATGGTTAAGAAAACACATATGAATGCTACAAAATTTAAACCACTCAATTATCTATCACAGATCTACCACAAACGAATTAAAACTACACTGCAATAACACAGGAAACTAAAATAAGGAATTAGATTTATATTTAAAAAAAAAAAAAAAAAAAAAACGTAAAAGGGCCAGATCTGGGGCTGGACCTAGCAGCATAGTGCTGGGCCGGCCCATTACGCGAACGAACGGGTACGGGGCCCTTCTTCTTCGTTGTGATACGCACAGAGGAGGAGGCGAGCTGGAGCTCCAGGGCGGCGATGGCGTGCTCACCTAGGGCTGCTCCCAGGCGACGTCGAGGAAGGATTCGAGGTGCTGAGGGCGTGGGGATGTCGGGGGTGGCAGAAGAACTTGACGGCGGGCTCGAAGACGGCGGGGAGCTTGCTCGACATTTCGACGGCCGGAATTGGGGAAGACAAGCACGTGCGCCACAACGACGGCGAACTGGCACGATTCCTTCATCGGGGAGGGAGAGGACGATACGGCGAAGCTTCTGGTGCTCTTCGAGTGGCTCGGGGATGCTTAAATCGACGGCGGCGAGCTTCGGCCGTGGCGCTACGGTTTCGAGCCGTGAAAGAAAAATCAAAATGGGAGGGAGAGAGAGAGCGAGTGAGTGAGCAGGGGGAGGCAGAGGAGCGGCGTCGGGGCGTTCATATCCTCTACGCAGGGGGGGACAGGGGAGAGGAGAGAGGGGGGGGGGTCCGGTGTAGTGCGACGCGGGAGAGGAGCACGGTGGCATGGCGTTGCTCTGTTCTGGCCGCGTGGTCGGGGACGAGCTGAGGGACAGCGAGGGGAACGGAACACGGCCGCGGAGGAGCTGGGCTGGGGCAGACGCGGCGAGAGGGGCCCGGGCGGCGAGGGGCGGCGGGGGCAAGGTGCGGGGAACACGGTGGCCGTGCCGTGCGGCCACTGCAGCTACAGGGAGATGACCATCTTGCAGATAGCCCCCTGGATTCCCTTTTTCCTATTACAATTTAGTCCTTTTCTATTTCCTTCAAAACCAGTAGCTCTTAGGGATTTTAATTGGGGCATTTAAACATTTTATAAAAATTTGAGAAAATTCATGTAGCCTCCCATATACTTGTAGAAGCTCCACAAAAATTGGTGTTGAGAAATAAAATGTTTTGAACATAATTTGTTCATAGAGTTTAAACATGTTATTATTGGTAAATTCAATTTGACAAATTGAAATATCTTTGTAATTGAAGCTTAGATATTTTGAGGAGAGAGTAATATGCTAATGAGATGGTTATCATCTCATTCCTGAATTTTATAGGATAAAATAATTGTTACAACAAATTAGAGGAATAGGTGGAGAGGGAAATTAAATAAGATTCTTTCTTTTAATCAAGATTTTGTTTTGAGAGAGAGAAAGTAATCATAGGGGCCTTGTTTTGGTTTTCAAGTCACATTCCAAATTTGTGACCAGGGTTTTATATTTGTGTGAGGCACAGCTGAGGAATTGTCCTCACAAGCAACAGACACAACAAGATCATCATCACAATCAAGTCCACACAAGGTCAAACACAGCAGTGGGAAGTAAAACACAATCATCAGTGAAACATTTCAAAAAGTTTTTGTTGGTTCTGAATTTTGGGTCTTGTGAAATTAAGTTTTTCTTAGTTTCTAAATTTGGGATGTGACAGCTCTTCCCCCCTTAAAAATAAATCTCGTCCTCGAGATTTGTCCGGTGGTAACAGGGGAGTACGAGGGCACGGGTTTTGGGCTGGTTATACTTCTGAGGTCGTTGCTTCTTTAGTAAAGTCACCATGTGAGATCTTGATAAATTGATGCTGCGAGGCTTTCTCTGTTGATAAACTTCTGTGCTGAGTTCAGATCCTTTATGATGGGGTTGTCTTGACGATTGACTCGGATGGATAGTCTTGGTCGGCTGTTTCCAGATTCGGCAAGGTTAAAGCGCAAGGAACTAATTATTAATATGTTCTTGCATACCTACTGCAGGTCTTCCCCCTTAAAAAGGGGTTTTTGAAGGTTCAACCTGAAGGTTGCAGCTGGAGTAGACTTGGAGGCATTGTTCTTCTTGGGTAGCTTGAAAATCTTCGTCTTGGATGTCATTCCTCGGTGCTTGGGGTTGATGCAGATATCACTTCCTGGTATTGTCTCCTTACAAGGGTCGCAGGTGGGGACGCGTTGTTCTCAGGATGCGTCAAGTCTGGGCACTTGACTCTCTCCGGTTTCTAGTTAGAAGAAGGAGGTTATAACTTCTAAATGCGTCTGGACGTTCTTAGTGGTTGATGTCGCCAACAACAGGTGCTTCCGTCGTTTGATTCCTCTTAGTGACTTCTAGTAGATCTTCTTCACGCTTTTCTTCCTTCGGCTTGACAGGAAAAAGGCTGGTCCTGAATGGCTTCTTTGGTTCTAGGTCTTCACGAAGCTTTGCAGGTGTCTTCACAAGTAAGTTATAGTGCACCAGAATAGTTAGGGTTTCCGGGAAAACTTTCTGGTTGAGGGGCTTAAGTTAGTTTTCAAGGGAGTTGGGTGTTATACTCTGAACACCAAACTTTTTATATCTAAGATCTGAAACAACCAACTTTACATAGGCCTATAATTCTCAAGTATTCAAAATACCATTCCAAAAATTCTAGTAAGGCCACTACTATCAACAGTTAACTGAATCATGACTTTTGCCCAAGCTAAAGTTATTAATCCACCATCATCTTCTTCGGGCATAACTCTTTATCATATCATAGTTCAATCTATCGGATATCCATCAAAACTTTTAAGGCAAAATCCTCCCATTATATCCTATCACAAAATCGTAGTGGTCCACCAATTATTTCTTGATTGATCCCAGATAGGCATATCTCATTTTATCTTACTCCTTCAGGTGGTTGTTTTCCCACGACCATATCTTCAAAGCTAAATAAAGCATCCAGCAGTCATGTGATCATTCCATCAAGAATTTCCCCACTTTCTAACCAAATTCAGATTTTATCTCAACACTTTTGGGCCTTGATCTCATAATCAAAGATAAAAGATCTTTCTAAGAATAATCCAAACAGAGCGTGACAAGCTCTGAAAACTACTGTCACCTAGAATGTCTTGCTACTAGACCAAGTCATATTGATTCCTAGAATCCGATAAACATTCACTTATCCTCCACCAATTATTTCTTGCGTACAACGATCTACTCATTTGCTAACCCATCTTTGTCCACTTCCTATAATTCCATAAGAATTTAGTACAAGGGTCACTTGCCTAAGAATCACCCTAAACATTCCAATACCGGAGTATTCTTCTTAATTTACTTGCTTCTAACCAATCCAAACATCATTTTATCAGCAAGTGATTCCTAAAAATCCAATAAACTTCACCTTTATTTCTTAAACCTTAAATCAAGGGTCACATCTCCTAGTTCCAGATAACCACCAATGGTTGGGGACCACAACTGGTTAGCCCCAGAGTATTAATCAAATATCTCATCTGTCCAATCCCAATTATTTTATCGATCCACTCCAAGTTTTCACTTCGATTCTGAACCCCAAATTTTTGATATTACTAACATCATCCACCAAATTCTGATCTCATCACTAGATTCTCAAGGGGTCCTGCTGACTAATAATCTTATAGTCCAACACTCTTATATCATCCTAAAGTCTCCTGTCTACCAACTAGTTTTGAGTCGTCCACTGGCACCTCTTAATGGTCCCTAGAAAAATTTAGTGGGGAACCTTCGCACCAGTTGTTTTTCAAAAGGTTACCTTTTTTCTTTTCTTGTTTTCGGAAATCACATCCTTGGGGAAACACTATAAATCTTCATGTGATTTTCTTACTTAGAACTTGAGTAACTCCTAAGGTATACACTTAACTTAAGAAAATTATTATTGTCCTTGATTTGAGTTGTAACCTCATTTGCTTCACCCCTGTGGTGAAGGCATCCACTTAGTCCGGGCAAGCTTTCCATTAGTTAGTTGTATATAATTGTGGAGGTCTTTTATAACATCAATTGCCTTATTCTTACGAGAAGAATTTGCTAACAAGGTAGCTAGTCTTGTCATCAAACTACTTTTCATATTCCAGAGGCGGAGGTGGACTGGATTATCTAAGGTTCCGTTTATTTGCATATGACACTCAATTGTCTGAGCATACAAAAGTGATTTGTTAACAAGTTCATGAGGCTTGTTACCAAACTACTTCTATATAACACGAACATTAAAATATCACACTATTTCCAGAGAGATTTATAATAGTAGATTCTGATATATGAGTTCCCAAATAATCAAGGAGGGTCTGGCATATTGCTTCCTTGCCAACCTAAGAAATCTCTCTTCAATGTCTTCTGTCGTAGTTCCTCCTTCTTACGGTCTCTGAGCTCGAATCTTCATGGCAACTCTTATACACTCCTTGGGTTCTCCTAGTTACTGATTCTAAATGAGCCTCCTTATGTCCTCGTCTCTTGTCAAGGCTTGCAGTCTTAGAAGATTAATTAGTACTATCGTGGACTTAAGTCAGGTGTTAATCTAAAGTTAGATAAGTTATGTTAGTTATGTTAGTTTTCATATTCTTTTGTTAGTCCGACGGGATACGACCAGTGTCATCTACCGTCGGGTCTTGAATCATCATCTTTCTCGATGGCTTGATGTGGTGGTACAAAACGACATATGAAAGCCGCTGTCTGTTTTGCAGAAGTTCACAGAGTCTTGGGGTAGAGAGTATTCCATACCTTGCTCCTCTTACTAGGAGAAAATTTTCTGAAGGGTTTTCTAAGTCTGACTTTTGAGAGGGTACAAAAAGTACATCTATGGCCAACAAGGCAAAAATGTTGTTGCAAACAGTCGAAAATAAAGCAACAGATAAAGTGTGGTTACCTTGGGTTCCCGACAAGGCGTGTTTTGTGAAACACCCAAGGAAAACAACACATAATAAATGCAACACACAAACAAAGACCAATCAAGGTACTTTTAGCACCAACAGACGTTTAATACCGTGGAATGTGGGGATTGCTCAAGTAAAACGAGCTTATCCTATTGACCCTATGGGTCCTTGTATCTCGAGGATTTTCTTCACCTTGTCCAAGTGGGAAACTTTGGCGGTGAAATTACTGCGATTTCGGAAGGTTGCACGGATCATCGGTCTTCGCATATAAATCGCCTTGCTGTTGAAGTCTTCGGGTTGCTAAGTACCCAGGTCTGGTTTGGGGTGTCGTCAAGTATGTAAGTTTGAATGGAGGTAAGACAACAGATGGAAACTTTTGATAAACTTTTAGACAAGAGATAAGGTTTAGAATAATTCGAGAAGGTGAAAAGAGTGGAAGCTACACTTAGGCTTCCTTAGATACAAGTAATTTTAGGTAGTAATATTTTTTTTTCCAAAATAATTCTCTCGTATGGGCCTTGGAGAAACAGGGCTGTTGAAGTCTTCATTTTATCGCCTTAGTCTTCAGCTGGAATACTTGGGATTGTCGAGGTAGTAACCGAGTGGAATTGTCGATATTGAGTTGAGGTCTTCGAGGTTTCTTGCTTTATTGATACTGACGATCTTGGTTTTTGCAGATCAATCACCTTGATGCTGAATGTTGAATATTTGAGATGGAAGCTTTTTCTTGTAGGTGCTAGCTAATCAGGTCTCACTTGGGTTCATCGTCAAGTATTTTGAACGGGTAAGGGAGAGTAGAGAAATCCTTGGAAAATCTTAAAATAGAGGGATGAGACTCAGAAATATTTGAGAAGATACGAAGAGTGGAAGTTATTTTTGGACTTCCTTGGAAAAATATATTTTTGGTATTAATAGATTTTTAATCAAATATTTCTTTACTAACTAACGTCCATGCTAACTAAGGTCTGTTACAGTCAGGATGGCTCTGATACCAAGTCTGTGGGGACCCCGGACTAGCTGTCCGAAATACCCTTGTGCCTACAACATCAGCGATCCCATGATCAGTCTGTCGCTGAGCACAATCAAACTGGTATCAAAAGAACATCCATAAATACCGAATAAAATTTACTTACTTGATTGAAGTCATAACTTCAACAGATACTTGCAGCGGAAATCATCAAACAGCGTGGAGCCCAAGTCATTAGCCATAACCCCACAGGCAGCTGACTGGGAAGCGCCCTAGCTCGCATTGACGTCGTCGATCTCTCGGTCTTCAGCGTACTTTTTCTTGAACTCTGGACATGGGAATATCCAGGGACACAGCCATGAGTACATTTACGTACTCGCAAAACTACCCTCGACATGAGCATGCAATAGCATCATTTTTAGTATAACAAAACCCTTTATTTTGAGAAGACACCTCTATATCTTTGTTGAAAAGAAAAGAAGGCTTTTAGAACTTTTTCCCATAAATCTGTTTTTGTAAGAAGTCTCGTTTAAAACTCTTTCCCGAAAATACATCTTTGTTGGAAAGGTAAGAAGTCTCTTTTATAAACATTTTCCCGAAAATCATCACCAAGTTTATTTCTCCCAAAACTCCTCCTTGTTCGACCATAACCCTTCGTGGTCATTTAATCCCAACAACCTCATGCCGGCCCGTTGGCATAGTTGCATAAAACATCATTCACTTCATTTTCCTTTTTAAACCTCAAATCTTTCCAAAACTTGCACATGGTCAGAGGACAGCCTCCCAACTGTCCATATCCGAGGACTCGGCTATTCGAATAGTTTTACCCTCTGCAGAGGTAGCACGCTTTTCCCACATCCATCCGGCAACTCATCGTGTCAGCCACGTCCCGCCATACAAGGTGTATGCGAAGTTGAGTCACCGACCATAGCCTGTCCTTTGCTCATGCTAGTATAGGACCCTGCCGCTACGAAACTTTCCGTCGACACTCAGGCCAATTCCCCAACAGGAACCCCAAGTGTGAGGACTCGTAGTTCTGCCCGGCGAGCGAACCCTTCAATCCTCCCACCAACGTGTTAGGACCAGGTCAGGGGGTAGGTCACCAAACCACTATCACCAAACCATTGTCACCAGACCATCGTCACCAAACCATCCCCTCATGGAACGAGGTCATCCTCGTTGTTGAGGCATCCAGTACTAATATGAGCAAACTATATGACTACGCCCTTTCCCATATGTGGGTAAATGTGGTCGCACAGGTTATCGGCTGGTCGTCATAGTACAAAGACACAATGTGCATTTTTCATAAACATCTCCATTCACCATTTCTGCATTTCCACACCGACATCTCGGTATCCCATATCCACACAAGTATTTCCAAAGGAGTTTTGAGTAAACAATATTTTTCCCATCCTATAGTTTGAAAAAGAAATTCCAGCTAATGTCTCCATATAGGGTGTCAAAATAATATACTTATATTTTGGAAAAGGGTTTTCAAAATCATAGCTTTTGTGGCAAACACCACATAAATCACTTTTGCTCTTTTATAAGGAAAACATGTGAATCAAAATAGATGTATATAAATGCAAGCTCAGAGGATAGCTTGCCTGATTTCAGCATGATGTTCCTGGACTTCTCCTCATTGATCAAAGAAATAAACTCTCATCGTTCTCCGATAAATCCATTCCAAATACCACCCCGGTAGCGTTTATCTCTAGCGTCGCAACATGAAAATAAAACAACACGCAATAAGCAAACCAAACCACAAGTGGTATACAAACAAGTAATCAATCACAACATAGCACTAATTTAATCAAGCAACAAACTAAGATCTACCTTTACAAGGGCATTATACTCACAGGAGTATAACACCAAACACATGCTAAAAACATCGAGCACCCAGACATCTTCTACTAAAGGTACTTAACAACTATTTTCTCTAAACAGGAAATACTTCAGACAAAAGTTAAGTCACCAAATAATTTCGGTAATTTAAATTGAAGACAACCAAGTTAACAAGCAAGGCAACATACTAATCACACAAAATAATCTAACTTCAAAACAAACAAGCATAGTAATTTCTAATTACTAGGAGAAGACTATATAGGGAATAAAACTTTAACAAATACATGACTAACAAGTAGTTCCCCTAACATGCTAGTAAAACAAGGAGGCATGTCCTAACAGTGGATTACCACCACACACAAGCTAGGAAACACATTTGTGATAATAAAGTTATAACACAACAACTAATAAAGTCCTAATAAAAATAGGCAGAAAATGCCTAAACCTTATAATTAGCACCACAGTCAAACAGTGACTCCTAAATTCAAACCAATTTAGGGATATGTTCTCCTATACATATAGAAGACATTCCAATTGGATTCATTCCAAAATTCATCTCCTAAAAATCTACAAAAATCACCAAAGTGCCACTGGTGTTTTCAAGAATGAATAGAACTTTTGTTTTAGGTTTCATTTGCAAGCAAGGCCAACTGATCTGGAAAGGTAGCATATCAACCTATCCAGAGAATTTTAGTTTGCAATTTTTGGATACATAAAACTCTAGATATTGAATAATTAGTGAAATAGATACTTTTTACTAGATTAACTCTAGCACACACATAACTACTACATTTTGGAAAAGGGCCAGTGCCACATGGTTAAGAAAACACATATGAATGCTACAAAATTTAAACCACTCAATTATCTATCACAGATCTACCACAAACGAATTAAAACTACACTGCAATAACACAGGAAACTAAAATAAGGAATTAGATTTATATTTAAAAAAAAAAAAAAAAAAAAACGTAAAAGGGCCAGATCTGGGGCTGGACCTAGCAGCATAGTGCTGGGCCGGCCCATTACGCGAACGAACGGGTACGGGGCCCTTCTTCTTCGTTGTGATACGCACAGAGGAGGAGGCGAGCTGGAGCTCCAGGGCGGCGATGGCGTGCTCACCTAGGGCTGCTCCCAGGCGACGTCGAGGAAGGATTCGAGGTGCTGAGGGCGTGGGGATGTCGGGGGTGGCAGAAGAACTTGACGGCGGGCTCGAAGACGGCGGGGAGCTTGCTCGACATTTCGACGGCCGAATTGGGGAAGACAAGCACGTGCGCCACAACGACGGCGAACTGGCACGATTCCTTCATCGGGGAGGGAGAGGACGATACGGCGAAGCTTCTGGTGCTCTTCGAGTGGCTCGGGGATGCTTAAATCGACGGCGGCGAGCTTCGGCCGTGGCGCTACGGTTTTCGAGCCGTGAAAGAAAAATCAAAATGGGAGGGAGAGAGAGAGCGAGTGAGTGAGCAGGGGGGGAGGCAGAGGAGCGGCGTCGGGGCGTTCATATCCTCTACGCAGGGGGGGACAGGGGAGAGGAGAGAGGGGGGGGGGGTCCGGTGTAGTGCGACCGGGAGAGGAGCACGGTGGCATGGCGTTGCTCTGTTCTGGCCGCGTGGTCGGGGACGAGCTGAGGGACAGCGAGGGGAACGGAACACGGCCGCGGAGGAGCTGGGCTGGGGCAGACGCGGCGAGAGGGGCCCGCGGTGAGGGGCGGCGGGGGCAAGGTGCGGGGAACACGGTGGCCGTGCCGTGCGGCCACTGCAGCTACAGGGGAGATGACCATCTTGCAGATAGCCCCTGGATTCCCTTTTTCCTATTACAATTTAGTCCTTTTCTATTTCCTTCAAAACCAGTAGCTCTTAGGGATTTTAATTGGGGCATTTAAACATTTTATAAAAATTTGAGAAAATTCATGTAGCCTCCCATATACTTGTAGAAGCTCCACAAAAATTGTGTTGAGAAATAAAATGTTTTGAACATAATTTGTTCATAGAGTTTAAACATGTTATTATTGGTAAATTCAATTTGACAAATTGAAATATCTTTGTAATTGAAGCTTAGATATTTGAGGAGAGAGTAATATGCTAATGAGATGGTTATCATCTCATTCCTGAATTTTATAGGATAAAATAATTGTTACAACAAATTAGAGGAATAGGTGGAGAGGGAAATTAAATAAGATTCTTTCTTTTAATCAAGATTTTGTTTTGAGAGAGAGAAAGTAATCATAGGGGCCTTGTTTTGGTTTTCAAGTCACATTCCAAATTTGTGACCAGGGTTTTATATTTGTGTGAGGCACAGCTGAGGAATTGTCCTCACAAGCAACAGACACAACAAGATCATCATCACAATCAAGTCCACACAAGGTCAAACACAGCAGTGGGAAGTAAAACACAATCATCAGTGAAACATTTCAAAAAGTTTTTGTTGGTTCTGAATTTTGGGTCTTGTGAAATTAAGTTTTTCTTAGTTTCTAAATTTGGGATGTGACAATTTGTTCCACGTTCTTCCTTCCTTACAACGCTGCAACACATCTTTAAACTCAACATCATGCACATATTCTTCTTTTATGGTTTCCAATCCAAATATTTTGAAATCAAGCTGAGAAAGCATGGTATATCGACGTGACAAAGCATCAGCAATAATATTGTTTTTATACCCTTTTTGTGTTTAATGACATAAGGAAAAGACTCAATAAACTCAACCTACTTAACATGTCTACGATTCAGTTTAGCTTGATTACGAATATGCTTCAAAGATTCATGATCAGAATGTATAACAAATTCTCGGGGCCACAAATAATGTTGCCAAGTCTCCAAAGTCCGAACCAGAGCATAATTCCTTATCATAAGTAGAATAATTCAGACTAGCCCCACTCAGTTTTTCACTAAAATATGCAACAGGTTTACCATCTAACCACTCATAGAGGCCAAATTTAGTTTTAAATGTTGTTTTCCATTCATGTCCTAATTGCATACGAATTTGGTGGTAACCACTAAGCAAATCAACTTTAGAAAACATGGTAGAACCACTCAGCTCATCAAGCATATCGTCCAAACGTGATATAGGTTGTCTATAACGAATTGTAATATTGTTTATAGCCCTACAATCAGTGCACATTCTAGATGATCCATCTTTCTTAGGTACCAATAAAATCGGAACTGCACAAGGACTAAGAGACTCACGAATATAACCTTTATCGAGTAGTTCTTGAATTTTCGTTCAATTTCTTTAGTCTCCTCAGGATTGGTACGGTATGTCGCGCGTTACGAAGTGAAGCTCTAGGAATCAAATCAATTTGATGTTCTATTCCGCGAATGGGTGGCAGCCCCGGGGCATCTCTTTGGGAAAAACGTCCGCAAACTCCTGCAAAATGTTAGCAACGGCATGGGGCAAGGAAGGAGGCATATCCTCAAATGAAAACAGTACTTCTTTGCAAATAATTGCATAACACACAGAAGTAGTAACATCCAATTCAGAAATATCAGATTTGGTAGCAAGTAAAGATGGATGTTTCAAGCGAATTTCATTAGAAGTGAAGATCCAGATTTATGAACTTTCGGAGGTGGCATTACTTCATTAGCAACAATCTGATTCTCACTCATATTTTTCTGCTCAGTTTTTGCTCTACTAGCTCTAGCAAGATCATCTTTCAAAATTTGTTCAGGAATCATGGGTTTACGACCAATTTTCTTTCCATGTGCACAAGAGTATAATGATTAGTTTTACCAATATGAACAATTCTTTATCAAATTGCCATGGTCTACCAAGTAACAACGAACAAGCTTGCATGGGCACAACATCACAATCAACAAAATCAGAATATGGGCCAATGGAAAAATGCACTCTCGCTGTACAAGTTACTTTGAGTCTACCTGTAGTGTCGAAGCATTGAATGTGGTATGGATGGTGATGTTGTCGTGTGGCTATAGAGAGCTTATCCACCATATCAATGCTTACCAAATTGTTACAACTCCCACCATCAATAATGATCCGAATATCACGATCCTTCACAACCCCACTGGTTTGGAACAAATTATGGCGTTGATCATGCTCCGCTTGACTTAGTTGCACACTCAAAGCACGCTGTGCAACCAAGCTCTTGTAGGTATCCGCAGCTTCGGCGACCATAAACTCCACATCTTGCTCCGGATGGCCATCGTCCCCTTGCTGCGCAGAAATAAGAGCAAGTGTTTCCTCATCATAATCACTAGCAGAATCATACTCACCATCTTCACGCACGATCATGACGCGTTGTGTTCTGCACTCTCTCACAATATGACCATAACCCCAGCATTTGCGGCACTGAATGTCCGTGTCCTGCCCGTGAGCCCGCAGAAGACGCTGAACTCCTGGCAGGATCATCAGATGTCGATGGTGGGTCGGTGCAGTTGCGCGGGAGGGCGAGATGGTGGACCTGTTAGCCGAAGAAGGTGGTGCAGCGCTACGTGATGCGGCATCCGGCTGGCGTGACGTCCATGACGGTACGCCCTGCAGAAAAGTTAGGTCTTGGCCGCGGTTGTCGATCCTGCACTTCACGTTCAGCTTTGCAAGCAAGATGAAATAAACGAGTGATGGTAGGATATTCCTTGTAGTCTAAGTGTCGCAGCAGTGGAACATGGGGTTCCCCTGATGGTGCCAAAGTGGGTCCTCCACTGGGGCCCACCAAGAAGATGAACAAGGCAAGGAGTCAAGTACAGCAGATGGGTTAGCCCATCTGCCTCAAGGACACCCGACAAGTTCGACATCTATCTGTGGCTAAGGACCAGGTGACCTTCCGGGTCACCTCCTCGCCCGAGAACCAGGCAAGACACCCGCGGGTCCGTGCTCCCGGCAGGAGGCCGGCGCGCCCCCGGGTATCTATCCGTACCATCGAGAGGACAAGATCGCCAGCTCGCCGGAAGCTGGTGGAAGACTTGGGCGCCAAGATGAAGGCCACGCCCTGGTGACGTTGCCACGAGCGTAGTTGGTGGGGCGGACAGGCTTTGTCCGTCCCACCTTTTCCAAGGCGGACGACCACGCCACCCTCCTCAGAACGCTTGGAGGAAGAGTGCCGCGTCTCCTCCAAGGACCGCCGGGGGGTTTTTCCCGCCAAGACCCCTCACACCTTTCGCGTGCCCATGTCGGATCCCCTTAGCCTATAAAAGGAGGACCATGGCACCGACGAGGGGAGGACGAACAAAGATAGAATCAAGCTAGAGCTCCGGCAAGACTAGACTAGGGTTTGGAAGGTAGAGAGAGAGGTGATCTCCCCAGGGCAGGATCTGCTCTTCGTCTACCTCCGGCCGAAACTCTGTCGGGTTCACCCCAGAACACCCTTGTACACACACCATGATGAACCTCTCAATCCAGACATGCAGGAGTAGGGCTTTTAGCCTCCGGGCGGCCTGAACCTGGGTAACTCTGTGTGTCCTGCTGTGTTGTTCGATCTCTCTCTCGACGAAGAACTTGGCGTCCTTGCTCCCGGGTAAGGCGTCTTCCAGCCTCCTTCGCGCCCCGTGCCGAACCTAAAAAGGGGTATCATCTACTCCCGGTGTCCGTCACCGAGACACGACATCTGGCGCGCCAGGTAGGGGGTGCAAGCGCTGGATTCGTCTTCTTCTTCATCAACTTCAAGTTCTTCGTCAAGCATGCCGCCGAGGAAGAAGATCGATGCCACTACCTCCAAGGCCACGTCTCCTTCACACACTCAGGCCTCCGCCAGCGCCGCGCTGTGGATGCGCGTCAGCCTGCTCCTCTGCAGGCCCCACCTGCGGAAAGGTGGTCGGAGAGGGCCAACACCAACAAGAACGTCGACCCTGACGAACCGGCGGCTCCTGGACTGTCCTCCGAGCCGCCCCCATGCTCGGGGAGAAAAGCGTCGGGAACGGCGCGGGCAAGGGTCACGACGCCAAGGAGGGGCGAGATCACGTCCGCGCCAGTGGAGGTCCCCGAAGCTTCAAAAGCAAGTCCTCTACGCACTTGCCCTCGGACGCACAGCTCGCCACGACGCTCTTGTTGCTGCCAAGGCTCTCATGCAGTTCCCTCCGAGCTCTGGCGATCCCAAGGTTTACCAAGAATGGAGAGCCCGTGTGGAGGCACTCCTCGACTTCGCCGACGGCGGCCCAGCCCGACGTAACTCGAGCTCCCACCGTCAACGGTCCCGAGGCTGGAGGACGCAAGGCGCATGAACCACAGGGTCAACCCCTGGCGAGCGCCGAGGCGAGACGGAGCCTCCTCGCACCGCTCCACCGATGGCGAACCGGCTGAACCGCGATCGCGGCAAGGCCATCTCCGTCGGGTCATCTACCACGCGCAACCGGGATCTTCGCCACGACCTCAACAACCGTCTAACCGAGGATATGCGCACCCGCATCGAACGTCGTCACGAGCGTCATCGCCGGAGGATCGGACGACGACATCGCTGAAGGGTGCCTCGCCCTTGCCCCTGAGCTCCGACGGGTCACCTGGCCCAAGAAGTTCAAGATCGACGTCCTCCGCTACGAGGCACTACGAACCCCGGACTTCCTGCAGCTTTACTCCCTAGCTGCGGCAGTCGCCGGGGACGACGAGATGATGATGACCAGCTGGTTCCCGCTGGCCCTGAAGGGAGATGCCCAGACATGGCTTCTCAACCTTCCCAAGTGCTCCATTCGTTCCTGGAGGACCCTGAAGGAACAGTTCCTGGGGCTTTCCAAGGCGGGTACGAGCGCCCGGGGGCTCCCAGCGACCTCCACGACTTCAAGCAACTTCCGGGTGAAACTCTTCGCAAGTTCATCCAGCGCTTCACCCAGAAGATGAACACAATCCCCTGCATCAAGCAAGAGCTGGTGATCGCTTCTTTTCACGCCAACGTCCGCAATACCCGGATGCGAGAAGTTGAGCAATCGCCGCGTCGAATCCACCTGCGAGCTCTGGGAGCTGGCGGATCGATGCGCCCGAGCTGAGGAGGGGGCTAAGTTCCCGGGGAGGATGAACCCGAGGACAAAGCCACCCCCGCCAAGAACAAGAAGCGGGACTCTGGACCCGACAAGCGCATCTTCGTCACCGAACCCCTTCCCAAGAAGGCCAAGCCTGCGGCGGCCTCTGAGGGAGAAGACGACCCATGGTGCCACATTCATCCTGACGGCAACCACCTTCTCAAGGACTGCCGCCAACTCAAGAACCTCGCCATACGAGAGCAGCGTCGGGCCGACGGGGTAAGCTTGGACGGCTGCTACAACTGTGGCGTCATTGGGCACGTCGCTCGTGACTGTCCCACGGTCGCCAAGGCGGAGGCGGCCGTGGATGGGGCCGCGGCGGTGGCCGCGGGGGACGAGGAGGACGCGGCGGCCAAGGCGGTCGTGAACAGAACAACCAGGAAGGCGCCTCCAACAAGGAAGCTCCGGCTCCTCAGGGAGGCGGCGGCGGAAGGTTCCAGGAAGTCACCGGAGTTGTCGGGTGCATTCACGGGGGAGCCTCTCTGCCTCCATCCAACGGCGCGTGTAAGAGGCTGGTCCGGGAGCTTAACGCGGTTGCTTCTGCTCCGCCCAAGCCCCTGGAATGGTCTGGGCAGGTCATCTCCTTCGACCCGGAGGACCATCCTGCCAGTGTGGCCGGGGTGGGAACGCTTCCTCTGATCGTTTCGCCCGTCATCCACAACTACAAGGTCACCAAGATGCTGGTCGACGGAGGCTCCAGCCTCAACCTTCTGACGGCGAAGGTGCTGGCCATTCTGCAAATTCCTTTTTCTCGCCTGCAAGACACCGGTGTGTTCCAAGGCGTGAATGGAAGCGTCACTCGGCCGCTGGGGAAGAACGCTCCCTGTCACCTTCGGTGACCAGGAGAACTTCACCGAGGACATCGTCTTCGACATTGCGGACACGCCACTTCCGTACAACGGCATACTTGGCCGGCCGGCCCTAGCCAAGTTCATGGCCGTCTCGCACTTCGCCTACAACATGATGAAGATCCCGCGGTCTGGGGAGTGATCACGATCAAGGCCGACGTCGACGACGCTATCTTTTGCGTTCAGAAGCTGAACCAGACGGTGGCGGCGACCTCGGACGTTCCGCAAGATGTACAGGAAGCTGATGTCGGTGCATTCTCTGGGGACGGAGGGTACCCCGGAGGCTCGACATCAACTTCCTCCAAGAAGGCGTCATTTCATGAAGACCCGCAATGACCAAGAAGGTGGCGTTGACCAGTGACGGGAGTCGATCCATCACCATCGGCGCCCGCCTCACCGACAAATAGGAAAGCGCGCTCGTCGCCTTCCTTCGGGAAAACTCTGACGTCTTCGCATGGGAAGCGTCAGGGCTACCCGGCGTACCAAGGGAGGTGATCGAGCACAAACTGGCGGTCAGCAAAGACGCTCGCCCGATAAAACAAGTTCTACGCAGACAAAGCAAGGAAAAACTGGAGTTCATCGTGTCCGAGGTTGACAAACTGGAAGAAGCTGGCGTCATCAGGAAGGTGCCCCACCCAACCTGGGTGGCCAACCCTGTGGTGGTGCCAAAGCCCATGACCTTCAAGTGGCGGCTCTGCATCGACTTCACCGACTTGAACAAGGCCTGCCCCAAGGATCCTTTCCCACTACCCCGGATTGATCTCATCGTGGATTCAACCGCCGGGTGCGAGCTCCTGTGCTTCCTGGATGCTTTCTCCGGGTACCACCAGATCATGATGGCAGTGGAGGATCAGGAGAAGACGGCCTTCATCACACCCAAGGGCTGCTACTGCTACACCCGGATGCCTTTTGGTCTCCGGAACGCCGGCGCAACCTTTCAGCGCGCCATGCAAGCATGTCTTGGGTCCCAGCTGGGCCGCAACGTGGAGGCATACATCGACGACATCGTGGTCAAGACTCGGTACAAGGACTCCCTCATTCAAGATCTGCACGAGACCTTCAACAACCTTCGTCGGGTCAACTTCAAGCTTAACCCCGACAAGTGCGTGTTTGGGGTCCCGTCCGGCAAGCTACTGGGGTTCTTAATCTCCCACCGGGGATTGAGGCCAATCCCGACAAGATCAAGGCCATCGAGCGCATGGAGGCCCACGGCGAGTCAAGGACGTACAACGCCTCAACGGGTGCATCACAGCACTCGGGCGTTTCATCTCAAGACTTGGAGAACGAGCCCTGCCCTTCTTCAAGTTACTCAAGAAGACGGGTCCCGTGAAATGGACCCCGGAGGCTGAAGAAGCTCTTCAGTCCCTCAAGTGCTACCTCGCCTCGCCTCCTGTCCTCGTGGCACCAGCAGAAAAGGAGCCCCTACTACTGTACATCGCTGCCACCAATCAGGTGATCAGCGCGGTTCTTGTAGAGCGTGACGCTCCTCCACAAGGTCGGCGGCATCCCGGAAACATCCTCCCGGGGCAACCAAGCAAGAAGAAGCAGCCAGGTGGCACAGGGCCGGAAGGCCCTGAGCCTGGCATGCCCACCGACGCCGTCATCGACGTCACAGAAGAAGCATCACTGGGGGCTGACGCGCTCCCTCTCGAAGCAGCTGAGCCCGTCAAGGACTCGGTGACCCGCAAGATACAGCACCCGGTCTACTTCATCAGTTCGGTGCTGCGCGATGCCCGGGAGCGGTACCCCATGATGCAGAAGCTGTTGCTGGCGATCCTCATCGCCTCTCGCAAGATGAGGCCCTACTTCGAAAGCCACCCTATCACCGTGGTTTCCAAGTACCCCTTGAGGAGTCCGCTGGAGAATCCCCTCGCCACCGGACGAGTCTCTTGGTGGGCCATGGAGCTTCAAGGTTTCGGCCTCAAGTTCGAGCACACGAACAACATCAAGAGTCAAGCGCTGGCTGATTTCACGGCGGAGTGGACTGAGACAGCGTTCGACGACCCGGTGGAGGAATCCAGCCTTCCCGGGAAAGAAGATCCCGACGCTTGGACCATGAACTTCGACGGCTCCTACACCAAGGGCCAAGGAGGCGCCGGAGTCGTTTTGATCTCCCCCACAGGAGATCGTCTGAAGTACGTCCCAGATGCAGTACAAGGAGAATATCTCGAACAACACGACGGAGTACGAGGGCCTGCTTGCGGGACTTCGTGCTGCCGTTGGCCTCGGCATCACCAAGCTCATCGTCAAGGGTGACTCTCAGCTAGTCATCAAACAAGTGAACAAGGAGTACGCTTGCCCTCAGATGGCACCGTACGTCGAGGAGGTGTGGAAGCTTCAGCGGCGCTTCAACAGCTTCCGGGCCGTGTACGTCCCTAGGGATGACAACACGACCGCGGACGAGCTGTCACAGATGGCTTCCAAGCGAGAACCAGTACCTCCCGGGATATACATTGAGGTGCTCCGGCAACCCTCTGTGTCTCCCGAGAGGCTCAAGACAAGGTCTACATCGACACTGGGGGCTGGTGACCCGTCTACTTCGACAACCCGGGAAGCCAGCCCAGAAGGCGCGCAAGACCCGGCAGGACCGAGACCAAGGGAAGCTATGCTCCTCCTTGGTCAAATGGTGTTGCCGGTGGAGAGAACCCACCCACCCTGGGCCCTGGACATCGTCAAGTACATGACGGAGCATGCTCTGCCGGAATGATCACGAGGCCGAGCGGGTGGCTCGTCAAGCCAAGCTCTACGTCCTGATCGACGAGCTCTACCGGCGACGCGACAACGGAGTCAGGCTCCGCTGCATACCGCAAGAACAAGGCCAAGTACTTCTACGAGACATCCACGAGGGCACATGTTCAAGTCATGTTGCATCAAGATCATTGGCGGGGAAGGTTTTCCGCCAGGGATTCTACTGGCCAACAGTCCTACACGACGCGAGCAAATGGTCAAGACCTGCGAAGCTTGCCAATACTACGAACATCAATCAGCCAGCTCAAGCACTGCAACCAATCCCAATATCCTGGCCGTTTGCAGTCTGGGGGCTAGACATCGTCGGCAAGTTGCCAAAGTCAGTTGGCGGACATGAATACCTCTTTGTGGCTATTGACAAGTTCACGAAGTGGGTTGAAGTAATGCCAGTACCACGCCAGACGGCCCAGGCCGCCATCAAGTTCATCGAGGGGATTGTCTACCGCTTCGGAGTACCCAACAGAATCATCACGGATAATGGCACTCAGTTCACAAGTCGAGCCTTCCTCAGCTTCTGTGAAGAATTGGGCATCAAGGTGTGCTTTGCATCAGTGTCCTATCCAAGATGCAACGGTCAAGTGGAGCGAGCCAATGCGGAGGTCCTAAGAGGTCTGAAAACCAAAGCATTTGACAAGCTGGAGAACAAGGGAGAAATTGGATTGATCACCTACCCAGTGTGTTGTGGTCCATCAGAACAACTCCAAGCCGAGCACCAAAGAGACACCTTTCTTCCTTGTCTATGGAGCTGAAGCTGTCCTGCCAACAGAGCTAAGGCACGGATCCCCCGGGTACTCGCATATGATGAAATGCCCAAGCTGAGCAAAGGATCGATGACATTAACATCCTGGAGGAAATGCGCTGTCGGGCGTCATTACGGTCTGCTCGATACCAGCAAGGGCTCGCCGGTATCACAGCCGTCATGTTCGATCCCGGGAATTACAGCAGGGAGACCTGGTTCTCCGCAAGATGCAAAATCTCGAGGGCTTGAACAAGATGTCAAGCAAGTGGGAAGGACCCTACCGGGTTACTCATACACTGAGACCCGGAGCAGTCTATCTGGAAGACGAGAACGGCAGGCCGGAAGGCAACGCCTGGAACATCGAGAATCTCCGCAAGTTCTACCCCTAATTACGACATGAATCGCCAAACGTCGAATCCGCTAAGCACGCCCAAGGGGCTAGTGTTCTGTAATAGGGTGTAAGAAGTCATCGCCAAGAAATAAAAGATAAGTGTTTCAATTCCGTGAGCCTCAATTTATGTCGAGATGTGTGTTATCCGTAACAACCCCCAAGCAGGGGCTGACATGGTGCCGGTGGCTGACGGGTCGAGCGCGAGTGGCCTATCAGTAGGCACTGCCACCCGATCGTGCCGTACTGCCGCGGAAAGGGAGTGAACGGGCAGTGCTGTGTTTTAAAAACCTAAGCACAAAATGCACATTCCACTTTGCTTGCGGGTTGCTCCGGATGAAACACTATCTCGACATGAAAAGAGGGTCCATTCTTTCCTACTGAAAGTTTGTTGTGTGCAGCGCCTTCCTGGGACAGGAGCTGACGGTGGAAAGCGGCTAAGGAGTTGGACACCCGGGAGGGACAGGATGGATCGAGTACGCGGCAGAAAAACAGCTAAGTCCTTGCATCAGCATCCTGCACTTAGGCATAACATCTCGCTCGGAGTCAATATACCATCGACCTGCGCATGCTTGACAGTTGATGAGAGCCTTTGCGGGGGTAATGCTACCACCCCAGCGAACGGTCCTTTTCCCTCTAGCCAAGTACCTGTGGACAGTGGAGTCAGACACCCAGAAGGTATAGCGCTCTTAGGGGTACCACTGCTGTGTGCGGAACAGTCAGGGTATCTGGCACCTAAGGGACCTCCTCTGAAACTTGACGGCGCGTTAGTGCAAAGGAAGATTTGGGACATGACCCCGGGAGTTGAGGCTAGGTTGCATTCATCTGAATTTAAATTCTGAATTACAATTCCGAATTACATTCAGCTGTGCAACTTTTTGACTACATAACAAGCCTATGCTACTAAGGCCAGTCCAGGGTCACTGGCTGTGCAGACTTGTCTTCTGTTCTGTTTTCGCCTGCCAAGTGTACTCTGGACTCCCGGGGACGCCTGGGATGAAGGAGGGCATTCGCGCAGGATCTTCAGGGGTCCCACGGGCCGGGGAACTTTCGGGCGAACCCCGGCACATGCTGGCTACAGAGGAGATGCACGTGGTCCACGAACTTATCCATGATGTCCTCCTCATCCTGTACGAAGGAAAGAGATCGAGTCAAGGCGCAGGCTCTTCCCAAGGATCGTATTGCCAAAACCAAGGCAACTTTACCTTGAAGACATCGTCAAGGTCGCAGAGGAGGCGGATCAATCTCTGATTGCCTGCGGCCTCTTTCCACAGTTCCATCTTGATGGTGTCCTTCCGGGTCGCCAGCGCCACCGACGCTTCCATGGCGGCAGAACCGGCGATGTTCCCCACCGCGGGGAAAACCAAGGAGACCCGAGGGCGGGGAGCGACCTCATCCTTTCCGGTGGTTCGGGCTTCCACCCCTGACCAAGGAGCATGGAGTCGTCGACGGTGTACTCCACCGAGATCCAGGAGGGGCCGTTTGGACAGCCTTCCACCTACAGCCACAAGCCCGGAGGCCGGTTGTTCTCCATCGCCATCGCAAAGGAGTCCGGAAGGTCAATCCTGCTGGATCTTGAGGCGCAAGTCCAGGATGAACTCATAGGGCGCGAAGCTCGTGTGGATTGCAGCCCGTGGGACGGAGAAGGAGTTCTTCCGCACCTCACGTCTCCTCTGCCTCCACCACCTCGCTTCGCTCGCCCTCTTGAGGCGGCGTTGCCGTGGCCACCGGAGCTTCTCTCTCCCGATCGAGGGCGTCCCACTCCTCTCTTTCCTCTCGCCATTGGAGCTGTTGGCCTGGGAAGGGAGAGATGGGTCAAGGAAGAAGAGGATGGGGACTTGCGAGGCGTTCATCCGTTTTGATAGCGCGCGGAGCTTCTCTCTCCAACCGTCTTCACAACTTCCCCGCAGCGGGAATCGAGGAGGCAAACTCAGTTATTCCCCGAGCGGAATAACTCCAAGACCATCACGACGGTTGATGGACCGAAGCAAGGCGCCGGGTACCCACTTTGGCCAACTCTTTGGCCATAGCCCCGGCAGCAACTGAAGCAATAGCCGCCGGACCATGCCCGGGGGCTACTGTCGCAGCAGTGGAACATGGGGTTCCCCTGATGCTGCCAAAGTGGGTCCTCCACTGGGGACCACCAAGAAGATGGACAAGGCAAGGAGTCAAGTACAACAGATGGGTTAGCCCATCTGCCTCACGGATACCCGACAAGTTCGACATCAACTCTCTGCGGCTAAGGACCAGGTGACCTTCCGGGTCACCTCCTCGCCCGGAGAACCAGGCAAGACACCCGCGGGTCCGTGCTCCCGGCAGGAGGCCGGCCGCGCCCCCGGGTATCTATCCGTACCATCGAGAGGATAAGATCGCCAGCTCGCCAGAAGCTGGTGGAAGACTTGGGCGCCAAGATGAAGGCCGCGCCCTGGTGACGTTGCCACGAGCGTAGTTGGTGGGGCGGACAGGCTTTGTCCGTCCCACCTTTTCCAAGGGCGGACGACCACGCCGCCCTCCTCAGAACGCTTGGAGGAGAGAGTGCCACGTCTCCTCCAAGGACCGCCGAGGGGTTTTTCCCGCCAAGACCCCTCACACCTCTCGCGTGCCCATGTCGGATCCCCTTAGCCTATAAAAGGAGGACCATGGCACCGACGAGGGGAGGACGAACCAAGATAGAAGCAAGCTAGAGCTCCGGCAAGACTAGCCTAGGTTTTGGAAGGTAGAGAGAGAGGTGATCTCCCCAGGGCAGGATCTGCTCTTCGTCTACCTCAGGCCGAAACTCTGCCGGGTTCACCCCAGAATACCCTTGTACACCACACCATGATGAACCTCTCAATCCAGACATGCAGGAGTAGGGCTTTTAGCCTCCGGGCGGCCTGAACCTGGGTAACTCTGTGTGTCCTGCTGTGTTGTTCGATCTCTCTCTCTCGACGAAGAACTTGGCGTCCTTGCTCCCGGGTAAGGCGTCTTCCAGCCTCCTTCGCGCCCCGTGCCGAACCTAAAAAGGGGTATCCTCTACTCCCAGTGTCCGTCATCCGAGACACGACACTAAGATTGTTTGAATTTCTTTTATTTAACCCATTCAGAAAACGTGCAAGCATGGCTTTATTATCTTCTACAAGTCCACAATGAATCAAACCAGTTTGTAATTCTTGATAATACTCTTCTACCGATTTTTTTTCCTTGTTGCAAACGTGTCAATTTTTGAAGCATTTCACGCTGATAATAAAGAGGTACAAAATGAGTACGCATAGCACGTTTCAAAGCATCCCAAGTAGTAGGCATATTATCATGATTAACTCTAGTATGCTCGGACCACCAAACCGAAGCGAAACCAGTGAACTCACAAGTGGCAGCACAAACATGTCTATCCTCAGGATAATTTAAACATGCAAAACGTTGGTCTACCTCTAATTCCCATGTAAGATAAGCATCAGGATTATAGCGACCCTCAAAAGGTGGAATATTCAGTTTTAGCTTCGCAACATGGTCGTCATGACGCACCTGATTGGGTCGCACGTTGTTGCGAGGGTGGGGCCGCGGTCTACCACGCGGGTGGTGGTTGACCTCAGTCTCATATCCATCCATCTCCTCCGCGTTAGTAGCGGCAGGAGCAGCAGGAGGAGGCCGCCGATGCGCCTTGCTAATCAAGACGAACACGGCCGGCCCGTGGATGTTGGTGCCGTGCAGCACAGGTCCAGGTACGCGTGGTTGTTGCAGCTTCTCCAGCAAGCGATCAAACTTGCCAGTCAGATCAGTCAAGGAGGTGTTGACGCCGTCAAATTTGGTGTTGAAAGTGCCCTCAGACCATCGAGACGGTCCATGGCGCTGCCAACCCCTGTCTCAACGTCCAGAGAATGGTTGGACACCATCTTCTCGAAGTTCTTGTACAGCTCCTTGTTCGTCATCTTGTTCATCTCGTCGCCTGACATGGTTAGTAGAGACAGGAGACAAAATGATACGGGCATGACAGAGGAGGTGAAGCCCAATTTCAGGACTCCACCAAGCTAGGTGTGTCATTAGTTGTGTCGTGTGAGTTTTATCTGTGTCGCTGCTATTTTAATAAGTTTTATGTGTGTGTGTTCGGTTTGGGCCTGTCCAACCGAACCTAGTCGGCCCAAGTAGCTGGGCGCCCCATCCTCCATAAAAGGAGCCAGGCGCCTTTGGGTTGGGGGGGAGTTCAGAATTTTAGTCAAAAACTATTATGTTGTGTTTCCGTGGTGAAGCATCCCTCCGGGGACGGCGATGCCGTTTATCGAATAAAGTTGCTGCGGAGGTTCTTGTGTTCATCAAGGATTGTCGTGCTTTGGTTTGAGGCGTGGTGATCTCCATCACGTCGCTTGCTGGATTCGTTCCTCGTCAAAACAACTCAGACAACAAGTCATACCAGGTAAAACAGAGCAATAGGAAGAAAAACACAATCATCAGTGGAATATTTCAAAAAGTTTTTTGTTGGCTCTGAATTTTGGGTCTTGTAAAACTAAGTTTTTCTCAGTTCCAAAATTTGGGATGTGACAGATCCTTCCCCCTTAAAAATAAATCTCGTCCTCGAGATTTGCTAGGTGGGGTGACAGGGAAGTACGAGGGCACGGGTTTTGGGCTGGATATACTTCCGAGGTCGTTGCTTCTTCAGTGAGGTCGCCATGTGAGATATTGACAACTTGATGCTGCGAGGCTTCTTTGTCGATAAACTTCTGTGCTGAGTTCAGATCCTGGATGATGGGGTTGACTTGAGTATCTATGCTGATGGATAGTCTTGGTTGGTTGTTTCAGATTCTACAAGGCTAAGACGCAAGGAACTGATTATTAACATGTTCTGGTATACCTATTGCAGGTCTTCCCCCCTTAAAAAGGGGTTTTGAAGGTTCATCCCGAAGGTTGCAGCTGGAGTTGACTTGGAGGCATTGTTCTTCTTGGGTAGCTTGACGATCTTCGTCTTGGGCGTCACTCCTCGGTGCTTGGGGTTGGTGCAGATATCACTTCCTGATATTTTTCTCCTTACGAGGGTCGCAGATGGGGACGCGTTGTCCACAGGATGTGTCAAGTCTATGTACTTGACTCTCTCCGGGTTCTAGTTTGTAGAGGGAGGTTAAAACTTCTAGTTGCATTTGAGGTTGCTTGGTGGTTGACGTTGTCCACAGCAAGTGCTTCCGGCGTTTAGTTCTCCTTGGATGCCTCTGGGTAGGTTGTATTTGCTCTTGTACTTCTTCGGTTGAGTGGAGGAGGAACTCGTTGTTGACTTCCTCGGTTCTTGGGCGTCACGAAGCTTCATAAGAATCTTCAGGGGTAGAGTAGAGTGTCCAGAGGTTCCAGAGGAGTCTAATAGTTAGTTCCAGGGTCCTAGAGGTAGGTGGTTTGGTCAGCTGTTCGACGAAATCCAAGCGTCACATGCTTAATTAGCCTAAAAGAAGTTGGTGAGGAATCTTCACGCCAGCTGTTCCCATGCGAGGACTTCATTCTTGCTTTCCTCAGTCGAGATACTATCAGGTAAGACGATTGTCCGGCGGACGATATTGATGACGCTTGTTTATCCTGGTGCAGCTCCCCGTAGGTGATTCTTCGATGCTGGTCTTCCTCAGGTTTTGTTGACGGCGATCTCCTTTGGATGAGTCTTGAGCTTGAGGCTTCATATAATCTTTAGGAAACAAGTGGCAGGCTAGGGTTTTCATCCGTTTTCCCCAGTTTGCGGTGATAGGTAGGAGTTAGTCGAGGTTTTTCTCTGGTCTTCCTTATGATTATCGCGTAGGTCAAAATTAGTGAAGTTAGCTCAAGGGATAAAAATGCCACGAACTGCTCGTCAAGCGAGTAGGTACATGATCCTCTTTGAAACCCATTATTACCGTCAGTCTCTGAGCTCGATTCTTCATAGCAACTTTTATACACTCCTTGAGTTCCTCTAGTTACCAATCCTAAATGAGACTCCTTACGTCCTCATTCTTGTCAAGGCTTGTAGTCCTAGAAGATTAGTTGGTACTATCGTGGACTTGAGTCAGATGTTAACCTAAAGTTAGATACGATAAGTTAGTGTGGTAATCTTGTAATTTCACCAGTTAATTTTGCGAGGTGAGGCTCGTGTCTTCACGAGGTTGGCGTAAAATTGCAGATTCCTTCGGGATCTTGACGTAGTTGCTCCAAATAGTGCCTGAAGACCATTGCCTGACTCGCCGGTTAGGTTGCAAAATCTTAGGCTATTTAGGGTAAGGATCAGGGGTCTTTTGTATCTTGCGGAACTATCAGTTCTTATCGGCCGATGTGGGAAAACATTTTAGAAAGGTTTCCTAGGTGGTCTTATATCGGAACAATGTGCAACTATGGCGAGGAGGTCAAAAATGGTTTTTTTTTTGTTAGGTGGCAAAAAGGAGTTTTATGACAAGAGAATTTTGAGGTTAGTTTGTGCTGTTGAAAGGCGTGATTGTGAAACACACAAAAAGACGTTACACAAACAACACGCAAACAAGGAACAACACACAATCAAACAACACACAAGGTACACTTAGTACCAACAGCGTCTAATACTCGGGTAGATGGGAGTAGCTCAAGAAAAACAAGGGAGCGTATCCTATACATCCTATGGGTCTGGGTCAGCCATGGTTGTTGAAATCTTCCTGTCTTTAACTTATTGGCAGATTGATGTCAATGAGCTTGAAATGGGTAGGGTCTTCGTATCTCGAGGATTTTCTTCATCTTGTCCAAGTGGGAACCTTTGGCGGTGAAATTACTGCAATTTCTGAAGGTTGCAACGGACCCTCGGTCTTCGCATATAAATCACCTTGATGTTGAAGTCTTCGGGTTTCTAAGTACCCAGGTCTGGTTTGGGACATCGTCAAGTATGTAAGTTGGAATGGAGGTAAGACAACAGAAGGAAACTTTTGATAAACCTTTAAACAGAGAGAAGGTTTAGAACATGGAAAGAGTGGAAGCTGTACTTAGGCTTCCTTGGATAAAAAAATTTAGGTAGTAATATTTCTTTCCAAAATAGTTTTCTCCTAACTGACGCCCATGCTAACTAAGGTCTCCTACAGTCAGGATGGCTCTGATACCAAGTCTGTGGGGACCCCGGACTAGCTGTCTGAAATACCTTGTGCCTACAACATCAACGATCCCATGATCAGTGTGTCGCTGAGCACAATCAAACTGGTATCAAAAGAACATCCATAATACCGAATGAATTTACTTACTTGATTGAAGCCATAACTTCAACGAGTACTTGCAGCGGAAATCATCAACCAACGTGGAGCCCAAGTCATTTGCCATAACCTACAGGCAGCTGACTGGGAAGCGCCCTAGTTCGCATCGACGCCATTGACATCTTCTTCTCTGAACTGCTCATCTTCAAAATCTGGCTAAAACAATAGCCAGGGACGAAACCAATATGAGTACATTTGATTGTACTCGCATGCTACCCCGAAATGAGCATGCCCTACCCTTTTTATTGTTAAATAAAAACTATGTTTGCTTTGAAAACTCTATATCCTTATCGAAAAAGAGAAGGATAGACGTTTGTTTAATCAAATTTGTTTGAAATCTCTATAACTTTAATTGAAAAGGAAAGAAGAATTTTATAACTTTTCATAAGCCTTGTATTTTCAGAAAAACATCTCTATACCTATGTTGAAAAAGAAAAGAAGCTTTTAGAACTTTTTCCCATAAATTTGTCTTTGTAAGAAGTCTCTTTTAAAACATTTTCTTTAAAATATATGTTTGTTGAAAAAGGTAAGAAGTCTCTCTTATAAACATTTTCCGGAAATCACCATTGGTTTATTTCTCCAAAACTCCTCCTTTTTCGACCATAGCCCTTCATGGTCTTCCTCTTTTCCAACAACCTCATACCAGCCCTTCGGTATAGTTGCCTAAATAAAACATCTCCATTTTCTTTTCAAATCTTAAAACTTTGCAAAACTTGCACATGGTCTTAAGACAGCCTCCCAACTGTCCATATCCGATGACTCGACTATTCAAATAGTTTTTATACTCTGCAGAGGTAGCACGCTTTTCCACGTCCATCCGGTAACAAATCGTTCGGCCACGTCCCGCCATACAAGGTGTATGCGAAGTTGAGTCACCGGACCATAGCCTGTCCTTTGCTCATGCTATTATAGGACCCTGCCCATATGACACTTTCCAGCCACACTTAACCCAGCCCGTCGGAATCTAAGTGTGAGGACTCATAGTTTTGCCTGGCGACCCAAAGGTGGCGTCTTCTATCCTCCCCTTATCTTTCTCATAGAGTTTGAGCGAGGACCCAGGTCAGGGGTAGGTCACCAAAACCATCCCCTCATGCATAACGGAGTCATCTCCGTCGATGAGGCATCCCATACTAATATGAGCAAATTATATGACTACGCCCTTTTCCCATATGTGGGTAAATGTGGTCGCACAGGGTAAGATTGGTCGTCATAGTACTAGGACACAATGTGCATTTTTCATAAAACATCACCATACACCATTTCTCCAATTCAACACCGACATCTCGGTATTCCACATCCATATAAGTATTTTCAAAGCAGTTTGAATAAACATATTTTTCTTCGCATCCTATAGTTTAATATACACTACCTTATATTTCTACATTGGTGGCAAAATAGTTTTTCATATGCTTTTTGAAAAGGTTTTTAAAAATCATTGCCTTAAGAGTAAATCATGTTATCAAAGTAGATGTATATATATTTGGGGTGCAAGCTCAGAGAGTAGCTTGCCTGATTTCAGCATAATGTCCCTGGACTTTTCCTCACTGATCAGGGAAATAAATTCCGATTCTTTTTCAATAAATCCTTTCCAAAGACCACTCGGTAGTGTTTATATCTAGCGTCGCAAACATGAAAAAAAACAACACTCAATAAGCAAACCAACCCACAAGTGGTATACAAACAAGTAACAAACCACAAGCATCAAACTAATCATTCAAGCAACAAACTAGGATCTATAATTACAAGGGCATTATACTAATTAGTAGTCTAACACCTATACACAAGCTAGGACCACGATCACAAAACTATCTTAGGCAAAGATGAACAACAAGCACCTTTATTCAAACAGGAATACTTCAGACAAAAGTTAAGTCATCCATTATTCTCTACAAGCTAAAATATTTCACCAGCTAGGGTATGATAGAGTGCAACCTTTAAGGATTTCTATTAACTTGCAAGGCAAAGCATTGCTAATAAACTTGAACAACCAGTAGCTAACATTTTTAGTTGGAAGTGATTATTTTGCTCATATTCATTAACAAGCAACACAAGCATAGTTAATCAATTTTTGAAAATGGGTTAAGCACCAATTAACCACACAAGCTTTACTCAAAACAATCTTGGCACAAGTCACTAACAATACTAACATATACTAACAAGCTAATCAACAATAACAAGCATATAACAGTACCAAGACACTCATAATACACACAAACAATGTATTTATAATAAAGGCACTTAAATTAACTCCTTTTATTAGAGGCAGAAACCACACTTTTACTAAATATTTCCACCTAAAAAGTTATGTTAATGAAACAATAATGCCAAGTTAGATTTGTGCCCTCTGATACTATTAGAAACTAACCCAATTAGATTTGCTCCAAAATTGTATTCACAGAAAATTAGATAAATGCCAAAGTTACTACTGGCCTAAACTACACACACATGCAACTCTAAAACTAGGCATCACAAACACATGAGGTAAATTTCTACTGAAAGCTACTGTAATTAGCTTTCCAAAACAATTGTATTCACAAATTTTGGGTTAATCTAACTCAAGCTATAATTAATTCATCATTTTAGACCAGTGACAAAACAACAATTATCAAGGTCACACAAATTAATATTTTTCAGATCTACAAGTTGGAAGTGGTTCTAAACTTACTGCTTTACCACTGTGATTTTTCGTTTGCACAAATTCCATGTTTAACTATTTTATTTTGGATTAAAGCTACAACACAGAAAACAGCTATGAGCAGAAAAAGAAAAACAACAGAGAAAAAACACAGATGGGCCAGATCTGCTACTGTTCATGGCCCAGCAACGAGATTCTGCTTGCACGGCTGGTCACTTAAGCGAACAGGTATGCTGCTGTTGGATCAGATCTGGAGGGCCAAGATTAGATCCAGATGTTTCAAATGGCAGCCGTTGATCTGTAGATCGACGGCTCCTATTCATCTTCTTCCCTAGGACGCAAAAACACAGCAGAAACCTAGCTATGGTGCTGTGCTTGTTTGGCTCACCAAGGGCCGCAGAGAGCCAAGAACAGGAGGTCAAGGATGACGAGGAGAGCTTGGAGATGACGAGGATGGCGGCAGTTCTTGTCAGCGAGCTCCGAAACGATGGCCAGGTCGAGGATGGCCGCAGCGGACACGAGGTGGTGGCGGCAGCTCCAGTGTACCTAGAATTAAACGGAGATGTCTCTGAGATAGATCTTGGAAAGATAAATAAGGTGGAGCAAAAATGGAGAGCAGAGAGGGACGACATCGATGGCAAGCTTGCTCGCAAGCTCTCGGGTCTGAGCTGGGCGTTCTCGCGTTCCATGGCGACAGAGGGCTAGAGAGCAGGCGTTCTCGCTTGGGGTGGGAGAGAGGAGGTGTGGGAGTGGAAATGACAAGGTGAGGGTGCGGGTGGTGCGCTGTGGCCTTCTTATCCAGAGGGGTGCTGGTCCATGGTGCACAAAGTGCATGGACAGAGGCTTGTGGAGCACGGGAGCGCGATTGGCTGCGTCGGCCTATGTCGTGGGGGTCACAGAGGGACAGGGCGTGCACTAGGGCGAGGAGAGGGAGCGAGGTGTGGGCGAGAAGTCTCACTGCCGTGCGGTGACCCGTTGTCCCGTAGGTGTTCGACAGCTGTTGACGCCGAGGTGGCCCGGGGAAGGTGACGCGAACGTGTCCGTGGGGTCTAGGAGAGGATGGCGAGTGTCCAGATCGAGTGGTGCGTGTTGGGGTGCCGAGGTGGCGGAGATTGGCGTCGGCGTCCACGTTTTCGGCACCCGGGGCTTGGGCGTCCTAGACACGGTGGCAAAGGACCATCCGCGTGCGTGTTTGTCGTCCCATTGGCGGAGGAGGGGCAGGGAGAGGTCCGTGAGTGGGTGTACGGCGTCGCGGTGGCAGGGTTGCAGTGGAGGCCATGGTTTGCGTCGACGTCCGTGAAATGGTGAGCAGGGACAGGACGGGTAGCAATGGGACAGAGAAGAGGTCCGTGCACGTGGGCTCGGCCAGTGGTGAGTGAGGGAGGTCAGGGAGTACCGTGGCGTGCTCACGAGGCTTGGCTTGCTCGATTTGCTAGGTGGGGTGACAGGGGAGTACGAGGGCACGGGTTTTGGGCTGGATATACTTCTGAGGTCGTTTCTTCTTTAGTGAGGTCGCCATGTGTGATCTTGACAACTTGATGCTACGAGGC
>CAMZMU010000034.1:49118791-49208143 GCA_947311845.1 Poa pratensis
CGCCATGTGAGATATTGACAACTTGATGCTGCGAGGCTTCTTTGTCGATAAAATCTGTGCTGAGTTCAGATCCTGGATGATGGGGTTGACTTGAGTATCTATGCTGATGGATAGTCCTTGGTTGTTGTTTCCAGATTCTACAAGGCTAAGACGCAAGGAACTGATATTAACATGTTCTGGTATACCTATGCAGGTCTTCCCCCCCTTAAAAAGGGGTTTTGAAGGTCATCCGAAGGTTGCACTGGAGTTGACTTGGAGGCATTGTTCTTCTTGGGTAGCTTGACGATCTTCGTCTTGGGCGTCACTCCTCGGTGCTTGGGGTTGGTGCAGATATCACTTCCTGATATTTTTCTCCTTACGAGGGTCGCAGATGGGGACGCGTTGTCCACAGGATGTGTCAAGTCTATGTACTTGACTCTCTCCGGGTTCTAGTTTGTAGAGGGAGGTTAAAACTTCTAGTTGCATTTGAGGTTGCTTGGTGGTTGACGTTGTCCACAGCAAGTGCTTCCGGCGTTTAGTTCTCCTTGGATGCCTCTGGGTAGGTTGTATTTGCTCTTGTACTTCTTCGGTTGAGTGGAGGAGGAACATCGTTGTTGACTTCCTCGGTTCTTGGGCGTCACGAAGCTTCATAAGAATCTTCAGGGGTAGAGTAGAGTGTCCAGAGGTTCCAGAGGAGTCTAATAGTTAGTTCCAGGGTCCTAGAGGTAGGTGGTTTGGTCAGCTGTTCGACGAAAATCCAAGCGTCACATGCTTAATTAGCCTAAAAGAAGTTGGTGAGGAATCTTCACGCCAGCTGTTCCCATGCGAGGACTTCATTCTTGCTTTCCTCAGTCGAGATACTATCAGGTAAGACGATTGTCCGGCGGACGATATTGATGACGCTTGTTTATCCTGGTGCAGCTCCCCGTAGGTGATTCTTCGATGCTGGTCTTCCTCAGGTTTTGTTGACGGCGATCTCCTTTGGATGAGTCTTGAGCTTGAGGCTTCATATAATCTTTAGGAAACAAGTGGCAGGCTAGGGTTTTCATCCGTTTTCCCAGTTTGCGGTGATAGGTAGGAGTTAGTCGAGGTTTTTCTCTGGTCTTCCTTATGATTATCGCGTAGGTCAAAATTAGTGAAGTTAGCTCAAGGGATAAAAATGCCACGAACTGCTCGTCAAGCGAGTAGGTACATGATCCTCTTTGAAACCATTATTACCGTCAGTCTCTGAGCTCGATTCTTCATAGCAACTTTTATACACTCCTTGAGTTCCTCTAGTTACCAATCCTAAATGAGACTCCTTACGTCCTCATTCTTGTCAAGGCTTGTAGTCCTAGAAGATTAGTTGGTACTATCGTGGACTTGAGTCAGATGTTAACCTAAAGTTAGATACGATAAGTTAGTGTGGTAATCTTGTAATTTCACCAGTTAATTTTGCGAGGTGAGGCTGTCTTCACGAGGTTGGCGTAAAATTGCAGATTCCTTCGGGATCTTGACGTAGTTGCTCCAAATAGTGCCTGAAGACCATTGCCTGACTCGCCGGTTAGGTTGCAAAATCTTAGGCTATTTAGGGTAAGGATCAGGGGTCTTTTGTATCTTGCGGAACTATCAGTTCTTATCGGCCGATGAGGGAAAACATTTTAGAAAGGTTTCCTAGGTGGTCTTATATCGGCAACAAGTGCAACTATGGCGAGGAGGTCAAAAATGGTTTTTTTTTTGTTAGGTGGCAAAAAGGAGTTTTATGACAAGAGAATTTTGAGGTTAGTTTGTGCTGTTGAAAAGGCGTGATTGTGAAACACACAAAAAGACGTTACACAAACAACACGCAAACAAGGAACAACACACAATCAAACAACACACAAGGTACACTTAGTACCAACAGCGTCTAATACTCGGGTAGATGGGAGTAGCTCAAGAAAAACAAGGGAGCGTATCCTATACATCCTATGGGTCTGGGTCAGCCATGGTTGTTGAAATCTTCCTGTCTTTAACTTATTGGCAGATTGATGTCAATGAGCTTGAAACTGGGTAGGGTCTTCGTATCTCGAGGATTTTCTTCATCTTGTCCAAGTGGGAACCTTTGGCGGTGAAATTACTGCAATTTCTGAAGGTTGCAACGGACCCTCGGTCTTCGCATATAAATCACCTTGATGTTGAAGTCTTCGGGTTTCTAAGTACCCAGGTCTGGTTTGGGACATCGTCAAGTATGTAAGTTGGAATGGAGGTAAGACAACAGAAGGAAACTTTGATAAACCTTTAAACGAGAGAAGGTTTAGAACATGGAAAGAGTGGAAGCTGTACTTAGGCTTCCTTGGATAAAAATAATTTAGGTAGTAATATATTTCTTTCCAAAATAGTTTTCTCCTAACTGACGCCCATGCTAACTAAGGTCTCCTACAGTCAGGATGGCTCTGATACCAAGTCTGTGGGGACCCCGGACTAGCTGTCTGAAATACCTTGTGCCTACAACATCAACGATCCCATGATCAGTGTGTCGCTGAGCACAATCAAACTGGTATCAAAAGAACATCCATAAATACCGAATGAATTTACTTACTTGATTGAAGCCATAACTTCAACGAGTACTTGCAGCGGAAATCATCAACCAACGTGGAGCCCAAGTCATTTGCCATAACCCTACAGGCAGCTGACTGGGAAGCGCCCTAGTTCGCATCGACGCCATTGACATCTTCTTCTCTGAACTGCTCATCTTCAAAATCTGGCTAAACAATAGCCAGGGACGAAACCAATATGAGTACATTTGATTGTACTCGCATGCTACCCCGAAATGAGCATGCCCTACCCTTTTTATTGTTTAAATAAAACTATGTTTGCTTTGAAAACTCTATATCCTTATCGAAAAAGAGAAGGATAGACGTTTGTTTAATCAAATTTGTTTGAAATCTCTATAACTTTAATTGAAAAGGAAAGAAGAATTTTATAACTTTTCATAAGCCTTGTATTTTCAGAAAAACATCTCTATACCTATGTTGAAAAAGAAAAGAAGGCTTTTAGAACTTTTTCCCATAAATTTGTCTTTGTAAGAAGTCTCTTTTAAAACATTTTCTTTAAAATATATGTTTGTTGAAAAAGGTAAGAAGTCTCTCTTATAAACATTTTCCCGGAAATCACCATTGGTTTATTTCTCCAAAACTCCTCCTTTTTCGACCATAGCCCTTCATGGTCTTCCTCTTTTCCAACAACCTCATACCAGCCCTTCGGTATAGTTGCCTAAATAAAACATCTCCATTTTCTTTTCAAATCTTAAAACTTTGCAAAACTTGCACATGGTCTTAAGACAGCCTCCCAACTGTCCATATCCGATGACTCGACTATTCAAATAGTTTTTATACTCTGCAGAGGTAGCACGCTTTTCCCACGTCCATCCGGTAACAAATCGTGTCGGCCACGTCCCGCCATACAAGGTGTATGCGAAGTTGAGTCACCGACCATAGCCTGTCCTTTGCTCATGCTAGTATAGGACCCTGCCCATATGACACTTTCCATCCACACTTAACCCAGCCCGTCGGAATCTAAGTGTGAGGACTCATAGTTTTGCCTGGCGACCCAAAGGTGGCGTCTTCTATCCTCCTCCTTATCTTTCTCATAGAGTTTGAGCGAGGACCCAGGTCAGGGGTAGGTCACAAACCATCCCCTCATGCATAACGGAGTCATCTCCGTCGATGAGGCATCCCATACTAATATGAGAAATTATATGACTACGCCCTTTTCCCATATGTGGGTAAATGTGGTCGCACAGGGTAAGATTGGTCGTCATAGTACTAGGACACAATGTGCATTTTTCATAAAACATCACCATACACCATTTCTCCAATTCAACACCGACATCTCGGTATTCCACATCCATATAGTATTTTCAAAGCAGTTTTGAATAAACAATATTTTTCTTCGCATCCTATAGTTTAATATACACTACCTTATATTTCTACATTGGTGGCAAAATAGTTTTTCATATGCTTTTTGAAAAGGTTTTAAAAATCATTGCCTTAAGAGTAAATCATGTTATCAAAGTAGATGTATATATATTTGGGGTGCAAGCTCAGAGAGTAGCTTGCCTGATTTCAGCATAATGTCCCTGGACTTTTCCTCACTGATCAGGGAAATAAATTCCGATTCTTTTTCAATAAATCCTTTCCAAAGACCACTCCGGTAGTGTTTATATCTAGCGTCGCAAACATGAAAAGAAAACAACACTCAATAAGCAAACCAACCCACAAGTGGTATACAAACAAGTAACAAACCACAAGCATCAAACTAATCATTCAAGCAACAAACTAGGATCTATAATTACAAGGGCATTATACTAATTAGTAGTCTAACACCTATACACAAGCTAGGACCACGATCACAAAACTATCTTAGGCAAAGATGAACAACAAGCACCTTTATTCAAACAGGAAATACTTCAGACAAAAGTTAAGTCATCCATTATTCTCTACAAGCTAAAATATTTCACCAAGCTAGGGTATGATAGAGTGCAACCTTTAAGGATTTCTATTAACTTGCAAGGCAAAGCATTGCTAATAAACTTGAACAACCAGTAGCTAACATTTTTAGTTGGAAGTGATTATTTTGCTCATATTCATTAACAAGCAACACAAGCATAGTTAATCAATTTTTGAAATGGGTTAAGCACCAATTAACCACACAAGCTTTACTCAAAACAATCTTGGCACAAGTCACTAACAATACTAACATATACTAACAAGCTAATCAACAATAACAAGCATATAACAGTACCAAGACACTCAGTAATACACACAAACAATGTATTTATAATAAAGGCACTTAAATTAACTCCTTTTATTAGAGGCAGAAACCACACTTTTACTAAATATTCCACCTAAAAAGTTATGTTAATGAAACAATAATGCCAAGTTAGATTTGTGCCCTCTGATACTATTAGAACTAACCCAATTAGATTTGCTCCAAAATTGTATTCACAGAAAATTAGATAAATGCCAAAAGTTACTACTGGCCTAAACTACACACACATGCAACTCTAAAACTAGGCATCACAAACACATGAGGTAAATTTCTACTGAAAGCTACTGTAATTAGCTTTCCAAAACAATTGTATTCACAAATTTTGGGTTAATCTAACTCAAGCTATAATTAATTCATCATTTTAGACCAGTGACAAAACAACAATTATCAAGGTCACACAAATTAATATTTTTCAGATCTACAAGTTGGAAGTGGTTCTAAACTTACTGCTTTACCACTGTGATTTTTCGTTTGCACAAATTCCATGTTTAACTATTTTATTTTGGATTAAAGCTACAACACAGAAAACAGCTATGAGCAGAAAAAGAAAAACAACAGAGAAAAAACACAGATGGGCCAGATCTGCTACTGTTCATGGCCCAGCAACGAGATTCTGCTTGCACGGCCTGGTCACTTAAGCGAACAGGTATGCTGCTGTTGGATCAGATCTGGAGGGCCAAGATTAGATCCAGATGTTTCAAATGGCAGCCGTTGATCTGTAGATCGACGGCTCCTATTCATCTTCTTCCCTAGGACGCAAAAACACAGCAGAAAACCTAGCTATGGTGCTGTGCTTGTTTGGCTCACCAAGGGCCGCAGAGAGCCAAGAACAGGAGGTCAAGGATGACGAGGAGAGCTTGGAGATGACGAGGATGGCGGCAGTTCTTGTCAGCGAGCTCCGAAACGATGGCCAGGTCGAGGATGGCCGCAGCGGACACGAGGTGGTGGCGGCAGCTCCAGTGTACCTAGAATTAAACGGAGATGTCTCTGAGATAGATCTTGGAAAGATAAATAAGGTGGAGCAAAAATGGAGAGCAGAGAGGGACGACATCGATGGCAAGCTTGCTCGCAAGCTCTCGGGTCTGAGCTGGGCGTTCTCGCGTTCCATGGCGACAGAGGGCTAGAGAGCAGGCGTTCTCGCTTGGGGTGGGAGAGAGGAGGTGTGGGAGTGGAAATGACAAGGTGAGGGTGCGGGTGGTGCGCTGTGGCCTTCTTATCCAGAGGGGTGCTGGTCCATGGTGCACAAAGTGCATGGACAGAGGCTTGTGGAGCACGGGAGCGCGATTGGCTGCGTCGGCCTATGTCGTGGGGGTCACAGAGGGACAGGGCGTGCACTAGGGCGAGGAGAGGGAGCGAGGTGTGGGCGAGAAGTCTCACTGCCGTGCGGTGACCTCGTTGTCCCGTAGGTGTTCGACAGCTGTTGACGCCGAGGTGGCCCGGGGAAGGTGACGCGAACGTGTCCGTGGGGTCTAGGAGAGGATGGCGAGTGTCCAGATCGAGTGGTGCGTGTTGGGGTGCCGAGGTGGCGGAGATTGGCGTCGGCGTCCACGTTTTCGGCACCCGGGGCTTGGGCGTCCTAGACACGGTGGCAAAGGACCATCCGCGTGCGTGTTTGTCGTCCCATTGGCGGAGGAGGGGCAGGGAGAGGTCCGTGAGTGGGTGTACGGCGTCGCGGTGGCAGGGTTGCAGTGGAGGCCATGGTTTGCGTCGACGTCCGTGAAATGGTGAGCAGGGACAGGACGGGGTAGCAATGGGACAGAGAAGAGGTGTCCGTGCACGTGGGCTCGGCCAGTGGTGAGTGAGGGAGGTCAGGGGAGTACCGTGGCGTGCTCACGAGGCTTGGCTTGCTCGATTTGCTAGGTGGGGTGACAGGGGAGTACGAGGGCACGGGTTTTGGGCTGGATATACTTCTGAGGTCGTTTCTTCTTTAGTGAGGTCGCCATGTGTGATCTTGACAACTTGATGCTACGAGGCTTCTTTGTCGATAAACTTCTGTGCTGTGTTCAGATCTTTGATGATGGGGTTGACTTGAGTATCTACGCTGATGGATAGTCTTGGTTTGTTGTTTCCAGATACTACAAGGCTAAGACGCAAGGAACTGATTATTAACATGTTCTGGTATACCTATTGCAGGTCTTCCCCCTTAAAAAGGGGTTTTGAAGGTTCATCCCGAAGGTTGCAGCTGGAGTTGACTTGGAGGCATTGTTCTTCTTGGGTAGCTTGACGATCTTCGTCTTGGGCGTCACTCCTCGGTGCTTGGTGTTGGTGCAGATATCACTTCCTGATATTTTTCTCCTTACGAGGATCACAGATGGGGACGCGTTGTCCACAGGATGCGTCAAGTCTGTGTACTTGACTCTCTCTGGGTTCTAGTTAGTAGAGGGAGGTTAAAACTTCTAGTTGCATCTGAGGTTGCTTGGTGGTTGACGTTGTCCACAGCAGGTGCTTCCGGCGTTTAGTTCTCCTTGGATGCCTCTGGGTAGGTTGTATTTGCTCTTGTACTTCTTCGGTTGAGTGGAGGAGGAACATCGTTGTTGACTTCCTCGGTTCTTGGGCTTCACGAAGCTTCATAAGAATCTTCAGGGGTATAGTAGAGTGTCCAGAGGTTCCAGAGGAGTCTAATAGTTAGTTCCAGGGTCCTAGAGGTAGGCGGTTTGGTCTACTGTTCGACAAAAATCCAAGTGTCACATGCTTAATTAGCCTAAAAGAAGTTGGTGAGGAATCTTCATGCCAGCTGTTCCCATGCGAGCACTTCATTCTTGCTTTCCTCAATCGAGATACTATCAGCTAAGACGATTGTCCGGCGGACGATATTGATGACGCTTGTTTTGGGTCTTGTAAAACTTAGTTTTTCTCACTTCCAAATTTGGGATGTGACAGGGAGGTCTTGGTTCATCTCCACAAGGTGATGTAGTGCAACATAGGCACACAACACCAAGTGGCCCAATGACAAGAGCAAGAGTCAAAGCTCTACATGATAAGGTGAATTCACTCCTATCTATGTGTGATCTCGATACTCCTTTGAATGGCTTGCTACTTCATTCCGATACCTTGTGCATACTCAGGCATGACCCTCTTGAAGATCTCCAAGGAAGTGTAGAAGTTGGACAAGAATCGAGTCAAGAAGACGAAGGAGAAGGAGAGAAGAATGGGAACAAGTCCCAGGCGGCGGTACTACCGCCGGGTGCAGCGGTACTACCGCCCCAAGTCCAGCCGAACCAGACGCGTCCCCACCCGAGTCCAGCCGAGCCAGAAGAAGCTGGGCGGTACTACCGCCCCACCGGCCGGTACTACCGCCGCAGCGGTACTACCGCCGAAGCCACCGCCGAAATCGGCCCTCTGTTCGATCGTCCGGCAGCGCCAGCGGTAGTACCGCTGGAGTTGACTTCAGAAGCTGTTCGAGGCCTGCCCAGCGGTACTACCGCTGGCCCCCCAGCGGTACTACCGCTGCGGCGGGAACCTGACGGGTTGAGGGCCCTTGTCTCCTCACTTATCCTACCTAGACTATAAATAGAACCTCCCCATCTAGATCTAGGGTTAGACTATGATTTGAGATCTAAAGTAGAGCCTTGCTCCTTCTTCTCAAAGTGTCTCTTTCCTCCTATGGAGATGAATCAAGACCTCCACATGTGGAGATGAACCAAGGCCTTCGCTTGAGGAGAAGATCCCTGCATGGATACCAAGGCTCCGCTTGTAGTTGCGATTACTTGCTAATCTTCCCTCTGTGAGTGGCTAGATTGGATTTGTTGGATTGACCAATTGGGCAAACAATCCTAAGAGTAAGGTGTGCTTGGGAGAGGAGGATTGGGGGCTGCCCACGGGGATTTGTTACCAATCGAATCTTGCCGGGTTGCTACTTGCTATTTATCCTTGTGTGTTTGATTTCCCTCTTTTGTGTTCTTCGTTCTTCGTGTGTTCTTCGTGTTCATCTTTCCCTCCGCACAAATCCGTGAAAATAGGGACCTACCCGCATCATATGGTATCAGAGCTCTAGGTTGACACGGATTTGATTTGTGTTTCCACCAAAATCCACCAAATTTTTCTTCGTTTTGAGAAATTCGAAAATTTCCACCAAAAATAGCCTTGCCTAGATTCGAGCCGATCTGTCGATTCGTTGCGTTTTTGGTAGTTTTTGTCGATGGATCTGTTGCTTTAGGACCCCCTCCACCCTTGTTTGCGTTCCCTAGCCTTAATTTTGCCGATTTCCCACGAATTCGAGGAAGTTTTGGTGCCCAATTCCGCCCAATTTCGAGTCAAACTCGCGCAGATCCGTGCGCAGCGGTACCTCTAGCGGTACCGGGCGGTACTACCGCCAGGCAGTGGTACGACCGCTGGAGGCAGCGGTACTACCGCCAGGGCAGATTTTTCAGAATTTTTTTCTTTTCCTCGGTTCGTTCTTGGCATTTCCTCTTTGGTTTGAGTCCTTTCGTGGTGTGACCTACGTCTACAACATCGACAAGCTTCCGCAGCAACGCATCATCAACGCCAAGCGACGACGCCACCAAGGACTCGACATTCCCCACCATCATAATCCGTTGTGAGCCCTTCTTCCTTTGGTGTACCTTAACCTATCGGACTAGCTCGGTGATATTGCGAGGCATTGCACGTGTTGAGTGTTTGTCTTCAAGTATTGGTGAGTGTGTATCGTTAGAGAGCTTGGCACTAGCAAAAGAGAAGGAATCATCGTCAAAAAGAAAAAATCATAAAAAAAAGAGAGAAAAGAAAAAGAATCAAGTGGTGCCAAGTATCATCCCTTATAGGTTGCGACAAAGCCGAAACCGCCAAAGTGAGTGTGAGTGTTAACTCTTGTGCAAATCCGTTGCCCACAAAAAGCAATTGAGCTAGCGTCCTTCTTGTGTTGGGTGACATTTGAGCACGTAGTCTTCGTTAGGTTGTCTATCTTCGAGTGCTCGCCCTTTGGTCGCCCAACCCCATCATTCGCTTTTGTGTGTGTTTCTTCATCATTTGTGGTTGGAGTTTGTTTGGTAATTTGATCATTGTGGATTTTCTCTACCTTTGACAATATACTTGTCGGCGGGTTTGCTTGTTTCGTTTGCCACTTCATACCTTCCTATCCTCATAAGTGTGTGTGTTGGGTGTTAGAACCGGATACTCTCCTCTCAAGCCACATTATACTTGGGATATAGTTTGTCTTGGTTTTTACTTACCACATATCTCACTTGATCTTGAGAAAATGTTTAGGGGAAGTACAAACGGAAGCTCAAGCTCGGAAGAGGAAATCCATGGTGGAGTTCGCGGTGATCATGGCTATGTCACACAATCGGAGCTTGTTGGCATGCGACACTTTTTGTGATAACCAAAGGCGCTTCGAGGGCCGTCTTCAAAATCAAAACAACACCTTCAACGACCGCATGAGTGCTAACGAAGCAACTATGGAGCGGTTGACTGAAGCTATCAACAACCTTGCGCGACAACGAGCTTCTTCACACTCAAGCCGTACAAGAAGCACCTCAAGGTCGACACAAGCACGTCATGGACGTCATGAACCTCGACAAGAACGTCAATATGATCCAAGGCGCGACGCCCATGAACGACCTCCTCACGTTGAACAACCACATGATCTTCACGCGAACAATGCCAATGCGCATCAAGAACAACCTCACCAAAATGATGATCGTCGTGAACGCATACCATCACCACCACCGCAACAACGTGATCGCCATGACCCATTGGCAAATGACAATGGCATTCCGGGTGCGAATGACTTTGGTGAACAAGGACGTCACCCTCATCATCCTCCAAGGCCACATCATCAAAACCATGACAATGCGAACAATGTCGAGCAACCCGTTCCTCTGTAGGAAATATGCCCAAGAGGCACAAGACTTTTGCAATGCTACAAGTGTGGCGGACAAGGGCACAAATCTTTTGAGTGCACCAACAAGAAGGTCATGATCATCAATGACATGGGAGATTATGAATCTATGAGTGAAGATGAGTACAATGCTTTGAACAAGGTCGCCACAATGCAAAGCGCTCGAGAAGAAGAAAGTGAGATATATTGTGATGGCGACAACAACCCTTCCTTGGTTGTGGCAAGAGCTCTAACCACCAATGTTCATGTGGAAGAAGACCAAAGATGCAACTTGTTTCACACTAGAGCGAGAATCAATGGCAAGTCCGTCAAAGTCATCATAGATGGTGGAAGTTGCCACAACCTAGCGAGCAAAGAACTTTGTGATAAGCTCAACTTGAAGTTCAAGAATCACCCTCATCCCTACCATGTGCAATGGTTGAGTGATACCGGAGCCGTCAAGATTCAACACATGGTGCAAGTGTCCTTCAAGATTGGAGCCTATGAAGATACGGTTGATTGTAATGTTGTGCCTATGAACGTTTGTCACTTACTCCTTGGGCGTCCATGGCAATTTGACAAGGGTGCTATGCATGATGGAAGGACAAACTACTATAGCTTCAAGAACAATGACAAGACCTTCGTCCTTCGTCCCATGACACCAAGTCAAGTTATCGCTGACAACGCCAAGACTATTGCAAGGGCACAACAAGATCGTTCCTCAAGTGAGATGAGTGGTGAGCGAGAGACCCACCATAAAGTGAGTGAGAGCCACAAGCCAAATGAGTGTGACACTTCAAAGAGAGTTCCCACAAAACTTACACTATGTGCCACCAAAAGAGTGATAAGGGAGTTGAGAGAGAACCCATCCACCCTCCATTATGTGCTCATATGCAAGGGTGAAGTTTCTATGACTAAAACTTTCACAAACCTTCCTCCTTCTTTGTTGTCTCTTTTGAAGGACTTTGAAGATGTTTTCCCTCAAGATGTGCCACCGGGACTTCCTCCTCTACGCGGAATCGAGCACCGCATCGACCTTGTTCCCGGTGCACCGCTACCAAACCGCGCTCCTTACCGCACCAACCCCGAGGAGACAAAGGAGATCGAACGGCAAATACAAGAACTTCTTGCCATGGGACATATCCGCGAGAGCTTGAGTCTGTGCGCCGTGCCCGTCATCTTGGTACCCAAGCACGACAACACTCTTCGCCTTTGCATGGATTGTCGTCCCATCAACGCCATCACCGTTCGGTATCGCCATCCTATCCCTCGCCTTGATGATATGCTCGATGAGCTTTGTGGTTCCGCTATATTCTCCAAAATTGATCTTAAAAGTGGATATCACCAAATACGCATGTGTGAAGGTGATGAATGGAAGACTGCATTTAAAACTAAGCTTGGTCTTTATGCGTGGCTAGTCATGCCATTTGGTCTTTCCAATGTACCTTCTACTTTTATGCGTCTCATGAATCATGTTTTGCGCCCTTTCATTGGGAAATTCGTTGTGGTATACTTTGACGACATCCTTATTTACAGCAAATCTTTGGAAGAGCACACTTCTCATGTTGCTCAAGTTTTGTTGGTTCTTCGCAATGAAAAGCTTTATGCAAATCTTTCTAAGTGCACTTTTGCCACCAACAAACTTGTTTTCTTGGGTTTTGTTGTTTCTTCGGATGGAGTCGAAGTCGATGAAGCAAAGATACAAGCAATTCGGACTTGGCCTTTTCCGACATCACTTGAGGAGTTGAGACGTTTTCTTGGTTTTGCCGGATTTTACCGCCATTTCATCAAGGATTTTTCCACAATTGCTTGCCCCCTCCATGAACTTACAAAGAAGAATGTACCTTTCATTTGGGGCAACGCACATGATTTTGCTTTCAATGAGTTCAAACGGTAATTAACCGAAGCACCACTCCTTGCCCTTCCGATTTCTCTAAGACATTTGAGATTGAATGCGATGCAAGTGGATTGGGCATTGGAGGAGTGCTTATGCAAAATGGTAGACCCATCGCATACGATAGTGAGAAACTACATGGAGCTCGCTTGAATTACCCCATTTATGACAAAGAGTTATTGCTTTGGTTCGTGTTTTGGATGTGTGGCAACATTACCTTCGTCCTAAGGAATTTGTCATTCATTCCGACTATGAATCCTTGAAATATTTGAAAAGTCAAACAAATTTGAACAAAATACATGCTAAGTGGGTTGAGTTCATTGAGTCTTTCACATTTGTAATCAAATACAAGAAAGGTAAAGACAATGTGGTCGCGGATGCTCTATCCCGCAAGGCCAACCTACTTACACGTCTTGACATTAGTGTCTTGGGTTTGGTGAGATTAAAGAGTTGTATGCTACCGATGCTTTCTTTGGAGACATTTTCGCTCAATGTTCGGAGCACAAAGGAGTTGGTGATTTCTATTTGCACAAAGGTTTCTTGTTTAAGGCTAACAAACTATGTATACCCGAGTCTTCGCTTCGTTTGGTCCTTTTGCAGGAATCGCATGGAGGCGTCTTAATGGGACATTTTGGACATGACAAGACCTTTGCAATGCTTTCCACAAACTACTATTGGCCAAGGATGTACCGTGATGTGAACCGCTTGGTGCGACGATGTTCAACATGTCTCAAAGCAAAGTCTACTATAAACTCTCATGGCTTATACACACCTTTGCCAATTCCACATCACCCATGGTCCGACATTGCTATGGATTTTTCTTAGGACTCCCACGCACTAAAACAAACAAGGATTCCATCTTTGTCGTCATTGATCGCTTCTCTAAAATGGCACACTTTATACCATGCAACAAGAGCGACGATGCTTCACACATTGCTACTTTGTTTTTCAGGGAAATCGTCCGTCTTCATGGTGTGCCAAAGACCATTGTGTCGGATCGTGACGTCAAGTTCGTGAGCTATTTTTGGAAGACTTTGATGGCCAAGATGGGAATCAAGCACATGTTCTCCACCGCATACCACCCTCAAACCGATGGCCAAACCGAAGTGGTGAACCGGAGCCTATCCACACTCATTCGTGTGTTGATCAAGCCTAACTTGAAGAATTGGGAAGAGTGCATCCCACACGCCGAGTTCGCCTACAATCGAGCACTATATCGCGCAACAAAAGAACACCCTTCGAGGTTGTCTATGGTCCAACCCCTACACCGCGCTAGACATGCTACCACTTCCACTCCGAGAACAAGTAAACATGGACTTCGACAAGCGTGCCGCCTACATGAAGAAACTACATGAAGACACAAGAGCCACGCTAGAGAAGCATAAGGAAGACCATGCTACGAAGATGAACAAGAACAAGCGCCCCATGATCTTTGAAGAAGGAGACCTTGTTTGGCTACATCTACGCAAAGACCGCTTCCCCGATGAGAGAAAGTCTAAGCTAGCGCCAAGAGGAGATGGCCCTTTCAAGGTTCTCAAGCGCATCAACAACAACGCATACAAGATCGACATACCAAAGTCCAAGTACGGCGTTCATAACACCTTCAACGTCGCCGACATCTCGCCTTACCTTGGTGACCCAAGTGATGATGAGGACAAAGAGTCGAGGACGACTCTTTCCCAAGGGGGGGGGGAGATGATGTAGTGCAACATAGGCACACAACACCAAGTGGCCCAATGACAAGAGCAAGAGTCAAAGCTCTACATGATAAGGTGAATTCACTCCTATCTATGTATGATCTCGATACTCCTTTGAATGGCTTGCTACTTCATTCCGATACCTTGTGCATACTCAGGCATGACCCTCTTGAAGATCTCCAAGGAAGTGTAGAAGTTGGACAAGAATCGAGTCAAGAAGACGAAGGAGAAGGAGAGAAGAATGGGAACAAGTCCCAGGCGGTGGTACTACCGCCGGGTGCAGCGGTACTACCGCCCCAAGTCCAGCCGAACCAGACGCGTCCCCACCCGAGTCCAGCCGAGCCAGAAGAAGCTGGGCGGTACTACCGCCGAAGCCACCGCCGAAATCGGCCCTCCGTTCGATCGTCCGGCAGCGCCAGCGGTACCGTAGCGGTACTACCGCCGGCCAGCGGTAGTACCGCTGGGCCTGGTGGTACTACCGCTGGAGTTGACTTCAGAAGCTGTTCGAGGCCTGCCCAGCGGTACTACCGCTGGCCCAGCGGTACTACCGCTGCGGCGGGAACCTGACGGGTTGAGGGCCCTTGTCTCCTCACTTATCCTACCTTATCCTACCTAGACTATAAATAGAACCTCCCCATCTAGATCTAGGGTTAGACTATGATTTGAGAACTAAAGTAGAGCCTTGCTCCTTCTTCTCAAAGTGTCTCTTTCCTCCTATGGAGATGAATCAAGACCTCCACATGTGGAGATGAACCAAGGCCTCCGCTTGAGGAGAAGATCCCTGCGTGGATACCAAGACTCCGCTTGTAGTTGCGATTACTTGCTAATCTTCCCTCTGTGAGTGGCTAGATTGGATTGGTTGGATTGACCAATTGGGCAAACAATTCTAAGAGTAAGGTGTGCTTGGGAGAGGAGGATTGGGGGCTGCCCACGGGGATTTGTTACCAATCGAATCTTGCCGGGTTGCTACTTGCTATTTACCCTTGTGTGTTTGATTTCCCCTCTTTTGTGTTCTTCGTTCTTCGTGTGTTCTTCGTGTTCATCTTTCCCTCCGCACAAATCCATGAAAATCGGGACCTACCCGCATCACAAGGGGAGGCCTTGATTCATCTCCAATGGAGGAAGGGACCACTTTGAGATGAAGGAGCACAGCTCTACTCTAATCCCAAATCATAGTCTACCCAGATCTGAGATGGGGAACTCCTATTTATAGTCTAGAGGCAAAAGGGAAAGGTAGGTGGGGGTAGGTGGAGATTACAAGGCTCAAGAGCCTGGTTGGTTCCTGCAGCAGCGGTAGTACCGCTCGTCCGGGCGGTAGTACCGCTGGTGCGGGCCAAAGCAGCGTTGACTTCGCACGGGCGGTAGTACCGGCGGCACTGCCGTCCTCAGTGCCGCACATTGGCGCAGAGGGGGTTTCCGGCGGCAGTAGGGGCGGTAGTACCGCCGGCGCGGTAGTACCGCCATGTCATTTCTTCCTGCTCTTCTTCTACTTCTTCTTCTTGACCATCTTCTTGGGTCTTCTCTTGGTCATCTTCTCCGTCATCTTGGGCCTTCTCTTGCTCATCTCCTCCACTCCATTGTGGGTCGTCATCAAGGTGGCTCCTGAGTATGCACAATGTACCGGCATGAAGTAGCAAACCAATCAAAGGAGTGTCAAAATCACACATAGAGAGGAGCGAGGTCACCTTATCATGTAGAGCATTGACTCGTGCTCTTGTCATTGGACCACTTGGCGCGTCATGTGTAGGGCGCACTACATCATGTAGTAGTAGTGGGTGCATCTACAGTATGGATGTCCTCATCATCCTCCCCTTCTTGAATTGAAGTCGTCCTCGACGCTATTTCATCATTGTCTCCGAAAAATGGCTTCAGATCTGCAATGTTAAATATGGGGCTAACCCCAAACTCTGCAGGCAGCTCAAGTTTGTATGCATTATCATTAATTTTCTCTAACACCCTAGAAGGAGCATCATCTCGTGGCATTAATTTAGACTTGCGCAAATCAGGAAAACGGTCCTTGCGCAAATGCAACCAAACAAGATCTCCAGGTGCAAACACAATATGCTTTCTTCCTTTATCACCATACAGTTTATACTTAGCATTTATTCGTTCAATATTCTCTTTCGTAGTTGCATGCAACTTTAAAATCAATTCAGCACATTGTGTAGCATCAAAATTATTTTGCACCATAGATGGAAGAGGCAATAAATCAATAGGTGCACGAGGAACAAAACCATACACAATCTCAAAAGGGCACAACTTTGTGGTAGAATGCATAGAACGATTATAAGCAAATTCAATATGAGGCAAACAATCTTCCCACTTTTTCAAATTCTGTTTTAACACAGCCCTTAACATAGTAGACATAGTTCAATTCACTACTTCAGTTTGTCCATCAGTTTGGGTGACATGTAGTACTGAATAATAATTTCATCCCCAACTTAGCCCATAAACATCTCCAAAAATGGCTAAGAAACTTAGTATCACGATCAGAAACAATAGTATTTGGCACACCATGCAAACGAATAATTTCACGAAAGAATAAATCAGCAACATGGGCAGCATCATCACTCTTGTGACAAGGAATAAAATGTGCCATCTTAAAAAATCTATCCACAGCAACAAAAATGTTGTCCCTCCCCTTCTGAGTACGAGGCAATCCCAAAACAAAGTCCATAGAAATATCCTCCCAAGGTATACTAGGAACATGAAGAGGCATATATAAACCATGTGGATTTAGGCAGGACTTAGCTTTTTGACATGTAGTGCAGCGAGCAATAAACCTCTCAACATCCCGACGCATGCGTGGCCAAAAGAAGTGTGCAGCAAGCGTCCTTTGTCTTCTTGACGCCAAAATGGACCATCAATCCTCCTTCATGCGCCTCCTGCAACAACAAAAGACGAACGGAACTATCTGGGATGCATAGTTTGTTAGCACAGAACACAAATCCATCATTGAGGAAGAATTTGTTCCACGTTCTTCCTTCCTTACAATGCTGCAACACATCTTTAAACTCAACATCATGCACATATTCTTTTTATGGTTTCCAATCCAAATATTTTGAAATCAAGCTGAGAAAGCATGGTATATCGACGTGACAAAGCATCAGCAATAATATTGTCTTTACCCTTTTTGTGTTTAATGACATAAGGAAAAGACTCAATAAACTCAACCCACTTAGCATGTCTACGATTCAGTTTAGCTTGATTACGAATATGCTTCAAAGATTCATGATCAGAATGTATAACAAATTCTCGGGGCCACAAATAATGTTGCCAAGTCTCCAAAGTCCGAACCAGAGCATATAATTCCTTATCATAAGTAGAATAATTCAGACTAGCCCCACTCAGTTTTTCACTAAAATATGCAACAGGTTTACCATCTAACCACTCATAGAGGCCAAATTTAGTTTTAAATGTTGTTTTCCATTCATGTCCTAATTGCATACGAATTTGGTGGTAACCACTAAGCAAATCAACTTTAGAAAACATGGTAGAACCACTCAGCTCATCAAGCATATCATCCAAACGTGATATAGGTTGTATATAACGAATTGTAATATTGTTTATAGCCCTACAATCAGTGCACATTCTAGATGATCCATCTTTCTTAGGTACCAATAAAATCGGAACAGCACAAGGACTAAGAGACTCACGAATATAACCTTTATCGAGTAGTTCTTGAATTTTCGTTCAATTTCTTTAGTCTCCTCAGGATTGGTACGGTATGTCGCGCGGTTACGAAGTGAAGCTCTAGGAATCAAATCAATTTGATGTTCTATTCCGCGAATGGGTGGCAGCCCCGGGGGCATCTCTTTGGGAAAAACGTCCGCAAACTCCTGCAAAATGTTAGCAACGGCAGGGGGCAAGGAAGGAGGCATATCCTCAAATGAAAACAGTACTTCTTTGCAAATAATTGCATAACACACAGAAGTAGTAACATCCAACTCAGAAATATCAGATTTGGTAGCAAGTAAAGATGGATGTTTCAAACGAATTTCATTAGGAAGTGAAGATCCAGATTTATGAACTTTCGGAGGTGGCATTACTTCATTAGCAACAATCTGATTCTCACTCATATTTTTCTGCTCAGTTTTTGCTCTACTAGCTCTAGCAAGATCATCTTTCAAATTTTGTTCAGGAGTCATGGGTTTACGACCAATTTTCTTTCCATTGTGCACAAGAGTATAATGATTAGTTTTACCAATATGAACAGATTATTTATCAAATTGCCATGGTCTACCAAGTAACAACGAACAAGCTTGCATGGTCACAACATCACAATCAACAAAATCAGAATATGTGCCAATGGAAAAATGCACTCTCGCTGTACAAGTTACTTTGAGTCAACCTGTAGTGTCGAAGCATTGAATGTGGTATGGATGGTGATGTTGTCGTGTGGCTATAGAGAGCTTATCCACCATATCAATGCTTACCAAATTGTTACAACTCCCACCATCAATAATGATCCGAATATCACGATCCTTCACAACCCCACTGGTTTGGAACAAATTATGGCGTTGATCATGCTCAGCTTGACTTAGTTGCACACTCAAAGCACGCTGTGCAACCAAGCTCTTGTATGTATCCGCAGCTTTGGCGACCATAAACTCCACATCTTGCTCCGGATGGCCATCGTCCCCTTGCTGCGTAGAAATAAGAGCAAGTGTTTCCTCATCATAATCACTAGCAGAATCATACTCACCATCTTCACGCACGATCATGACGCGTTGTGTTCTGCACTCTCTCTCAATATGACCATAACCCCAGCATTTGCGGCACTGAATGTCCCGTGTCCTGCCCGTGGAGCCCGCAGAAGACGCTGAACTCCTGGCAGGGCATCAGATGTCGATGGTGGGGTCGGTGCAGGTGCGCGGGAGGGCGAGATGGTGGACTTGTTAGCCGAAGAAGGTGGTGCAGCGCTACGTGATGCGGCATCCGGCTGGCGTGACGTCCATGACGGTGTACGTCCTGCAGAAAAGTTAGGTCTTGGCCGCGGTTGTCGATCCTGCACTTCACGTTCAGCTTTGCAAGCAAGATGAAATAAACGAGTGATGGTAGGATATTCCTTGTAGTCTAAGTGTCGCAGCAGTGGAACATGGGGTTCCCCTGATGCTGCCAAAGTGGGTCCTCCACTGGGGCCCACCAAGAAGATGGACAAGGCAATGAGTCAAGTACAGTAGATGGGTTAGCCCATCTGCCTCAAGGACACCCGACAAGTTCGACATCAAGTCTCTGCGGCTAAGGACCAGATGACCTTCCGGGTCACCTCCTCGCCCGGAGAACCAGGCAAGATACCCGTGGGTCTGTGCTCCCGGCAGGAGGCCGGCGCGCCCCCGGGTATCTATCCGTACCATCGAGAGGATAAGATCGCCAGCTCGCCGGAAGCTGGTGGAAGACTTGGGCGCCAAGATGAAGGCCGCGCCCTGGTGACGTTGCCACGAGCGTAGTTGGTGGGGCGGAAGGCTTTGTCCGTCCCACCTTTTCCAAGGGCGGACGACCACGCCGCCCTCCTCAGAACGCTTGGAGGAGAGTGCCACGTCTCCTCCAAGGACCGCCGGGGGTTTTTCCCGCCAAGACCCCTCACACCTCTCGTGTGCCCATGTCGGATCCCCTTAGCCTATAAAAGGAGGACCATGGCACCGACGAGGGGAGGACGAACCAAGATAGAAGCAAGCTAGAGCTCCGGCAAGACTAGACTAGGGTTTGGAAGGTAGAGAGAGAGGTGATCTCCCCAGGGCAGGATCTGCTCTTCGTCTACCTCCGGCCGAAACTCTGCCGGGTTCACCCCAGAAACCCTTGTACACCACACCATGATGAACCTCTCAATCCAGACATGCAGGAGTAGGGCTTTTAGCCTCCGGGCGGCCTGAACCTGGGTAACTCTGTGTGTCCTGCTGTGTTGTTCTCTCTCTCTCTCTCGACGAAGAACTTGGCGTCCTTGCTCCCGGGTAAGGCGTCTTCCAGCCTCCTTCGCGCCCCGTGCCGAACCTAAAAAGGGGGTATCATCTACTCCCGGTGTCCGTCATCCGAGACACGACATCTGGCGCACCAGGTAGGGGGTGCAAGCGCTGGATTCGTCTTCTTCTTCATCAACTTCAAGTTCTTCGTCAAGCATGCCGCCGAGGAAGAAGATCGATGCCACTACCTCCAAGGCCACGTCTCCTTCACACACTCAGGCCTCCGCCGAGCGCCGCGCTGTGGATGCGTCAGCCTGCTCCTCCGCAGGCCCACCTACGGAGAAGGTGGCGTCGGAGAGGGCCAACACCAACAAGAACGTCGACCCTGACGAACCGGCGGCTCCTGGACTGTCCTCCGAGCCGCCCCATGCTCTGGGGAGAAAAGCGTCGGGAACGGCGCGGGCAAGGGTCACGACGCCAAGGAGGGGCGAGATCACGTCCGTGCAGTGGAGGTCCCCGAAGCTTCAAAAGCAAGTCCTCTACGCACTTGCCCTCGGACGCACAGGCTCGCCACGACGCTCTTGTGCTGCCAAGGCTCTCATGCAGTTCCCTCCGAGCTCTGGCGATCCCAAGGTTTACCAAGAATGGAGAGCCCGTGTGGAGGCACTCCTCGACTTCGCCGACGGCGGCCCAGCCCGACGTAACTCGAGCTCCCACCGTCAACGGTCCCGAGGCTGGAGGGCGCAAGGCGCATGAACCACAGGGTCAACCCCTGGCGAGCGCCGAGGCGAGACGGAGCCTCCTCGCACCGCTCCACCGATGGCGAACCGGCTGAACCGCGATCGCGGCAAGGCCATCTCCGTCGGGTCATCTACCACGCGCAACCGGGATCTTCGCCACGACCTCAACAACCGTCTAACCGAGGATATGCGCACCCGCATCGAACGTCGTCGCGAGCGTCATCGCCGGGAGGATCGGGACGACGACATCGCTGAAGGGTGCCTCGCCCTTGCCCCTGAGCTCCGACGGGTCACCTGGCCCAAGAAGTTCAAGATCGACGTCCTCCGCTACGACGGCACTACGAACCCCGGACTTCCTGCAGCTTTACTCCCTAGCTGCGGCAGTCGCCGGGGCCGACGAGATGATGATGACCAGCTGGTTCCCGCTGGCCCTGAAGGGAGATGCCCAGACATGGCTTCTCAACCTTCCCAAGTGCTCCATTCGTTCCTGGAGGACCCTGAAGGAACAGTTCCTGGGGGCTTTCCAAGGCGGGTACGAGCGCCCGGGGGCTCCCAGCGACCTCCACGACTTCAAGCAACTTCCGGGTGAAACTCTTCGCAAGTTCATCCAGCGCTTCACCCAGAAGATGAACACAATCCCCTGCATCAAGCAAGAGCTGGTGATCGCTTCTTTTCACGCCAACGTCCGCAATACCCGGATGCGCGAGAAGTTGAGCAATCGCCGCGTCGAATCCACCTGCGAGCTCTGGGAGCTGGCGGATCGATGCGCCCGAGCTGAGGAGGGGGCTAAGTTCCCGGGGAGGATGAACCCGAGGACAAAGCCACCCCCGCCAAGAACAAGAAGCGGGACTCTGGACCCGACAAGCGCATCTTCGTCACCGAACCCCTTCCCAAGAAGGCCAAGCCTGCGGCGGCCTCTGAGGGAGAAGACGACCCATGGTGCCACATTCATCCTGACGGCAACCACCTTCTCAAGGACTGCCGCCAACTCAAGAACCTCGCCATACGAGAGCAGCGTCGGGCCGACGGGGTAAGCTTGGACGGCTGCTACAACTGTGGCGTCATTGGGCACGTCGCTCGTGACTGTCCCACGGTCGCCAAGGCGGAGGCGGCCGTGGATGGGGCCGCGGCGGTGGCCGCGGGGGACGAGGAGGACGCGGCGGCCAAGGCGGTCGTGAACAGAACAACCAGGAAGGCGCCTCCAACAAGGAAGCTCCGGCTCCTCAGGGAGGCGGCGGCGGAAGGTTCCAGGAAGTCACCGGAGTTGTCGGGTGCATTCACGGGGGAGCCTCTCTGCCTCCATCCAACGGCGCGTGTAAGAGGCTGGTCCGGGAGCTTAACGCGGTTGCTTCTGCTCCGCCCAAGCCCCTGGAATGGTCTGGGCAGGTCATCTCCTTCGACCCGGAGGACCATCCTGCCAGTGTGGCCGGGGTGGGAACGCTTCCTCTGATCGTTTCGCCCGTCATCCACAACTACAAGGTCACCAAGATGCTGGTCGACGGAGGCTCCAGCCTCAACCTTCTGACGGCGAAGGTGCTGGCCATTCTGCAAATTCCTTTTTCTCGCCTGCAAGACACCGGTGTGTTCCAAGGCGTGAATGGAAGCGTCACTCGGCCGCTGGGGAAGATCACGCTCCCTGTCACCTTCGGTGACCAGGAGAACTTCCGCACCGAGGACATCGTCTTCGACATTGCGGACACGCCACTTCCGTACAACGGCATACTTGGCCGGCCGGCCTAGCCAAGTTCATGGCCGTCTCGCACTTCGCCTACAACATGATGAAGATCCCCGCGGTCTGGGGAGTGATCACGATCAAGGCCGACGTCGACGACGCTATCTTTTGCGTTCAGAAGCTGAACCAGACGGTGGCGGCGACCTCGGACGTTCCGCAAGATGTACAGGAAGCTGATGTCGGTGCATTCTCTGGGGACGGAGGGTACCCCGGAGGCTCGACATCAACTTCCTCCAAGAAGGCGTCATTTCATGAAGACCGCAAATGACCAAGAAGGTGGCGTTGACCAGTGACGGGAGTCGATCCATCACCATCGGCGCCCGCCTCACCGACAAATAGGAAAGCGCGCTCGTCGCCTTCCTTCGGGAAAACTCTGACGTCTTCGCATGGGAAGCGTCAGGGCTACCCGGCGTACCAAGGGAGGTGATCGAGCACAAACTGGCGGTCAGCAAAGACGCTCGCCCGATAAAACAAGTTCTACGCAGACAAAGCAAGGAAAAACTGGAGTTCATCGTGTCCGAGGTTGACAAACTGGAAGAAGCTGGCGTCATCAGGAAGGTGCCCACCCAACCTGGGTGGCCAACCCTGTGGTGGTGCCAAAGCCCATGACCTTCAAGTGGCGGCTCTGCATCGACTTCACCGACTTGAACAAGGCCTGCCCCAAGGATCCTTTCCCACTACCCCGGATTGATCTCATCGTGGATTCAACCGCCGGGTGCGAGCTCCTGTGCTTCCTGGATGCTTTCTCCGGGTACCACCAGATCATGATGGCAGTGGAGGATCAGGAGAAGACGGCCTTCATCACACCCAAGGGCTGCTACTGCTACACCCGGATGCCTTTTGGTCTCCGGAACGCCGGCGCAACCTTTCAGCGCGCCATGCAAGCATGTCTTGGGTCCCAGCTGGGCCGCAACGTGGAGGCATACATCGACGACATCGTGGTCAAGACTCGGTACAAGGACTCCCTCATTCAAGATCTGCACGAGACCTTCAACAACCTTCGTCGGGTCAACTTCAAGCTTAACCCCGACAAGTGCGTGTTTGGGGTCCCGTCCGGCAAGCTACTGGGGTTCTTAATCTCCCACCGGGGGATTGAGGCCAATCCCGACAAGATCAAGGCCATCGAGCGCATGGAGGCGCCACGGCGAGTCAAGGACGTACAACGCCTCAACGGGTGCATCACAGCACTCGGGCGTTTCATCTCAAGACTTGGAGAACGAGCCCTGCCCTTCTTCAAGTTACTCAAGAAGACGGGTCCCGTGAAATGGACCCCGGAGGCTGAAGAAGCTCTTCAGTCCCTCAAGTGCTACCTCGCCTCGCCTCCGTCCTCGTGGCACCAGCAGAAAAGGAGCCCCTACTACTGTACATCGCTGCCACCAATCAGGTGATCAGCGCGGTTCTTGTGGTAGAGCGTGACGCTCCTCCGGACAAGGTCGGCGGCAAGCGTCCCGGAAACATCCTCCCGGGGCAACCAAGCAAGAAGAAGCAGCCAGGTGGCACAGGGCCGGAAGGCCCTGAGCCTGGCATGCCCACCGACGCCGTCATCGACGTCGCAGAAGAAGCATCACTGGGGGCTGACGCGCTCCCTCTCGAAGCAGCTGAGCCCGTCAAGGACTCGGTGACCCGCAAGATACAGCACCCGGTCTACTTCATCAGTTCGGTGCTGCGCGATGCCCGGGAGCGGTACCCCATGATGCAGAAGCTGTTGCTGGCGATCCTCATCGCCTCTCGCAAGATGAGGCCCTACTTCGAAAGCCACCCTATCACCGTGGTTTCCAAGTACCCCTTGAGGAGTCCGCTGGAGAATCCCCTCGCCACCGGACGAGTCTCTTGGTGGGCCATGGAGCTTCAAGGTTTCGGCCTCAAGTTCGAGCACACGAACAACATCAAGAGTCAAGCGCTGGCTGATTTCACGGCGGAGTGGACTGAGACAGCGTTCGACGACCCGGTGGAGGAATCCAGCCTTCCCGGGAAAGAAGATCCCGACGCTTGGACCATGAACTTCGACGGCTCCTACACCAAGGGCCAAGGAGGCGCCGGAGTCGTTTTGATCTCCCCCACAGGAGATCGTCTGAAGTACGTCGTCCAGATGCAGTACAAGGAGAATATCTCGAACAACACGACGGAGTACGAGGGCCTGCTTGCGGGACTTCGTGCTGCCGTTGGCCTCGGCATCACCAAGCTCATCGTCAAGGGTGACTCTCAGCTAGTCATCAAACAAGTGAACAAGGAGTACGCTTGCCCCAGATGGCACCGTACGTCGAGGAGGTGTGGAAGCTTCAGCGGCGCTTCAACAGCTTCCGGGCCGTGTACGTCCCTAGGGATGACAACACGACCGCGGACGAGCTGTCACAGATGGCTTCCAAGCGAGAACCAGTACCTCCCGGGATATACATTGAGGTGCTCCGGCAACCCTCTGTGTCTCCCGAGAGGCTCAAGACAAGGTCTACATCGACACTGGGGGCTGGTGACCCGTCTACTTCGACAACCCGGGAAGCCAGCCCAGAAGGCGCGCAAGACCCGGCAGGACCGAGACCAAGGGAAGCTATGCTCTCCTTGGTCAAATGGTGTTGCCGGTGGAGAGAACCCACCCACCCTGGGCCCTGGACATCGTCAAGTACATGACGGAGCATGCTCTGCCGGAGGATGATCACGAGGCCGAGCGGGTGGCTCGTCAAGCCAAGCTCTACGTCCTGATCGACGGCGAGCTCTACCGGCGACGCGACAACGGAGTCAGGCTCCGCTGCATACCCAAGAACAAGGCCAAGTACTTCTACGAGACATCCACGAGGGCACATGTTCAAGTCATGTTGCATCAAGATCATTGGCGGGGAAGGTTTTCCGCCAGGGATTCTACTGGCCAACAGTCCTGCACGACGCCGAGCAAATGGTCAAGACCTGCGAAGCTTGCCAATACTACGCGAAGAACATCAATCAGCCAGCTCAAGCACTGCAACCAATCCCAATATCCTGGCCGTTTGCAGTCTGGGGGCTAGACATCGTCGGCAAGTTGCCAAAGTCAGTTGGCGGACATGAATACCTCTTTGTGGCTATTGACAAGTTCACGAAGTGGGTTGAAGTAATGCCAGTACCACGCCAGACGGCCCAGGCCGCCATCAAGTTCATCGAGGGGATTGTCTACCGCTTCGGAGTACCCAACAGAATCATCACGGATAATGGCACTCAGTTCACAAGTCGAGCCTTCCTCAGCTTCTGTGAAGAATTGGGCATCAAGGTGTGCTTTGCATCAGTGTCCTATCCAAGATGCAACGGTCAAGTGGAGCGAGCCAATGCGGAGGTCCTAAGAGGTCTGAAAACCAAAGCATTTGACAAGCTGGAGAACAAGGGGAGAAATTGGATTGATCACCTACCCATGTGTTGTGGTCCATCAGAACAACTCCAAGCCGAGCCACCAAAGAACACCTTTCTTCCTTGTCTATGGAGCTGAAGCTGTCCTGCCAACAGAGCTAAGGCACGGATCCCCCGGGTACTCGCATATGATGAAATGCCCAAGCTGAGCAAAGGATCGATGACATTAACATCCTGGAGGAAATGCGCTGTCGGGCGTCATTGCGGTCTGCTCGATACCAGCAAGGGCTGCGCCGGTATCACAGCCGTCATGTTCGATCCCGGGAATTACAGCAGGGAGACCTGGTTCTCCGCAAGATGCAAAATCTCGAGGGCTTGAACAAGATGTCAAGCAAGTGGGAAGGACCCTACCGGGTTACTCATACACTGAGACCCGGAGCAGTCTATCTGGAAGACGAGAACGGCAGGCCGGAAGGCAACGCCTGGAACATCGAGAATCTCCGCAAGTTCTACCCCTAATTACGAACATGAATCGCCAAACGTCGAATCCGCTAAGCACGCCCAAGGGGCTAGTGTTCTGTAATAGGGTGTAAGAAGTCATCGCCAAGAAATAAAAGATAAGTGTTTCAATTCCGTGAGCCTCAATTTATGTCGAGATGTGTGTTATCCGTAACAACCCCCAAGCAGGGGCTGACATGGTGCCGGTGGCTGACGGGTCGAGCGCGAGTGGCCTATCAGTAGGCACTGCCACCCGATCGTGCCGTACTGCCGCGGAAAGGAGTGAACGGGAGTGCTGTGTTTTAACGAACCTAAGCACAGAAATGCACATTCAACTTTGCTTGCGGGTTGCTCCGGATGAAACACTATCTCGACATGAAAAGAGGGTCCATTCTTTCCTACTGAAAGTTTGTTGTGTGCAGCGCCTTCCCGGGACAGGAGCTGACGGTGGAAAGCGGCTAAGGAGTTGGATACCCGGGAGGGACAGGATGGATCGAGGACGCGGCAGAAAAACAGCTAAGTCCTTGCATCAGCATCCTGCACTTAGGCATAACATCTCGCTCGGAGTCAATATACCATCGACCTGCGCATGCTTGACAGTTGATGAGAGCCTTTGCGGGGGTAATGCTACCACCCCAGCGAACGGTCCGTTTCCCTCTGGCCAAGTACCTGTGGACAGTGGAGTCAGACACCCGGAAGGTATAGCGCTCTTAGGGGTACCACTACTGTGTGCGGAACAGTCAGGGTATCTGGCACCTAAGGGACCTCCTCTGAAACTTGACGGCGCGTTAGTGCAAAGGAAGATTTGGGACATGACCCCGGGAGTTGAGGCTAGGTTGCATTCATCTGAATTTAAATTCTGAATTTAAATTCTGAATTACAATTCCGAATTACATTCAGCTGTGCAACTTCTTGACTACATAACAAGCCTATGCTACTAAGGCCAGTCCAGGGTCACTGGCTGTGCAGACTTGTCTTCTGTTCTGTTTTCGCCTGCCGAGTGTACTCTGGACTCCCGGGGACGCCTGGGATGAAGGAGGGCATTCGCGCAGGATCTTCAGGGGTCCCACGGGCCGGGGAACTTTCGGGCGAACCCCGGTACATGCTGGCTACAGAGGAGATGCACGTGGTCACGAACTTATCCATGATGTCCTCCTCATCCTGTACGAAGGAAAGAGATCGAGTCAAGGCGCAGGCTCTTCCCAAGGATCGTATTGCCAAAACCAAGGCAACTTTACCTTGAAGACATCGTCAAGGTCGCAGAGGAGGCGGATCAATCTCTGATTGCCTGCGGCCTCTTTCCACAGTTCCATCTTGATGGTATCCTTCCGGGTCACCAGCGCCACCGACGCTTCCATGGCGGCAGAACCGGCGATGTTCCCCACCGCGGGGAAAACCAAGGAGACCCGAGGGCGGGGAGCGACCTCATCCTTTCCGGTGGTTCGGGCTTCCGTTCTCATTGGGAACCTCCGCCACGCTACGGAAGACCGATTCCGCCGTCGACACGTCGGACATGGACATCTCCTTCCCTCCAGACATTGCCTTGCGATCTATGGGGGGGAAGAGAAAGGAGCAAGGCGAGAAGATGTGTCAAGGGAGTTGGAGTCTGGGGGGCCTTTTATAGGCCTCCCATGCTCCACCTACCCCTTGGCGCTACGGCTGCTGTAACATCCCAAAATTATCAACAAGTATTATTAGTTCCAAAAATGAGAGCCAACAAAAACTTTTGTTAACATTATATGTGTTTGTTATGCTGGTTGCTTGTGTTGTTTATTTCTTCTTGTTTTTGTTAGTTGCTTGCTCTATTTGTGAACATGAAGAAAAGGAGAGAAGTAAAGTAAAAGCAAAACAAGAAAAATAAATGTGGCAAGTGCCACACAAATTCTCCAAGTGAGGATCTCAATTTGTTTCCAACAAAACTCAGTGGAGTGGTAGTGCAAACCCTCCCATTTCATCCTTACTACTTATCTCTCTCAAATAATATTTTGCAACTATTTTGAAATTCAAAAGTAAAAACAATTGAAATAAACAAAATTCCATAATTAAAACCCTATGAACAAAAATGATTCAAAACATTTTATTTTGAAATGCCAAATTTTGTGGAGCTACTACATGCTATGTGGAAGCCTCACAAATATTTGTGAATTTTTCTAAATTTTTAATTGCCCCAAATAAATCCTAGAAAAGCTACTGGATTTAAAAGAATAAAAGAAGCAGAGAAGGACCTAGTTGTAAATGGAAAAGAAAGTCCAGGGGGCGTTCTGCGAAAACGTCGTCGTCTCCTACCTCCCCTAGCTCACTGTCGCCGTGAGTGTCGCCATGGCCACAGCTCGCTCGACGCCGTTCCCAGGCCCCCCAGGTCCCCCTTGCCCGTAGCCGTCCACGCCCCGTGCCTCTGCACCCTCTGCTGGCAAAGGAGAGCCTCTCCCCTCGCCATTACGCCGTTGTCTCCCGTTTCTCCGCCATGGTTAAACGGACGGCGCCGGCCAAACTTGGCCCAGCTCGCTGCACCTCGCCACGCAATCCTCTACGCCGCGAACCCTAGCCCACGCCCGGACCACCCAGACACCGCGCGCCGGCCTCTCCCGCCCTCTGGACGCCGCTGGACCGCGACCACCGTGCGCCGCCGTCGCGCCTATTTAAACCACCCGAGCCCAGCACTCTCTCCACACCGCCCCGCTGTCTCTCTCACTCACCACCCTCTCCAGTGAAGCCACTGCTGCCCGTGGCAGTGCGCTGCAACCTCGCCGTGCCGAGGTAGGCGACAACCACGGCCTCGCCGTGCTGGCCTCCCATTTCCTTCCCTCTGGCCACTACCTGCATCCCTACGATCACCGCACTCACCCACACCTTGTTCCCCTCTGTTTCGTGCACCAGAGCATCGCCAGAAGATCGCCGGAGCCCGTGCCCGTAGCCGAGGAAGTTCCGGAGCTCGCCGCCGACGAACCACTCCTTCCCAGGAAGCGCAACTCGGCCAGGAGCTCCCACCACGCCGCCGCTGTCGATCTGCACCATCTCCGCCGTCCCTAGCCCTCTCAGGTGAGCGAATCGTGCTGCTCGCCGTCGCCGGAGCCACGGCGCCGCCTATTTTAGGTCGTCGCCGATGGTAGCCTCCGTGCGCCGTTGGATCTAAGATCTACGGCCACGTACCGTTTCGTGCCTAGTTACACTGCCATGTGGGACCCACTGTCAGCATTTTAAACAATTCCGCGCGGGAGACTTTTCTCCGTGAGACGCTGACGTGTAGACCCCACATGTCAGGGTTCTCAACATTATCCACTAGTTTGATTAATTTCGAATTTCTAGTTTCTATAGAATTCCGTACTGGACCCAAATTGTAAATTCAATATCTCGAGATTTATGAATCCAAATAAATCAAACTCAATTGTCCTGGAAAGCTTATGAAATTGTTTAACCAACACAAGTGGTCTCATGTCATTTAATTAAATAGTTAAAAAGTGTTATTAAAAATACTACCGAAGGTTTAAATTCTAAACTTGTTTGTTTCTGATACTCTGTTAGTCCAAATAATTCCAAACAAATTTTGTTAGCTTAGTACTGCCATGTTTTAGCTTCCTAATTTTGGTAGAATTATTTGTGCAGTAGTATTTGTTTAGTATTGAGTTGAAGTTTAAACACCCTTCTGCACTCAAACATTTAAATCTGTTAAATGGTTAACCCAAATGAAGTAGGACCAATTTTGTTGGATCACATTTAGTCATGTTTAGTGACCCCTAAAAGTATTTAATTTTAGGAGCAACAGAACTTATTTGGTAGCCAAAACTTGATTGTTAAGTTACTGGACTAAAACCTTTGTGTAGGGAGTTTAGTAATTCCCATAACTCCAAATCAAATGGGGTTGTCTTCTACACATCAGTAGCTTTCCATAGAATTTTAGTTTGTATTTTTGTGACCAACAGAACTCAAGTTGTGCAATTAAACATGTTCCACAAGTTTCTGCCATAATTTGGACATAAATAAATATTGTTTAGATCAATTAATTGAAATCAAATTGGATTGTTTGATGAATGCAGTGGCTATTTAGAGCATTTAGGATTGTGATGTTGTGATGTTGTTTGAGTAGTTTAGTGATTGCTTGTATTTGTTTATTTATCAATTAGACGAGAACGTTGCTGGATTTATCGAGGAGGGGGAATTTGTTGAACCTGAAGATCAAGATCAAGGCCACTTTGCCGAGCAAGGCAAGCTACTCTCTGAGCTTGCATCTAAATATATATGCATCTACTTTGATCAAATGATTACTCTTAAGGCAATGGTTTACAAAACCTTTTCGAAAAGTATATGGATATTATTTTGCCACCCTATGTAGTAGTTATATAAAACTTTAGGATGGAAAACAATGTTGTTTATTCAAAACTCCTTTGGAAATACTTGTGTGGAGGTGAACTACTGAGATGTCGGTGTTGAACTGAAGAAGTGGATAATTGAGTTATTTGGAAAAAAATGCACAGTGTGTCTTTGTACTTACGTCAACCAGCCGATACTCTGTGCGACCACATTCACCACATATGGGAAAGGGCTTAGTCATATAAGTTGCTCTTATTAGTATGGGATACCTCATCGACGGAGATGACTCCGTTATGAATGAGGGGATGGTTAGTGAACTCCCCTGACCTGGGTCCTCGCTCAAACTCTATGGAAAGATAAGGAGGAGGATTGAAGACTTCATAAATGTGGTCGCCGGGAAAAACATATGAGTCCTCACACTTAGGGTTGCCGACGGGGACCTGACTGAGTGTCGATGGGAATTATCATATGGGTAGGATCCTATACTAGCATGAGCAAAGGAGAGGCTATGGCCGGTGGCTCAACTTCGCATACACCTTGTATGGCGGGACGTGGCTGACACGATGAGTTACCGGATGGATGTGGGATAAAAGCGTGCTACCTCTGCAGAGGGTTAAAAACTATTCGAATAGCCGAGTCCTCGGATATGGACAGTTGGGAGGCCCTACTCTGACCTTTGTGCAAGTTTTGAAAAGAGTTGAGTTTTAAAAAGAAAAATGAAATGGTGTACCTATACCTACGGATCGGTATGAGGTTGTTGCGGGAAAAGGGAACCATGGTGAACTATGGTTGGAAAAGGAGGAGTTTTTGGAGAAACAGATAAAATGATGAATTTATTCAAAGTTGGTTACAAAACTCTTCTTACCTTTTTCAATAAATATATAGAGATGTTTTAAGAAAATAAAAGTTTGAAATTAAATTAAAACTAGTGCATACTCATGTTGGGGTAGTTTGCGAGTACATTCAAATGTACTCATATTGGTTTCGTCCCTGGCTATTGTCCTAGCCAGACTACAAGGAGGAGCACTACGCCGAGCAGGAGTATGGTGACTTCTATGCGAACTAAGGATCTCCACAAGTCAGCTGCCTGTCGGGTCGTCGTCGTTAGATGATGTCTACCACTCCGTAGCTTCCGCTGATATTTTGGTTTGGCCCATGAAGGCACCTATAAGAACTTGGTCTAAATGACCATTTGTGTAAGACTTTTACTTCGGTACTGTAATGGATGTAAACTTTGGTATCCAATTCTGATTATGTGCAACGACAGACTGATCACGGGATCGTTGTGTTAAGCATAATCGGGTATTTCGGACAGCTAGTCCGGGTCCCCACAGACTTGGTATCAGAGCCATCCTGACTTTAGGAAACCTTAGTTAGCATGGTCGTCAGACAAATGTTATCAAAAAGATTAATTTCTAAAAGAATGGAGTGAAGTATTTTTGAAAACTGCTTATCTCTAATCCTCTTACTTCTGCAAAAAAATTACTCTCATTAAATATTACATTTTCCTTTGTATCCTTAAAATTATGCACACTTCTCATTAAACTTAAATTTCGACTCACTTGTTGCCTCACTACATTTAAAAATTTGTACACTCGTCAGATTACTAACTTAAAACTTGCTTAAAAATTTGTAGATGGCACTCCACTGGACCGAGTTCGTTCAGCTTGAGAAGGATAGCAAGCTGACGTTCGAGAGTGACTTGTTCGAGTTGAGCAAGCTGTTAGGTCGCCCCGCTCCAGAGTTTGAGGGAGCTCAGATTGATGTTCACGGTGTCGGAAGGCTGAGTTGGCTCATCAGGTCGTCAGTTCGCAGGAACATCAAGTCCCCAGTTCCAGGACACTCGTCTTCACCACCAAGGAGGCCACCTGGGTTGACGGTCTCTGTACTGCTACACAGAGGATGCTAGCCCGACTTTGTGAGGAGCACAAGGCGGAGTTAGTAGACTCCCGTTTCCGGTTCTACGGGAGGCGCAATTGCGACGGACACCCTACTCCTTCCCCTTGCCACCCGATGTTTGGGAGCTACATCATGGACATGGAGCTCTTACTTAGCACACTCAGGATGATCTGTTGCGCACTAGGATTCAGCTTCGCTTTGACCGCGAGTCGCTCGTTGAGCTTCGCGAGAATGAGGAGAAGCTGCTGGAGGAGAAGGTCGCTCTTCTCGGAAGAGGGCCCAGCTGAGGAGGACCATCGTGAAGCTCCGCAAAAAGGTGGCGGAGCAGGACCAGCTGATCGAGGATCTAGAACACCATACTGACGAGATGGAGGAGGAGGGCGAGGATCTCCGCAAGGAGAACAACGCTTTCCTTAGTGACGATGACGACTTTCTGGAGGAGATGGACTGTGAGGAGGAGGATGATGAGGAGGAGTTAGTTAACAAGGAGGAGGAGCCACTCGAGGCAGTTCTCGAGGACGAGGAGGAGATCCCGAGGAGCCACTCTACCAGTCAGATGCTGACGTGTTAGAGCTGGAGGTTCCACCTCAGTAGGCGAGTGACTTGATCACTACCGCAGGATTAGGTTGACCCCTATCGCTAGTCGAGTAGAAGTAGTGGTTCTTTTGGAAACCAGATGCTATGTATCTTAGATAAGGTGATGTTGTAAGCTTGAGGTTGTAAGCTTGATGTTGTTGTGAACTCCTTGATGTGATGTTTGTGATATATAAGTATGTTTGTCTTGTTAGATCTGTGTGAAATATTTTCATAAATCCTTAAAATAATCAACCACTTGTGAAATCGTCTTTTCCCTTAGTCGAACTTTTCTTTGCCTTGCCTCTTATACTCGGTGTGCTTCAGGATGCCGCCCCGTCGCGACAATACGGGAGGATCAGGATCAGCACCACCACCACCGGACCCAACCCCCGCCCAACTTCTCGCGCTTATCATGGAGGAACGTGAAAATGCCCGGCAGGAGCGCCAGGCTCATCTCACTGCCCTGCAACAACTCGCAGCCGCTTACAACAACAACAACAACAACAACAATGGTTGTAATGGCAATGGCAATGAGAACCAGCGATCCACCTTAGGCGATTTCCAGAAAACAAACCCGCCTACCTTCTCCAAGGGACTTCACCCACTGGAAGCCGATGATTGGCTTCTTACCATTGGGAACTGTAACATACCAAAATTATCAACAAGTATTATTAGTTCAAAAAATGAGAGCCAACAAAAACTTTTGTTAACATTATGTGTTTGTTATGCTGGTTGCTTGTGTTGTTTATTTCTTCTTGTTTGTGTTAGTTGCTTGCTCTATTTGTGAACATGAAGAAAAGGAGAGAAGTAAAGTAAAAGCAAAACAAGAAAAATAAATGTGGCAAGTGCCACACAAATTCTCCAAGTGAGGATCTCAATTTGTTTCCAACAAAACTCAGTGGAGTGGTAGTGCAAACCCTCCCATTTCATCCTTACTACTTATCTCTCTCAAATAATATTTTGCAACTATTTTGAAATTCAAAAGTAAAAACAATTGAAATAAACAAAATTCCATAATTAAAACCCTATGAACAAAAATGATTCAAAACATTTTATTTTGAAATGCCAAATTTTGTGGAGCTACTACATGCTATGTGGAAGCCTCACAAATATTTGTGAATTTTTCTAAATTGTTTAATTGCCCCAAATAAATCCTAGAAAAGCTACTGGATTTAAAAGAATAAAAGAAGCAGAGAAGGACCTAGTTGTAAATGGAAAAGAAAGTCCAGGGGGCGTTCTGCGAAAACGTCGTCGTCTCCTACCTCCCCTAGCTCACTGTCGCCGTGCGTGTCGCCATGGCCGCAGCTCGCTCGACGCCGTTCCCAGGCCCACCAGGCCCCCCCTTGCCCGTAGCCGTCCACGCCCCGTGCCTCTGCACCCTCTGCTGGCAGAGGAGAGCCTCTCCCCTCGTCATTACGCCGTTGTCTCCGTTTCTCCGCCATGGTTAAACGGATGGCGCCGGCCAAAATTGGCCCAGCTCGCTGCACCTCGCCACGCAATCCTCTACGCCGCGAACCATAGCCCACTCCCGGACCCCCCAGACACCGCGCGCCGGCCTCTCCCGCCCTCTGGACGCCGCTGGACCGCAACCACCGTGCGCCGCCATCGCGCCTATTTAAACTCGAGCCCGCACCTCACATTTCCCCATGCCCCACTGCCTCTCCCTTGCTCCACCACACCCTCCACTCGCCCGTGCACCACCAGGAGGGCGGAGCCGCTGCCGCGAGCTCGCTGCTGCTCGTGCCCGTGCTCGACAGTCCGAGGTAGGCGACGACGCAGCCGCAGCTCTGCTCTGCCCCATTCTCTCCCCTAGGCCCTGCACCGTGTTGCCCCTCTTCACCACACTCACCCGCTCCTTTTTCTCCATTGATTCATGCCTGAAGCGCCGCAGGAACCTCGCCGGAGTTGCTGCCGTGGCCGTGAGAAGTTCAGAAGCACGCCGCCGGAGCTAGACGCCGTCCCAGCAAGCAGGACTCAGCCAGGACGTTCGCCCGAGCCTCCGCCATCGATCTGCACCATCTCCGCCGTCCCTAGCCCTCTCAGGTGAGCGATTCGTGCTGCTCGCCGTCGCCGGAGCCACGGCGCCGCCTATTTTAGGTCGTCGCCGATGGTAGCCTCCGTGCGCCGTTGGATCTAAGATCTACGGCCACGTACCGTTTCGTGCCTAGTTACACTGCCATGTGGGACCCACTGTCAGCATTTTAAACAATTCCACGCGGGAGACTTTTCTCCGTAAGACGCTGACGTGTAGACCCCACATGTCAGGGTTCTCAACATTATCCACTAGTTTGATTAATTTCGAATTTCTAGTTTCTATAGAATTCAGTGCCGGACCCAAATTGTAAATTCAATATTTCGAGATTTAGGAATCCAAATAAATCAAACTCAATTGTTCTGGAAAGCTTATGAAAATGTTTAACCAACCCAATTGGATCCATGTCATTTAATTAAATAAATAAAAAGTATTATTAAAAATACTACAGAAGGTTTAAAATCTAAACTTGTTTGTTTCTGATACTCTGTTAGTCCAAATAATTCCAAACCAATTTTGTTAGCTTAGTACTGCCTTGTATTAGCTTCCCTAATTTTGGTAGAATTATTTGTGCAGTAGGATTTGTTTAGTTTAAAATAGAAGTTTAAACACCCTTCTGCACTCAAACATTTAAATATGTTTAATGGTTAACCCAAATGAGTTAGGACCAATTTTGTTGGATCACATTTAGTCATGTTTAGTTACCCCTAAAACTATTTAATTTTTGGAGCAACAGAACTTATTTGGTAGCCAAAACTTGATTATTAAGTTACTGCACTAAAACCTTTGTGTAGGGAGTTTAGTAAGTCCAATGACTCCAAATCAAATGGGGTTGTCTTCTACACATCAGTAGCATTCCATATAATTTTAGTTTGTATTTTTTTGACCAACAGAACTCAAGTTGTGCAATTAAACATGTTCCACAAGTTTCTGCCCTAATTTGGACATAAAAAAATATTGTTTAGATCAATTAATTGAAATCAAATTGGATTGTTTGATGAATGCAGTGGCTATTTAGAGCATTTAGGATTTTGATGTTGTGATTTTGTTTGAGTAGTTTAGTGATTGCTTGTATTTGTTTGTTTATCGATTAGACGAGAACGTTGCTGGATTTATCGAGGAGGGGGAATTTGTTGAACCTGAAGATCAAGATCAAGGCCACTTTGCCGAGCAAGGCAAGCTACTCTCTGAGCTTGCACCTAAATATATATGCATCTACTTTGATCAAATGATTACTCTTAAGGCAATGATTTACAAAACCTTTTCGAAAAGTATATGGATATTATTTTGCCACCCTATGTAGTAGTTTATATAAAACTTTAGGATGGAAAACAATGTTGTTTATTCAAAACTCCTTTGGAAATACTTGTGTGGAGGTGAACTACCGAGATGTCGGTGTTGAACTGAAGAAGTGGATAATTGAGTTATTTGGGAAAAATGCACAGTGTGTCTTTGTACTTACGTCAACCAGCCGATACTCTGTGCGACCACATTCACCACATATGGGAAAGGGCTTAGTCATATAATTTGCTCTTATTAGTATGGGATACCTCATCGACGGAGATGACTCCGTTATGCATGAGGGGATGGTTAGTGAACTCCCCTGACCTGGGTCCTCGCTCAAACTCTATGGAAAGATAAGGAGGAGGATTGAAGACTTCATAAATGTGGTCGCCGGGAAAAACATATGAGTCCTCACACTTAGGGTTGCCGACGGGGACCTGACTGAGTGTCGATGGGAATTATCATATGGGTAGGATCCTATACTAGCATGAGCAAAGGAGAGGCTATGGCCGGTGGCTCAACTTCGCATACACCTTGTATGGCGGGACGTGGCTGACACGATGAGTTACCGGATGGATGTGGGATAAAAGCGTGCTACCTCTGCAGAGGGTTAAAAAATATTCGAATAGCCGAGTCCTCGGATATGGACAGTTGGGAGGCCCTACTCTGACCTTTGTGCAAGTTTTGAAAAGAGTTGAGTTTTAAAAAGAAAAATGAAATGGTGTACCTATACCTACGGATCGGTATGAGGTTGTTGCTGGAAAAGGGAACCATGGTGAACTATGGTTGGAAAAGGAGGAGTTTTTGGAGAAACAGATAAAATGATGAATTTATTCAAAGTTGGTTACAAAACTCTTCTTACCTTTTTCAATAAAGATATAGAGATGTTTTAAGAAAATAAAAGTTTGAAATTAAATTAAAACTAGTGCATACTCATGTTGGAGTAGTTTGCGAGTACATTCAAATGTACTCATATTGGTTTCGTCCCTGGCTATTGTCCTAGCTAGACTACGAGGAGGAGCACTACGCCGAGCAGGAGTATGGTGACTTCTATGCGAACTAAGGATCTCCACAAGTCAGCTGCCTGTCGGGTCATCGTCGTTAGACTGATGTCTACCACTCCGTAGCTTCCGCTGATATTTTGGTTTGGCCCATGAAGGCACCTATGTAAGAACTTGGTCTAAATGACCATTTGTGTAAGACTTTTACTTCGGTATTGTAATGGATGTAAACTTTGGTATCCAATTCGGATTATGTGCAACGACAGACTGATCACGGGATCGTTGTGTTAAGCATATTCGGGTATTTCGGACAGCTAGTCTGGGGTCCCCACAGACTTGGTATCAGAGCCATCCTGACTTTAGGAAACCTTAGTTAGCATGGTCGTCAGACAAATGTTATCAAAAAGATTAATTTTTAAAAGAAAGGAGTGAAGTATTTTCGAAAACTGCTTATCTCTAATCCTCTTACTTCTGCAAAAAAATTACTCTCATTAAATATTACATTTTCCTTTGTATCCTTAAAATTATGCACACTTCTCATTAAACTTAAATTTCGACTCACTTGTTGCCTCACTACATTTAAAATTTTGGTACACTCGTCAGATTGCTAACTTAAAACTTGCTTATAAATTTGTAGATGGCACTCCACTGGACCGAGTTCGTTCAGCTTGAGAAGGATAGCAAGCTGACGTTCGAGAGTGACTTGTTCGAGTTGAGCAAGCTGTTAGGTCGCCCCGCTCCAGAGTTTGAGGGAGCTCAGATTGATGTTCACGGTGTCGGAAGTCTGAGCTGGCTCATCAGGTCGTCAGTTCGCGGGAACATCAAGTCTCCCAGTTCCAGGACACTCGTCTTCACCACCAAGGAGGCCACCTGGGTTGATGGTCTCTGTACTGCTACACAGAGGATGCTAGCCCGACTTTGTGAGGAGCACAAGGCAGAGTTAGTAGACTCCCTGTGACGCCCCAAAATCGGTACTATGTAGATTTAAGCGATCCCGCCAAAATCCGCATAATAACGATCTTAGGTCGCCCACCAGACATAACGTGCACGCCGAAACATGCGCGTTATGTGGGTGGAATTGTGACAACATTACAACAGTTCACGAAAAGAATCCACAACAACAACAGAAGGAGATATATATACAAGAACGACTCAAACGAGTCAAGAAACAGCTGATACATTACAAAGATCCAAAGCACAGCGAAAGCGAAATAGCGTCCGACTACGGACAAGATACAAATTGGACTAAGAGTCCTGAAGATAACCATGGCGTCCATATCCCTGCCCAGGCCGAGCCAGAGGGATACCCAAGCTAACGTCGTCAGACTTCAAACCTGTTGACTGCACAAAAGAGTACAGCCCAAAGATGGGTCAGGCACCACCGCCTGGCAAGCAATGCTCAATTGATACCAACACAAAGACTGCCAAAATATAAAGGAAGGTGGACTGAGGCGGCAGCAGCAGCACTAAACAACCTATAGAGACACTCTACAACTTCCGTCTACTCGAGAGGGATAAGAGAGCGTATCGGAACCAACTAGCTTCTAACACCAAACATAACACTTCCCAGATTCACCCCCTCAACCAAGAATGAGGAAGCAATCGAGGGAAACTCACACAGTTGTCAAATTTTAGTTTACATCTTATTGTGAAAGTAATTATAACTTACTAGTCAAATTAATTAGAATCATTAGGTGTAAGTTGTTTATGATCTTGTTAGCCAGCATCCGATCCAAGTTGTCCATAACCGCGGACTCGGCTTCTCGAAAGATTTGAACCCTGCAGGGGTGCACTACTGTTAAGCCACACGCACGTTCAACCCTTAATGCCCATGAGTAACACACTTCCGTCGGTGTGTCGGCAGGATGTCGCGACAAGACGTTTTCCCTTCACTACCAACAAGTCCAGGGAGCCACCCATCTGAGTTGTTACCCGCGTCCAGAGTCCGGCCGATACCTCCGTAGCGGACTCAATCGTTTGCGCCTACGCACTAGGTGGAACAAGCCACGGTAGGAATGTCCACTTCGTGTCGTACCGCACCTATATGTCCCCCCATATCATCGAACCTCTCATCATCAATCAAGTCTCATGCACATGCATATGAGCAAATGGAAAGCCCGAACTAGTTGCAGCTCCTGGACAAGTTGGTAGATCCAGTACTAAGTCGAGGGGGTTCCCATGGTCCCCACATGTGGATAGTGCGCTCGTACTTGGATAAGAGGACAAGAACTGAGTTCCTAGTGCGACACTCAGCAGAACAAAACACCAACGCATTGGCCTTCCACCGGGTGCCTTATCATTTAGTTATACCCACAAACATTATCATTATTTTAAGTAAAGTAAACCAGCCTATCATACTAAGCAGGTGATACAAAAGAAAGACCGACTCGCAACAACAAACCTAAGCATGCAGCTACGACTCGCAAGGCCAACAGGTAAACAAGCAACAAGGTAATAGGATGTGGGGATAAGGCTGTATGAGGCTGCATGGTAAACTTGTGTATAGGATCGTGACGCAAGCATCGTAACATAAGGATAGCATAGATCAACGGCAAGAATGGAAGACAATGTAATGGTAGCAAGTGAGCAAAGCTTGCCTGGAAACACCGTAGAGGAGGCAGGACTTGTCGTTGCTCACATCATCTCAACGTCTTATCCGCGAATAAGCAACAAACACTGGAAAGCGCAAAAGATGCATCTTACAACTACGGCAAAAGATCCAGCATGTTGGAGATGATGCATGACATGGCAAGATGCAACTTAGCCAAATTAAGCGGAACCGAGATTCCGACAATTAATTATAGGTTCAAGTTATTTATCTAACCATCAAATTAAATGTTGATTAGCATGTGAGACATGGCATGGGTGAGCTACACAAAATTAAATGGAATTGGGCAATAATTAATTAAATACCCAGCACATTCCATATTAATTATTTTAGGTGATAATGCAAACGACCACTAAGCAACAAGATGGAAGATGCAAACATGAGCATGGATGACATATTAATGTTCATTGCATTTTTCTGATCAAAATACATATATAATTTGTATTATTTAGAGTTATACAACAAAAGATATTGAATAAACAAGATTTACAAAAATAGAAGAAAAGACAGAGGCAGAGAAAGGAGGTGGGCCAGATCTGGCTTGCGTCGGCGGCGGATAGCTTCGGGCCTCTCGGGGCGATGGACTGCTCCGGGAAGATCTGGGCTGCGGCCCATCAGAGGCGTCAGAGCAGAACAAAAAGAGGAAAAGGGGATGGATTGCTCCGGTGGGGATTCGAACCAGGGATCTACTCGGTGGAACCGTGGCTTGCTTGCCACAGGGCTGGTTCGCTGCTTGTGATAGGAATAGGAGGCGAGTGCAGATGAAGTATCGATGGAACGTTAACTGAATTTGAACATGAAAGGTTCAGACTTTCAGAACGAGACGACGACGGTGACGAAGATCGGACCGCGGTGACCACACGACGGCGGCACCCAGAGCAAGGGAGAGGAAGGGGAAAGGCGTCCCAGAGGTGCGGCTCACCTTGGGAGGGTCGTAGGCGAGGACGACGGGCTCCGGGAAGAGAGGAAGTCGAGGTGGGCGTCCATGGCGTTCCTGCGGACGGAAGTAGAGGACGGCGAGCTTGGCGTGCTCCGGACGGACGTAGTCGACGAAGAAATTGACAGCTCCGGCTCCGATCCTTCCGTTCAGACGATGGAGACGAGGGCAGCGCAGCTCCTGGACATCATGGCGAGGCTTGGGGCGGCGCGTAACGATGGGGACGTCGACGGCGGGCGCACGGCCGGAGAGGTAGATGAGGAACAACGCGACGGCTCGAGGAGATCCCAGCACGATTTCTTGGAGGGGGAATAGGAGGACGTTGAGGCGCATCTCCTAGACATCTCGGAAAAGCTTGGGGACGAACGAGGCGGCGACGCAACAAGCTCCAGCAGCTCAGTCATGGCGTCGATTTCTTGGGCGATAGGAAGAAAGGGGAAGGGAGAGAGCTGGTGGCGGCGCAGGAGGGAGAGAGGCGAGCTAGGGTTCCAAGGGGGTTCAGCCGGGGCGGCTTTATGGAGGGGAAAAGGTGAGGAGGCGCTGGTGGTGGTGGCCGGCACGCCATGTGCGTGCCCCTCCTCCCAGGAAGACGACAACAGTGGTGGCGTGGGGTGGTTGTTGGGCCTCGGGAGAGAATTGGGCCCAAAGCAGAGGAAGGCCAGATGGACCAGAAGAGAGGAAGTTAGCCCATCAACACATTTCTGGAATTTAGCATTTTCCAGAAAATTAAGAGAGAGAGAGAGAGAGAAGATAGAAAAGAGGGAAAAGAAATTAGATAAGAGAGGAATAAAAGAGAGAGAAGGGTTTACAAATAATTTACAAAACTTTAATTTTGACTTGAAATAGTTTTGCAATTATTCCTAGATATTTATTTTGGTTTTATTAAAATAGAAAAGAGAGGGAGAAGGATTTATTATTTGCAAAAAGTAAAATAGGGTTTGCCAAAATAATATTTTTAGTTTTAGCAAAAACATGCAAGGTGATAACAAGATGCATGATGACATGATGATGCAAAAAGAAAAACAAACAAAAACTAATTGGGGAAAACCCCCGGGACGTTACAGACGACACCACTAACAAGGGATCGCGCCCCCGCGATCCACCCCAAGACAACAGGAAGAGAGGGAGAAACTATCGTGCTCCATGTTGATCTTCTCGACACCACTAACAAGAGATTGTAACTCCATTTTCAACTTGTCGACACCACTAACAAGAGATTGTTGCTCACATCGAAGGCGACTTCCAAAGATCGAACCTAATAGGTTAAAAGGCAAGAGATCGTCCACCCACGTTGGATCCTATAACTTTGAAAGATAGGTAAGAGAGAAGACTCCAAAACAAATAAGATAAGAGGAGGAGTAGAATAGAGGTAAGGAGTAAACAAGAATCCTATTGAGATATTTCCAAAAATAGTTTTAGCCAAAATAGTTTCGACACTCTAAAGACAACGACCGTTAGCGAGGTTATCCTACAGGCTTTGCGGACCCGCTGCTTCGATAACCACTCGTATCGAAACAACCTTGGGTTTCGGAAACCAGAGCTCTGATACCACTTTGTGACGCCCCAAAATCGGTACTATGTAGATTTAAGCGATCCCGCCAAAATCCGCATAATAACGATCTTAGGTCGCCCACCAGACATAACGTGCACGCCGAAACATGCGCGTTATGTGGGTGGAATTGTGACAACATTACAACAGTTCACGAAAAGAATCCACAACAACAACAGAAGGAGATATATATACAAGAACGACTCAAACGAGTCAAGAAACAGCTGATACATTACAAAGATCCAAAGCACAGCGAAAGCGAAATAGCGTCCGACTACGGACAAGATACAAATTGGACTAAGAGTCCTGAAGATAACCATGGCGTCCATATCCCTGCCCAGGCCGAGCCAGAGGGATACCCAAGCTAACGTCGTCAGACTTCAAACCTGTTGACTGCACAAAAGAGTACAGCCCAAAGATGGGTCAGGCACCACCGCCTGGCAAGCAATGCTCAATTGATACCAACACAAAGACTGCCAAAATATAAAGGAAGGTGGACTGAGGCGGCAGCAGCAGCACTAAACAACCTATAGAGACACTCTACAACTTCCGTCTACTCGAGAGGGATAAGAGAGCGTATCGGAACCAACTAGCTTCTAACACCAAACATAACACTTCCCAGATTCACCCCCTCAACCAAGAATGAGGAAGCAATCGAGGGAAACTCACACAGTTGTCAAATTTTAGTTTACATCTTATTGTGAAAGTAATTATAACTTACTAGTCAAATTAATTAGAATCATTAGGTGTAAGTTGTTTATGATCTTGTTAGCCAGCATCCGATCCAAGTTGTCCATAACCGCGGACTCGGCTTCTCGAAAAGATTTGAACCCTGCAGGGGTGCACTACTGTTAAGCCACACGCACGTTCAACCCTTAATGCCCATGAGTAACACACTTCCGTCGGTGTGTCGGCAGGATGTCGCGACAAGACGTTTTCCCTTCACTACCAACAAGTCCAGGGAGCCACCCATCTGAGTTGTTACCCGCGTCCAGAGTCCGGCCGATACCTCCGTAGCGGACTCAATCGTTTGCGCCTACGCACTAGGTGGAACAAGCCACGGTAGGAATGTCCACTTCGTGTCGTACCGCACCTATATGTCCCCCCATATCATCGAACCTCTCATCATCAATCAAGTCTCATGCACATGCATATGAGCAAATGGAAAGCCCGAACTAGTTGCAGCTCCTGGACAAGTTGGTAGATCCAGTACTAAGTCGAGGGGGTTCCCATGGTCCCCACATGTGGATAGTGCGCTCGTACTTGGATAAGAGGACAAGAACTGAGTTCCTAGTGCGACACTCAGCAGAACAAAACACCAACGCATTGGCCTTCCACCGGGTGCCTTATCATTTAGTTATACCCACAAACATTATCATTATTTTAAGTAAAGTAAACCAGCCTATCATACTAAGCAGGTGATACAAAAGAAAGACCGACTCGCAACAACAAACCTAAGCATGCAGCTACGACTCGCAAGGCCAACAGGTAAACAAGCAACAAGGTAATAGGATGTGGGGATAAGGCTGTATGAGGCTGCATGGTAAACTTGTGTATAGGATCGTGACGCAAGCATCGTAACATAAGGATAGCATAGATCAACGGCAAGAATGGAAGACAATGTAATGGTAGCAAGTGAGCAAAGCTTGCCTGGAAACACCGTAGAGGAGGCAGGACTTGTCGTTGCTCACATCATCTCAACGTCTTATCCGCGAATAAGCAACAAACACTGGAAAGCGCAAAAGATGCATCTTACAACTACGGCAAAAGATCCAGCATGTTGGAGATGATGCATGACATGGCAAGATGCAACTTAGCCAAATTAAGCGGAACCGAGATTCCGACAATTAATTATAGGTTCAAGTTATTTATCTAACCATCAAATTAAATGTTGATTAGCATGTGAGACATGGCATGGGTGAGCTACACAAAATTAAATGGAATTGGGCAATAATTAATTAAATACCCAGCACATTCCATATTAATTATTTTAGGTGATAATGCAAACGACCACTAAGCAACAAGATGGAAGATGCAAACATGAGCATGGATGACATATTAATGTTCATTGCATTTTTCTGATCAAAATACATATATAATTTGTATTATTTAGAGTTATACAACAAAAGATATTGAATAAACAAGATTTACAAAAATAGAAGAAAAGACAGAGGCAGAGAAAGGAGGTGGGCCAGATCTGGCTTGCGTCGGCGGCGGATAGCTTCGGGCCTCTCGGGGCGATGGACTGCTCCGGGAAGATCTGGGCTGCGGCCCATCAGAGGCGTCAGAGCAGAACAAAAAGAGGAAAAGGGGATGGATTGCTCCGGTGGGGATTCGAACCAGGGATCTACTCGGTGGAACCGTGGCTTGCTTGCCACAGGGCTGGTTCGCTGCTTGTGATAGGAATAGGAGGCGAGTGCAGATGAAGTATCGATGGAACGTTAACTGAATTTGAACATGAAAGGTTCAGACTTTCAGAACGAGACGACGACGGTGACGAAGATCGGACCGCGGTGACCACACGACGGCGGCACCCAGAGCAAGGGAGAGGAAGGGGAAAGGCGTCCCAGAGGTGCGGCTCACCTTGGGAGGGTCGTAGGCGAGGACGACGGGCTCCGGGAAGAGAGGAAGTCGAGGTGGGCGTCCATGGCGTTCCTGCGGACGGAAGTAGAGGACGGCGAGCTTGGCGTGCTCCGGACGGACGTAGTCGACGAAGAAATTGACAGCTCCGGCTCCGATCCTTCCGTTCAGACGATGGAGACGAGGGCAGCGCAGCTCCTGGACATCATGGCGAGGCTTGGGGCGGCGCGTAACGATGGGGACGTCGACGGCGGGCGCACGGCCGGAGAGGTAGATGAGGAACAACGCGACGGCTCGAGGAGATCCCAGCACGATTTCTTGGAGGGGGAATAGGAGGACGTTGAGGCGCATCTCCTAGACATCTCGGAAAAGCTTGGGGACGAACGAGGCGGCGACGCAACAAGCTCCAGCAGCTCAGTCATGGCGTCGATTTCTTGGGCGATAGGAAGAAAGGGGAAGGGAGAGAGCTGGTGGCGGCGCAGGAGGGAGAGAGGCGAGCTAGGGTTCCAAGGGGGTTCAGCCGGGGCGGCTTTATGGAGGGGAAAAGGTGAGGAGGCGCTGGTGGTGGTGGCCGGCACGCCATGTGCGTGCCCCTCCTCCCAGGAAGACGACAACAGTGGTGGCGTGGGGTGGTTGTTGGGCCTCGGGAGAGAATTGGGCCCAAAGCAGAGGAAGGCCAGATGGACCAGAAGAGAGGAAGTTAGCCCATCAACACATTTCTGGAATTTAGCATTTTCCAGAAAATTAAGAGAGAGAGAGAGAGAGAAGATAGAAAAGAGGGAAAAGAAATTAGATAAGAGAGGAATAAAAGAGAGAGAAGGGTTTACAAATAATTTACAAAACTTTAATTTTGACTTGAAATAGTTTTGCAATTATTCCTAGATATTTATTTTGGTTTTATTAAAATAGAAAAGAGAGGGAGAAGGATTTATTATTTGCAAAAAGTAAAATAGGGTTTGCCAAAATAATATTTTTAGTTTTAGCAAAAACATGCAAGGTGATAACAAGATGCATGATGACATGATGATGCAAAAAGAAAAACAAACAAAAACTAATTGGGGAAAACCCCCGGGACGTTACACTCCCGTTTCCGGTTCTACGGGAGGCGCAATTGCGACGGACACCCTTCCTTCCCCTTGCCACCCGATGTTTGGGAGCTACATCATGGACATGGAGCTCTTACTTCAGCACACTCAGGATGATCTGTTGCGCACTAGGATTCAGCTTCGCTTTGACCGCGAGTCGCTCGTTGAGCTTCGCGAGAATGAGGAGAAGCTGCTGGAGGAGAAGGTCGCTCTTCTCGGAAGAGGGCCCAGCTGAGGAGGACCATCGTGAAGCTCCGCAAAATGGCGGAGCAGGACCAGCTGATCGAGGATCTAGAGCACCATACTGACGAGATGGAGGAGGAGGGCGAGGATCTCCGCAAGGAGAACAACGCTTTCCTCAGTGACGATGATGACTTTGGAGGAGATGGACTGTGAGGAGGAGGATGATGAGGAGGAGTTAGTTGACGAGGAGGAGGAGCCACTCGAGGCAGTTCTCGAGGACGAGGAGGAGGATCCCGAGGAGCCACTCTACCAGTCAGATGCTGACGTGTTAGAGCTGGAGGTTCCACCTCAGTAGGCGAGTGACTTGATCACTACCGCAGGATTAGGTTGACCCCTATCGCTAGTCGAGTAGAAGTAGTGGTTCTTTTGGAAACCAGATGCTATGTATCTTAGATGTAAGGTGATGTTGTAAGCTTGAGGTTGTAAGCTTGATGTTGTTGTGAACTCCTTGATGTGATGTTTGTGAAATATAAGTATGTTTGTCTTGTTAGATCTGTGTGAAATATTTTCATATAATCCTTAAATTAATCAACCACTTGCGAAATCGTCTTTTCCCTTAGTCGAACTTTTCTTGCCTTGCCTCTTATACCCGGTGTGCTTCAGGATGCCGCCCCGTCGCGACAATACGGGAGGATCAGGATCAGCACCACCACCACCGGACCCAACCCCGCCCAACTTCTCGCGCTTATCATGGAGGAACGTGAAAATGCCCGGCAGGAGCGCCAGGCTCATCTCACTGCCCTGCAACAACTCGCAGCCGCTTATAACAACAACAACAACAACAACAACAACAATGGTGGTAATGGCAATGGCAATGAGAACCAGCGATCCACCTTAGGCGATTTCCAGAAACCAACCACCTACCTTCTCCAAGGGACTTCACCCACTGGAAGCCGATGATTGGCTTCTTACCATTGGGAACAATCTGGAAGTTGCTGCTGTAGGAGACAATGAAAGGTGCTGTATGCAACCCACTATCTTGCTGGACCTGCACGAGCTTGGTGGGAAGCTACCAAGGCTCTCCAGCAGGCTGACCACGTCATCAACTGGGCTGAGTTCAAGGAGAAGTTTCGCAAGAAGCACATTTCTGGTGGACTCATTGATAGGAAGAGGGATGAATTCCGCAAGCTGAGGCAGGGAAGTAGAGATGTAGTCGGCTATCTTGATGAGTTTACCGACTTATCTCGGTATGCTCCGAGGACACCGACAAAGAGGAGAAGAAGATGGAACGTTTCCTGAATGGGCTGCATGATGAACTGCAGTGTGCTTTGGTTGTCCATGACTTCCGTGATCTGGAGTCACTTGTGGACAAAGCCATCCAGCTGGAGACCAAGCGCAAGTCTATGTTGAAGGTCGCAAGAGGAGGATGAATGCTCAGGAAGGTTCGAGCAGTCAGAAGCCTCGTATCTTTCAGCAAAACCCCAAACCTGCCTATCGACCACCCCAAGCTCCACGCCCCAATTTCCCTAACCGCCCAAACAACTTCAACCGCCCCAATGACAATAACCGTCCCAGAGGAAACTTCAACAACTTCAACCCCAATGCCAATGTTGTCTGCTTTGAATGTGGCAACAAAGGTCACTACTCCAGGAATGCCCCAATCCCAAGAGGAATGTTCAGCGCCCCAATGCCCGGCACGAACAATGGTCAAGGCCGCAATGGAAATGGTAATGGCAAGAATGCCGCACCCCGCGGAAATGCTGCTGTTGTCAAGGGTCGTCTGCACCACATCAATGCTGAAGAAGCTCAGATGCGCCGGATGTTGTGCTGGGTACGTTCCTTGTCAACTCAGTACCTGCAACTGTTCTGTTTGATTCTGGTGCAACACATTCATTTGTTACCGAGGAGTTTGTTGCTAAGGGAGGTTTAGTAGAAGGCTTCCTAACTAAAACCTTGAGTATACAAATCCCTGGTTCCACCCTAGAAACCAAGAGATTTTGTCCAAATACTGCCATAGAGATTTCAGGCGAAAAATTTGCAGCCGACCTAATTTTTAGGAACCCAAGGCATAGATGTCATACTCGGTATGAATTGGCTAGCCAAGTACCATGGTCGAATTGACTGTGCCAGAAGAGCTGTATCCATCACCACCGACAAAGAAGTAGAAGTGGAGTATGTGTCTGAACCCAATCACTCCCAACCAGGCTGCCATGAGAGCATAGCTCGACCCACCTAGATGAGATCCGTGTTGTTCACCTATTCCGAGATGTTTTCCCTGAGGAATTGCCTGGTATGCCGCCAGACCGGGAAATTGAGTTCATAATTGAGCTTATCCCAGGAACAGCCCCAATATCCCAAAGGCCTTATCGGATGAATCCGGAAGAACTGGTTGAGTTGAAGAAGCAGTTGGCAGATATGCTCAGCAAAGGACTTGTTCGTCCAAGCGCTTCACCCTGGGGATCACCCATTATTTTTGTGGACAAGAGAGACGGTACCACACGACTGTGTGTGGATTATCGCAGGCTAAATGACGTGACCATTAAAAACAAGTCCCCTTCCCAAGATCGAGGATCTGTTCGATCAGATGAACGGAGCCCGAGTCTTTTCAAAGATCGATCTTCGGACAGGTTACCATCAGTTGAAGATCAGAGAGACAGACATTCCCAAGACCGCCTTCACCACCGTTACGGTTTGTTTGAATACACGTGATGTCCTTTGGTCTGACCAATGCCCCAGCCTATTTCATGAATCTCATGAACAAGATTTTCATGGAGTACCTCGACAAGTTCGTGGTAGTTTTCCTTGATGACATCCTTATTTATTCCAAGACCGAAGAAGAGCATGCTGAACACCTGCGTCTAGTTTTGGAGACCCTCCGAGAGCACCAGCTGTATGCCAAGCTTAGCAAGTGTGAGTTTTGGCTCATGAAGTGGCATTTCTCGGACATTAGTATCTGCTGGAGGAATTTCTGTTGACCCGAGAAGATCCAAGCCATTATTGACTGGTTATCCCCAACCAGTGTGACTGAAATCCGAAGCTTTCTCGGACTCGCCGGTTATTACCGCAAGTTCGTTGAAGGATTTTCCAGTATAGCCAAGCCTTGACCCAACTGTTGAAGAAGGACAAGAAATTTGAATGGACTCAGAAGTGCGAAGATAGTTTCCAAGAGTTGAAGAAGAGACTAACCTCACCCCAATCCTGGTTATGCCAGACGTCACCCAGAGTTTCGACGTGTATTGCGATGCATCACGCCTCGGACTTGGTTGCGTTCTGATGCAAGAAGGCAAAGTTGTGTCGTACCTGTCCCGGCAGTTGCGACCGCATGAAGAGAATTACCCAACCCATGACCTGGAATTAGCTGCTGTTGTCCTTGCTCTTAAAAAGTGGCGTCCCTATCTTGCGGGACATCGCTGTGAGATCTATACGGATCATAAAGCTTGAAGTATATTTTCACCCAGAAGGAGTTGAACCTGCGACAGAGGAGATGGATGGAATTAATCAAGGATTATGATATTGGAATCCACTATCACCCCGGAAAGGCTAATGTAGTTGCCGATGCCCTTAGTCGCAAACCCTGCACCCTGAATGCCTTGATCCAAGCCGAACAACCAGCCTTGTTCAAAGAGTTCGAAGATTTTGGACTAGAACTTGTTAGCCATGGATATCTCGCCAATTTGGAGTTAGCCCCAACCCTGATGGATCAAATCAAAGAAGCCCAAAAAGGTCATGAAAGCATTGAAGGAATTAGGAAGAAGATCTCCCTCGGCAAAGCACCCGGTTTTACCGAAGATGCTGAAGGAGTGCTGAAATTCAATGATCGTATCTGTGTGCCCAATGTCACGGAACTTAAGGAGTTAATCCTGAAGGAAGCCCATGAGACCCCTTATTCAATCCACCCCGGCGGAACCAAGATGTACCAAGACCTTCGAGAAAGATTTTGGTGGCATGGAATGAAGCGAGAGATTGGTTCTTTTGTAGCCAAGTGTGATATCTGTCAGCGAGTCAAGGCTGAACATCAGCGGCCCGCTGGATTGCTTCAACCTTTGAAAGTTCCCGAGTGGAAGTGGGATGAGATTGGAATGGATTTTATTACCGGACTTCCAAGATCCAACCGAGGCCATGATTCAATCTGGGTCATCGTTGATCGATTGACCAAGGTTGCTCATTTTTACCTGTCAAGACCACTTATCGGAGCTCAGTTAGCAGACTTGTATATTTCCAGAATAGTAAGCCTGCATGGTGTGCCTAAGAAGATTGTATCTGATAGAGGCACGCAATTCACCTCAAGATTCTGGAAATCCCTTCATGAAGCCCTCGGAACCAAGTTAGCATTTAGCACAGCTTATCATCCCCAGACCGATGGCCAAACTGACGAGTGAACCAGATATTGGAGGACATGCTTCGCGCATGTGTTCTATCCTATGGTTCCAAGTGGGAAGATTGTCTTCCGTTTGCAGAGTTCTCGTACAACAATAGTTATCAGTCCAGTCTGCAAATGGCCCCTTTTGAAGCCCTTTACGGCAAGAAGTGTCGTACACCCCTGAATTGGTCCGATACCGGAGAAGCAAATTGTTTGGACCAGATACCCTCCGTGAAGCTGAAGAGCAAGTTCAGCTTATTCGTGAACGCCTCAAAACTGCCCAATCCCGTCAGAAGAGTTACGCTGACACCAAGCGCCGTGACCTCACTTTCAGTGTCGGAGATTATGTTTATCTCCGAGTGACACCCCTCAAAGGAATGCAGCGTTTCCATGTCAAGGAAAGTTAGCGCCAAGGTATATTGGACCCTTCAAGATCATCGCTCGTCGAGGAGAAGTATCCTATCAGCTGGAATTGCCACCGGAGTTAGGAGATTATCATGATGTCTTCCACATTTCCTTGCTCCGGAAGTGTCTTGAAGTTCCTGACCAGCCTGATGTTTTCAAAAACATCGACCACCTCTCCATCGACCTGAACCAAGATTTGACTTATCGCGAGAGACCCCTCAAGATTCTCGAAGAAGATGTTCGTGTTACCCGAAGCGTGCGATCAAGTTTTACAAAGTCCAGTGGACTAACCACTCTGAAGAAGAAGCAACTTGGGAACGTGAAGATTATCTTAGGAGCGAATTCCCAGACCTCTTTAGTACCTAAGCCTAGCAAATCTCGGGACGAGATTTATTTTAAGGAGGGAAGGATTGTAACATCCCAAAATTATAACAAGTATTATTATTCCAAAAATGAGAGCCAACAAAAACTTTTGTTAAATTATATGTGTTGTTATCTTGCTTGTGTTGTTTATTTCTTCTTGTTTGTGTGTTGCTTGCTCTATTGAACATGAAGAAAAAGAGAATAAATAAAAGCAAAACAAGAAAAATAAATGTGGCAAGTGCCACACAAATTCTCCAAGTGAGGATCTCAATTTGTTTCCAACAAAATTCAGTGGAGTGGTAGTGCAAACCCTCCCATTTCATCCTTACTACTTATCTCTCTCAAATAATATTTTCAACTATTTTAAAATTCAAAAGTAAACAAGAAATAAACAAAATTCCATAATTAAAACCTATGAAAAAAATGATTCAAAACATTTTATTTTGAAATGCCAAATTTTGTGGAGCTACTACATGCTATGTGGAAGCCTCACAAATATTTGTGAATTTTTCTAAATTGTTTAAGTGCCCCAAATAAATCCTAGAAAAGCTACTGGATTTAAAAGAATAAAAGAAGCAGAGAAGGACCTAGTTGTAAATGGAAAAGAAAGTCCAGGGGGCGTTCTGCGAAAACGTCGTCGTCTCCTACCTCCCCTAGCTCACTGTCGCCGTGCGTGTCGCCATGGCCGCAGCTCGCTCGACGCCGTTCCCAGGCCCCCAGGGCCCCCTTGCCCGTAGCCGTCCACGCCCCGTGCCTCTGCACCCTCTGCTGGCAGAGGAGAGCCTCTCCCCTCGCCATTACGCCGTTGTCTCCCGTTTCTCCGCCATGGTTAAACGGACGGCGCCGGCCAAAATTGGCCCAGCTCGCTGCACCTCGCCACGCAATCCTCTACGCCGCGAACCCTAGCCCACGCCCGGACCCCCCAGACACCGCGCGCCGGCCTCTCCCGCCCTCTGGACGCCGCTGGACCGCGACCACCGTGCGCCGCCGTCGCGCCTATTTAAACTCGAGCCCGCACCTCGCATTTCCCCACGCCCCACTGCCTCTCCCTTGCTCCACCACACCCTCCACTCGCCCGTGCACCACCAGGAGGGCGGAGCCGCTGCCGCGAGCTCGCTGCTGCTCGTGCCCGTGCTCGACAGTCCGAGGTAGGCGACGACGCAGCCGCAGCTCTGCCTGCCCCATTCTCTCCCCTAGGCCCTGCACCATGTTGCCCCTCTTCACCACACTCACCCGCTCCTTTTTCTCCGTTGATTCGTGCCTGAAGCGCCGCAGGAACCTCGCCGGAGTTGCTGCCGTGGCCGTGAGAAGTTCAGAAGCACGCCGCCGGAGCTAGACGCCGTCCCAGCAAGCAGGACTCAGCCAGGACGTTCGCCCGAGCCTCCGCCGTCGATCTGCACCATCTCCGCCGTCCCTAGCCCTCTCAGGTGAGCGATTCGTGCTGCTCGCCATCGCCGGAGCCACGGCGCCGCCTATTTTAGGTCGTCGCCGATGGTAGCCTCCGTGCGCCGTTGGATCTAAGATCTACGGCCACGTACCGTTTCGTGCCTAGTTACACTGCCATGTGGGACCCACTGTCAGCATTTTAAACAATTCCGTGCGGGAGACTTTTCTCCGTGAGACGCTGACGTGTAGACCCCACATGTCAGGGTTCTCAACATTATCCACTAGTTTGATTAATTTCGAATTTCTAGTTTCTATAGAATTCAGTGCTGGACCTAAATTGTAAATTCAATATTTCGAGATTTAGGAATCCAAATAAATCAAACTCAATTGTTCTGGAAAGCTTATGAAAATGTTTAACCAACCCAATTGGATCCATGTCATTTAATTAAATAAATAAAAATTATTATTAAACATACTACAGAAGGTTTAAAATCTAAACTTGTTTGTTTCTGATACTCTGTTAGTCCAAATAATTCCAAACCAATTTTGTTAGCTTAGTACTGCCTTGTATTAGCTTCCCTAATTTTGGTAGAATTATTTGTGCAGTAGGACTTGTTTAGTTTAAAATAGAAATTTAAACACCCTTCTGCACTCAAACATTTAAATATGTTTAATGGTTAACCCAAATGAGTTAGGACCAATTTTTTGGATCACATTTAGTCATGTTTAGTTACCCCTAAAAGGATTTAATTTTTGGAGCAACAGAACTTATTTGGTAGCCAAAACTTGATTATTAAGTTACTGGACTAAAACCTTTGTGTAGGGAGTTTAGTAACTCCAATGACTCCAAATCAAATGGTGTTGTCTTCTACACATCAGTAGCTTTCCATATAATTTTAGTTTGTATTTTTGTGACCAACAGAACTCAAGTTGTGCAATTAAACATGTTCCACAAGTTTCTGCCATAATTTGGACATAAATAAATATTGTTAGATCAATTAATTGAAATCAAATTGGATTGTTTGATGAATGCAGTGGCTATTTAGAGCATTTAGGATTTTGATGTTGTGATGTTGTTTGAGTAGTTTAGTGATTGATTGTATTTGTTTGTTTATCGATTAGACGAGAACGTTGCTGGATTTATCGAGGAGGGGGAATTTGTTGAACCTGAAGATCAAGATCAAGGCCACTTTGCCGAGCAAGGCAAGCTACTCTCTGAGCTTGCACCTAAATATATATGCATCTACTTTGATCAAATGAGTACTCTTAAGGCAATGGTTTACAAAACCTTTTCGAAAAGTATATGGATATTATTTTGCCACCCTATGTAGTAGTTTATATAAAACTTTAGGATGGAAAACAATGTTGTTTATTCAAAACTCCTTTGGAAATACTTGTGTGGAGGTGAACTACCGAGATGTCGGTGTTGAACTGAAGAAGTGGATAATTGAGTTATTTGGGAAAAATGCACAGTGTGTCTTTGTACTTACGTCAACCAGCCGATACTCTGTGTGACCACATTCACCACATATGGGAAAGGGCTTAGTCATATAATTTGCTCTTATTAGTATGGGATACCTCATCGACGGAGATGACTCCGTTATGCATGAGGGGATGGTTAGTGAACTCCCCTGACCTGGGTCCTTGCTCAAACTCTATGGAAAGATAAGGAGGAGGATTGAAGACTTCATAAATGTGGTCGCCGGGAAAAACATATGAGTCCTCACACTTAGGGTTGCCGACGGGGACCTGACTGAGTGTCGATGGGAATTATCATATGGGTAGGATCCTATACTAGCATGAGCAAAGGAGAGGCTATGGCCGGTGGCTCAACTTCGCATACACCTTGTATGGCGGGACGTGGCTGACACGATGAGTTACCGGATGGATGTGGGATAAAAGCGTGCTACCTCTGCAGAGGGTTAAAAACTATTCGAATAGCCGAGTCCTCGGATATGGACAGTTGGGAGGCCCTACTCTAACCTTTGTGCAAGTTTTGAAAAGAGTTGAGTTTTAAAAAGAAAAATGAAATGGTGTACCTATACCTACGGATCGGTATGAGGTTGTTGCTGGAAAAGGGAACCATGGTGAACTATGGTTGGAAAAGGAGGAGTTTTTGGAGAAACAGATAAATGATGAATTTATTCAAAGTTGGTTACAAAACTCTTCTTACCTTTTTCAATAAAGATATAGAGATGTTTTAAGAAAATAAAAGTTTGAAATTAAATTAAAACTAGTGCATACTCATGTTGGGGTAGTTTGCGAGTACATTCAAATGTACTCATATTGGTTTCGTCCCTGGCTATTGTCCTAGCCAGACTACGAGGAGGAGCACTACGCCGAGCAGGAGTATGGTGACTTCTATGCGAACTAAGGATCTCCACAAGTCAGCTGCCTATCGAGTCGTCGTCGTTAGACTGATGTCTACCACTCCGTAGCTTCCGCTGATATTTTGGTTTGGCCCATGAAGGCACCTATGTAAGAACTTGGTCTAAATGACCATTTGTGTAAGACTTTTACTTCGGTATTGTAATGGATGTAAACTTTGGTATCCAATTCGGATTATGTGCAACGACAGACTGATCACGGGATCGTTGTGTTAAGCATAATCGGGTATTTCGGACAGCTAGTCCGGGGTACCCACAGGAACAATCTGGAAGTTGCTGCTGTAGGAGACAATGAGAAGGTGTTGTATGCCACCCACTATCTTGCTGGACCTGCACGAGCTTGGTGGGAAGCTACCAGGCTCTCCAGCAGGCTGACCACGTCATCAACTGGGCTGAGTTCAAGGAGAAGTTTCGCAAGAAGCACATTTCTGGTGGACTCATTGATAGGAAGAGGGATGAATTCCGCAAGCTGAGGCAGGGAAGTCGAGATGTAGTCGGCTATCTTGACGAGTTTACCGATTTATCTCGGTATGCTCCAGAGGACACCGACAAGAGGAGAAGAAGATGGAACGTTTCCTGAATGGGCTGCATGATGAACTGCAGTGTGCTTTGGTTGTCCATGACTTCCGTGATCTGGAGTCACTTGTGGACAAAGCCATCCAGCTGGAGACCAAGCGCAAGTCTATGTTGAAGGTCGCAAGAGGAGGATGAATGCTCAGGAAGGTTCGAGCAGTCAGAAGCCTCGTATCTTTCAGCAAAACCCCAAACCTGCCTATCGACCACCCCAAGCTCCACGCCCCAATTTCCCTAACCGCCCAAACAACTTCAACCGCCCCAATGACAATAACCGTCCCAGAGGAAACTTCAACAACTTCAACCCCAATGCCAATGTTGTCTGCTTTGAATGTGGCAACAAAGGTCACTACTCCAGAGAATGCCCCAATCCCAAGAGAATGTTCAGCGCCCCAATGCCCCGGCACCGAACAATGGTCAAGGCCGCAATGGAAATGGTAATGGCAAGAATGCCGCACCCCGCGGAAATGCTGCTGTTGTCAAGGGTCGTCTGCACCACATCAATGCTGAAGAAGCTCAGATGCGCCGGATGTTGTGCTGGGTACGTTCCTTGTCAACTCAGTACCTGCAACTGTTCTGTTTGATTCTGGTGCAACACATTCATTTGTTACCGAGGAGTTTGTTGCTAAGGGAGGTTTAGTAGAAGGCTTCCTAACTAAAACCTTGAGTATACAAATCCCTGGCTCCACCCTAGAAACCAAGAGATTTTGTCCAAATACTGCCATGAGATTTCAGGCGAAAATTTGCAGCCGACCTAATTATTTAGGAACCCAAGGCATAGATGTCATACTCGGTATGAATTGGCTAGCCAAGTACCATGGTCGAATTGACTGTGCCAGAAGAGCTGTATCCATCACCACCGACAAAGAAGTAGAAGTGGAGTATGTGTCTGAACCCAATCACTCCCAACCAGGCTGCCATGAGAGCATAGCTCGACCCCCTAGATGAGATCCGTGTTGTTCACCTTGAGATGTTTTCCTGAGAATTGCCTGGTATGCCGCCAGACCGGGAAATTGAGTTCATAATTGAGCTTATCCCAGGAACAGCCCCAATATCCCAAAGGCCTTATCGGATGAATCCGGAAGAACTGGTTGAGTTGAAGAAGCAGTTGGCAGATATGCTCAGCAAAGGACTTGTTCGTCCAAGCGCTTCACCCTGGGGATCACCCATTATTTTTGTGGACAAGAGAGACGGTACCACACGACTGTGTGTGGATTATCGCAGGCTAAATGACGTGACCATTAAAAACAAGTATCCCCTTCCCAAGATCGAGGATCTGTTCGATCAGATGAACGGAGCCCGAGTCTTTTCAAAGATCGATCTTCGGACAGGTTACCATCAGTTGAAGATCAGAGAGACAGACATTCCCAAGACCGCCTTCACCACTCGTTACGGTTTGTTTGAATACACGTGATGTCCTTTGGTCTGACCAATGCCCCAGCCTATTTCATGAATCTCATGAACAAGATTTTCATGGAGTACCTCGACAAGTTCGTGGTAGTATTCCTTGATGACATCCTTATTTATTCCAAGACCGAAGAAGAGCATGCTGAACACCTGCGTCTAGTTTTGGAGACCCTCCGAGAGCACCAGCTGTATGCCAAGCTTAGCAAGTGTGAGTTTTGGCTCAATGAAGTGGCATTTCTCGGACATATAGTATCTGCGGAGGAATTTCTGTTGACCCGAGAAGATCCAAGCCATTATTGACTGGTTATCCCCAACCAGTGTGACTGAAATCCGAAGCTTTCTCGGACTCGCCGGTTATTACCGCAAGTTCGTTGAAGGATTTTCCAGTATAGCCAAGCCTTGACCCAACTGTTGAAGAAGGACAAGAAATTTGAATGGACTCAGAAGTGCGAAGATAGTTTCCAAGAGTTGAAGAAGAGACTAACCTCCACCCCAATCCTGGTTATGCCAGACGTCACCCAGAGTTTCGACGTGTATTGCGATGCATCACGCCTCGGACTTGGTTGCGTTCTGATGCAAGAAGGCAAAGTTGTGTCGTATCTGTCCCGGCAGTTGCGACCGCATGAAGAGAATTACCCAACCCATGACCTGGAATTAGCTGTTGTGTCCTTGCTCTTAAAAAGTGGCGTCCCTATCTTGCGGGACATCGCTGTGAGGTCTATACGGATCACAAAAGCTTGAAGTATATTTTCACCCAGAAGGAGTTGAACCTGCGACAGAGGAGATGGATGGAATTAATCAAGGATTATGATATTGGAATCCACTATCACCCCGGAAAGGCTAATGTAGTTGCCGATGCCCTTAGTCGCAAACCTGCACCCTGAATGCCTGATCCAAGCCGAACAGCCAGCCTTGTTCAAAGAGTTCGAAGATTTTGGACTAGAACTTGTTAGCCATGGTTATCTCGCCAATTTAGAGTTACCCCAACCCTGATGGATCAAATCAAAGAAGCCCAAAAGGTCATGAAAGCATTGAAGGAATTAGGAAGAAGATTCCCTCGGCAAAGCACCCGGTTTTACCGAAGATGCTGAAGGAGTGCTGAAATTCAATGACCGTATCTGTGTGCCCAATGTCACGGAACTTAAGGAGTTAATCCTGAAGGAAGCCCATGAGACCCCTTATTCAATCCACCCCGGCGGAACCAAAATGTACCAAGACCTTCGAGAAAGATTTTGGTGGCATGGAATGAAGCGAGAGATTGGTTCTTTTGTAGCCAAGTGATATCTGTCAGCGAGTCAAGGCTGAACATCAGCGGCCCGCTGGATTGCTTCAACCTTTGAAAGTTCCCGAGTGGAAGTGGGATGAGATTGGAATGGATTTTATTACCGGACTTCCAAGATCCAACCGAGGCCATGATTCAATCTGGGTCATCGTTGATCGACTGACCAAGGTTGCCATTTCATTCCCGTCAATACCACTTATCGAGGACATCAGTTAGCAGACTTGTATATTTCCAGAATAGTAAGCCTGCATGGTGTGCCTAAGAAGATTGTATCTGATAGAGGCACGCAATTCACCTCAAGATTCTGGAAATCCCTTCATGAAGCCCTCGGAACTGTGGGGACCCGGACTAGCTGTCCGACATACCCTTGTGCCTACAACATCAGCGATCCCATGATCAGTCTGTCGCTGAGCACAATCAAACTGGTATCAAAAGAACATCCAAAAATACCGAATAAAACTTACTTACTTGATTGAAGTCATAACTTCAACAGATACTTGCAGCGGAAATCCTCAAAACAGCGTGGAGCCCCAGTCATTAGCCATAACCCCACAGGCAGCTGACTGGGAAGCGCCCTAGTTCGCATTGACGTCGGCGATCTCTCGGTCTTCAGCATACTTCTTCTTGAACTCTGGACATGGGAATATCCAGGGACACAGCCATGAGTACATTTATGTACTCGCAAAACTACCCCCGACATGAGCATGCAATAGCATCATTTTTATTATAACAAAACCCTTTATTTTGAGAAGACATATCTATATCTTTGTTGAAAGAAAAGAAGGCTTTTAGAACTTTTTCCCATAAACCTATCTTTGTAAGAATTCTCTTTTACAAACATTTTCCCGGAAAATCACCATTTGTTTATTTCTCCAAAACTCCTCGTTTTCTGGCCAAAACCATTTCCGGTCAAATCATTTTTTCCCACAACCTTATACCAACCCTTTGGTATAGTTGCATAAAACATTTCCCACTTTCAGGACACAAAACTTTGCACTTCTCGATCATAGCCCCTCAGGGTCCTCCCCTTTTCCAGCAACCTCATACCGACTCATTGGTATAGTGCACATATACAACATCTCCATTTTCCTTTCAACTCTTAAAACATTTCCAAAACTTGCACATGGTCAAAGTAGCTGTCCATATCCGACGACTCGGCTATTCGAATAGTTTTACCCTCTGCAGAGGTAGCACGCTTTTCCCACACCCATCCGGCAACTCATCGTGTCAGCCACGTCCCGCCATACAAGGTGTATGCGAAGTTGAGTCACCGACCATAGCCTGTCCTTTGCTCATGCTAGTATAGGATCCTACCGCTACGAAACCGGTTCCATCGACACTTAAATCCAGCCCGTCGGAAACTAAGTGTGAGGACTTCATAGTTCTGCCCGGCGACCCAAAGGTGGCGTCTTCAATCCTCTTTCTCCAATACACTCATACCGGCCTCCGGTAGACTTCTCTTAAGAGGACCCAGGTCAGGGGCAGGTCACCAAACCATCCCCTCATGGAACGAGGTCATCCTCGTTGTTGAGGCTTCCAGTACTAATATGAGCAAACTATATGACTACGCCCTTTCCCATATGTGGGTAAATGTGGTCGCACAGGTTATCGGCTGGTCGACGTAAGTACAAGGACACAATGTGCATTTTTCATAAACATCACCATTCACCATTTCTCCATTTCCACACCGACATCTCGGTATTCCATATCCACACAAGTATTTCCAAAGGAGTTTTGAGTAAACAATATTTTTCCCATCCTATAGTTTTATATAAACTAACTTATATTTCTACATAGGGTGGCAAAATAATATCCATATACTTTTGGAAAAGCTTTTGTAAACCATTGCCTTAAGAGTAAATCATTTGATCAAAGTGAATGCTTATGTATTTAGGTGCAAGCTCAGAGAGTAGCTTGCCTTGCTTGGCAAAGTGACCTTGGTCCTGATCTTCAGGTTCAGCAAATTCCCCCTCCTCGATAACTCCGGCAACGTTCTCGTCTAATCGATAAGCAAACAAATAAAAGCAATCACTAAACTACTCAAACAACCATCACAACATTACCATCCTAATTACTCATAAAAGCTACTGCATACATCAAGCAACACAATTTGGTTTCAATCTAATTGATTTGAACATTAATTATCTATGTAATATATATGGCAGAATCTTGTGAAACATGTTTAATTGCACAACTTGAGTTCTGTTTGTCCTAAAAATACAAACTAAAATTCCATAGAAAGCTACTGATGTGCAGAAGACAACACAATTGGATTTGGATTGATTGGAGTTACCAAACTCCCTAAACAAAGGTTTGAATCCAGTAACCAATTAACCAAGTTTTGGCTAACAAAAATGTTTTGTTGTTCCTAAAATTAAATCCTTTGAGGGGCAAGTAACCAAGGTTGTATGTGAGCTAACAAAATTGGTCCTAGCTCATTTGGGTTAACCATTAAACATATTTCTTTGTTTTAGTCCAAAAGGGTTTAACTTAAAGTCAATCAACTAATATTGCTTAATTAATTCTACCAAAATTAGGGGAGCTAGGTGACGACATTACTAAGCTCACCAAAATTGGATTGGCATTATTTGGATTAATATTAAATAAGTTATGGATTTTACAAAATTCGTTTATATTCTGCCCTTTTATTAAAGTGCCAGAAAGTGTTATTTCCAGTACTTAGTTTGACATGCCAATGATGCTATGAGGTAAAGTTGTTTCTCCTGAGCATTTTGATATCTCATTTGCCATTTTTGGATAAGTATTTAAAAAGATATCACTTTCTCAAGTTTATAATGGAATCTGCCTTTTCTTTTACTTTACAGAAAATCCTAACCGAACCGTCTTTTACCCAGGTGTGGGCTAGCCACACCCGCTGACCTGTGGGCCCAAGGCCACGCTGGCATTCCACGTCAGCGTAGGGGTCCACGGCCTTGTTTGACTGCGTTGAAAACACGACCAGCGCGCGCGCGGCGGTGATCTCCGGCGACACCGCTCGCGGATGCGACGCGACGGCTCGTTCTAGGGCTCGCAAACGAGCGCATCATGCTCGTCGAGCTACGGGAAGTCGAGCGCCGTCGCTACGGACCAATAGGTCACCGGGGGAGGGGACCTACGGTCTACGGCGGGGCTGCGGATACACGGCGAAATAGAGCGCTAGGAGGGCAACGGAGATGTCCAGAAGCAAGGCGTGCTCACCCTTGACGCGTGAGTGCTTGCAGCGGTGAAGGAGGAAGCCGGAATCGATGGCGAGCTTGCTCGGAGTGCGGCGGCCGGAAGCGGGGAAGATGGCGACGATCTCGAACACGGAGGCGTCTCAGCTCGATTCCCTGGACAAGGAGGGAGAGGACTGCACGGCGGATCTTCTAGTGGTCTTGGTTTGGCTCGGGGATGCTTCAATCGACGGCGGCAAGCTCAAACATGGCGGCGAGGTTTCGGGTGCGAGACAGAAATGAAAGGGGAGGGAGGGAACAGGCAAGGAGGTGAGGGAGTGAGGGCAGAGGAGCCTCGGTGGTGCTTTTATCCACTTCGCAGAGGAGAGGGGAGGAGGGGGGTCCGGTGTGGAGCGATGCTAGAGCGAGGAGCACCGCGGCATGGCGTGGACGGTGCTGGCCGCACGGTCGGGGCGACATGGGGACAGCGAGGGAGAGGGGACGAGGTCGCGGAGGAGAAGGGTAGAGGGCGCGGTGTCGTTCTCCTCGCAGAGCAGAGGAGGGGAGGGGCCCGGGCGGCGAGGCACGGGAGCGACGAACGGGGAACACGGCGGCGGGTCGGGCGGCTACAGGAAGAAGATGATGCTTTTCCAGATAACCCCCTGGACTTCTGTTTCTATTCGCACTTAGGTCCTTTTCTCCTTTTTCTTTTAATTCCTTTTAGAATCAGTAGCCTTTAGTGATTTATTTGGGGCACTAAATTCATTTCAAAAAAAATTGAAATTATTCATGTAGCCTCCCATATACATTTAGAAGTTCCACAAAAATTGGCTTTTGAAAATAAAATGTTTGGACATAATTTGTTCATAGAGTTTAAATATGTTGTTTTTGGTAAATTCAATTTGACAAATTGAATATCTTTGTAATTGAAGCTTAGATATTTTGAGGAGAGAGTAATGTGATAATGAGATGGTTATCATCTCATTCCTGAATTTTATAAGATAAAATAATTGTCATAACAAATTAGAGGAATAGGTGGAGAGGGAAATTAAATAAGATTCTTTCTTTTAATTAAGATTTTATTTTGAGGGTGTGAGGAAACATAGAGGTCTTGTTTTATTTTCTAGTCACATTCCAAATTTGGTGTCAAGTGTGTTTTTTTAACTTAACCCTCAAGTGCCTTGGTGTAATTATTCACCCAAGCAAACCAATAAACATGATTTAACAATCAACACAGTCATAAGTCCAACAAGCAAACAATCACTACGAGATCGACATCACTTCCAAGTGCACAGAATTCAAACCACAAGTCACTCAAGTTCAAACATAGCAATGGGAAGTAAAACACAATCATGAGTAAAACATTTCAAAAAGTTTTTGTTGGTTCTGAAATTTGGGTCTTGTGAAACTAAGTTTTTCTTAGTTTCTAAATTTGGGATGTGACAGCTCTTCCCCCCCTAAAAAATAAATCTCGTCCTCGAGATTTGCCCGGTGGTAACAGGGGAGTACGGAGGCACGGGTTTTGGGATGACTATACTTCCGAGGTCGTTGCTTCTTCAGTGAGGTCGCCATGTGAGATCTTGACAAATTGATGTTGCGAGGCTTTCTTTGTCGATAAACTTCTGTGCTGAGTCTCGATCCTTGACGATGGGGTTAACTTGACGATCAACACTGATGGATAGTCTTGGTTGATTTCTTCCAGATACTACAAGGCTAAGGCGCAAGGAACTAATTATTACCATGTTCTTGTATACCTATTGCAGGTCTTCCCCCCTTAAAAAGGGGTTTTGAAGGGTCATCCTGAAGGTTGCGGCTGGAGTTGACTTGGAGGCATTGTTCTTCTTGGGTAACTTGACAATCTTCGTCTTGGGTGTCGCGCCTTGGTGCTTGGGGTTGGTGCAGATATCACCCCTAGATGTTTTCTCCTCACGAGGGTCGCAGGTAGGGACGCGTTGTTCTCAAGATGCGTCAAGTCTGAGCACTCGATTCTCTCTGGTTTCTAGTTAGTAGAGGGAGGTTATAACTTCTAAATGCGTCTGGACTTTCTTAGTGGTTGATGTCGTCAACAACAGGTGCTTCCGTCGTTTGATTCCTCTTAGTGACTTCTAGTAGATCTTCTTCACGCTTTTCTTCCTTCGGCTTGGCAGGTAAAAGGCTGGTCCTGAATGGCTTCTTTGGTTCTGGGTCTTTACGAAGTTTCGCACGGGTCTTCACAAGTAGGTTAGAGTGCCCCCGACTAGTTAGGGTTTCCGGGAAAACTTTCTGGTTGAGGGGCTTAAGTTAGTTTTCAAGGGAGTTGGGTGCTATATTCCGAACATCAAACTTATTATACCTAAAATCCAAAACAACCAAATTTACATAGGCCTCTAATTCTCGAGTCTTCAAAATACCATTCCAACATCTCTGGTAAGGCCACTACTATTAACTAGTTAACTGAATCATGACTTTTGCCCAAGCTAAAGTTATTAATCCACCATCATCTTCCTCGGGCATAAACTCTTTATCACAGTATAGTTCAATCTATCGGGTACCCATCAAACCTTTTAGGCATAGTCTCCCCATTACATTCTATCACAAAAACGTGGTGATCCACCAATTATTTCTTGATTGATTTTTCTCCCCAGATAGGCATATCTCAAATTATCTGACTCCTTCAGGTTGCCCCTTTTCCCACGATCATATCATCAAAGCTAAATAAAGCATCCAGCAGTCATGTGACCATCCATCAAGAATTGACCCACTTTCTAACCAAATTCAGATTTTATCTCAACACCTTTGGGCCTTGATCTCATAATCAAAGATAAATGATCTTTCTAAGAATAATCCAAACAGAGCGTGACAAGCTCTGAAAACTACTGTCACCTAGAATGTATTGCTACTAGACCAAGTCATATTGATTCCTAGAATCCGATAAACATTCACTTATCCTCCACCAATTATCTCTTGCATACAACGATCCACTCATTTGCTAACTCATCTTTGACCACTTCCTATAATTCCATAAGAATTTAGTACCAGGGTCACTTGCCTAAGAATCACCCTAAACATTCCAATACCGGAGTATTCTTCTTAATTTACTTGCTTCTAACCAATCCAAACATCATTTTATCAGCAAGTGATTCCTAAAAATCCAATAAACTTCACCTTTATTTCTAAACCTTAAATCAAGGGTCACATCTCCTAGTTCCAGATAACCCCAATGGTTGGGGACCACAACTGGTTAGTCCCAGAGTATTAATCAAATATCTCATCTGTCCAATCCCAATTAATTTATCGATCCACTCCAAGTTTTCACTTCGATTCTGAACCCCAAATTTTTTATATTACTAACATCATCCACCAAATTCTGATCTCATCACTAGATTCTCAAGGGGTCCTGCTGACTAATAATCTTATAGTCCAACACTCTTATATCATCCTAAAGTCTCCTGTCTACCAACTAGTTTTGAGTCGTCCAGTGGCACCTCTTAATGGTCCCTAGAAAAATTTAGTGGGGAACCTTCGCACCAGTTGTTTTTCAAAAGGTTACCTTTTTCTTTTCTTGTTTTCGGAAATCACATCCTTGGGGAAACACTATAAATCTTCATGTGATTTTCTTACTTAGAACTTGAGTAACTCCTAAGGTATACACTTAACTTAAGAAAATTATTATTGTCCTTGATTTGAGTTGTAACCTCATTTGCTTCACCCCTGTGGTGAAGGCATCCTCTTAGTCCGGGCAAGCTTTCCATTAGTTAGTTGTAGAAAATTGTGGAGGTCTTTTATAACATCAATTGCCTTATTCTTACGAGAATAATTTGCTAACAAGGTAGCTAGTCTTGTCATCAAACTACTTTTCATATTCCCGAGGCTGAGATGTACTGGTTTATCTGACGTTCCGTTTATTAGGATATGACACTCAATTGTTTGAGCATACAAAAGTGATTTGTTAACAAGTTCATGAGGCTTGTTACCAAACTACTTCTATATAACACGAACATTAAAATATCACACTATTTATAGAGAGATTTATAATAGTAGATTCTGATATATGAGTTTCGACATACTCAAGGATAGTCTGGTATATTTATTACTTCTTTGCCAACTTCAGAAATCTCTCTTCAAAGTCTCTTTGTCGCAGTTCCTCCTTCTTACGGTCTCTGAGCTCGAATCTTCATAGCAACTCTTATACACTCCTTGACTTCTCCTAGTTACCGATTCTAAATGAGTCTCCTTATGTCCTCGTCTCTTGTCAAGGCTTGCAGTCCTAGAAGATTAGTTAGTACTATCGTGTACTTAAGTCAGATGTTAGTCTAAAGTTAGATACGATAAGTTAGTGTAGTATTCTTGTAACTTCACAAGTTAATTTTGCGGGGTAAGGCTCGTGTCTTCACGAGGTTGGCGTAAAATTACAGTTTACTTCGAGATCTTGACGCACTAGCTCCAGATGGTGCTTGAAGGCCATTATCTGACTTGCCGGTTAAGTTGCAAAAATCTCAGGCTAGTGGTTAAAGATCGAGGGTCTTTTGTATCTTGCGAAACTGTCAGTTCTTATCGGGAGACGGTTTAGATAAGAGGAAAAATATTTTCAGAAAGATTTTTCCTATGCGGTTTTACACCTGCAACAAGGTGCAACTATGGCGAAGAGGTCAAAAATGGTTTTGATAGGTGGCAAAAGGAATTTTATAAAAAGAGAATTTTGAGGTTACTTGTGTTGCCGACAAGGCGTGATTGTGAACACACAAGAAAAACAACACACACACAGAGAACTCACAACAAACAACACATAAGCAGAGTACTCACAAGCAAGGAGCACACAAACAGACAACACACAAGGTACATTTAGTACCAACGGACATCTAATACTCGTGGTAGTCGGGTGGTACAGCCAAGGTTCCTATCAGGTTTATCCTATGGTCTCGGTTAGACATGGTTGGTGAAGTTTTCACTCTGTCGCCTTAGGCTCCAGCGGGAGGAATTGAGATTATCGAAGTTGCAACTTGAGTAGAATTGTTGATGTTGAGTTGAGGTCTTCGAAGGTCTCTTGCTTGGTTGACTTCGACAATCTTGGTATTTGCAGATCAATCACCTCGATGTGGAATGTTGAGTACTTGTGATGGAAGCTTCTGCTTGTAGGTGCTAGCTAATTAGGTCTCACTTGGGTTCATCGTCAAGTATTTTGAACAGGTAAGAGGGATTAGAGAATTCCTTGGAAAATCTTAAATAGAGTGATAAGACTCAGAAATATTTGAGAAGGTGAGAAGAGTGGAAGTTATTTTTGGACTTTCTTAGATAAAAATATGTTTTTGGTAACAATATATTTTTAACAAAATATTTCTTTCCTAACTAACGTCCATGCTAACTAAGGTCCGTTACAGTCAGGATGGCTCTGATACCAAGTCTGTGGGGACCCCGGACTAGCTGTCCGACATACCCTTGTGCCTACAACATCAGCGATCCCATGATCAGTCTGTCGCTGAGCACAATCAAACTGGTATCAAAAGAACATCCAAAAATACCGAATAAAACTTACTTACTTGATTGAAGTCATAACTTCAACAGATACTTGCAGCGGAAATCCTCAAAACAGCGTGGAGCCCCAGTCATTAGCCATAACCCCACAGGCAGCTGACTGGGAAGCGCCCTAGTTCGCATTGACGTCGGCGATCTCTCGGTCTTCAGCATACTTCTTCTTGAACTATGGACATGGGAATATCTAGGGACACAGCCATGAGTACATTTATGTACTCGCAAAACTACCCCCGACATGAGCATGCAATAGCATCATTTTTATTATAACAAAACCCTTTATTTTGAGAAGACATATCTATATCTTTGTTGAAAAGAAAAGAAGGCTTTTAAAACTTTTTCCCATAAACCTATCTTTGTAAGAATTCTCTTTTACAAACATTTTCCCGGAAAATCACCATCTGTTTATTTCACCAAAACTCCTCCTTTTCTGGCCAAAACCATTTCCGGTCAAATCATTTTTCCCACAACCTTATACCAACCCTTTGGTATAGTTGCATAAAACATTTCCCACTTTCAGGACACAAAAACTTTGCACTTCTCGATCATAGCCCCTCAGGGTCCTCCTCTTTTCCAGCAACCTCATACCGACTCATCGGTATAGTGCACATATACAACATCTCCATTTTCCTTTCAACTCTTAAAACATTTCCAAAACTTGCACATGGTCAAAGTAGGGCCTCCCAACTGTCCATATCCGAGGACTCGGCTATTTGAATAGTTTTACCCTCTGCAGAGGTAGCACGCTTTTCCCACACCCATCCGGCAACTCATCGTGTCAGCCACGTCCCGCCATACAAGGTGTATGCGAAGTTGAGTCACCGACCATAGCCTGTCCTTTGCTCATGCTAGTATAGGATCCTACCGCTACGAAACCGGTTCCATCGACACTTAAATCCAGCCCGTCGGAAACTAAGTGTGAGGACTTCGTAGTTCTGCCCGGCGACCCAAAGGTGGCGTCTTCAATCCTCTTTCTCCAATACACTCATACCGGCCTCCGGTAGACTTCTCTTAAGAGGACCCAGGTCAGGGGCAGGTCACCAAACCATCCCCTCATGGAACGAGGTCATCCTCGTTGTTGAGGCTTCCAGTACTAATATGAGCAAACTATATGACTACGCCCTTTCCCATATGTGGGTAAATGTGGTCGCACAGGTTATCGGCTGGTCGACGTAAGTACAAGGACACAATGTGCATTTTTCATAAACATCACCATTCACCATTTCTCCATTTCCACACCGACATCTCGGTATTCCATATCCACACAAGTATTTCCAAAGGAGTTTTGAGTAAACAATATTTTTCCCATCCTATAGTTTTATATAAACTAACTTATATTTCTACATAGGGTGGCAAAATAATATCCATATACTTTTGGAAAAGCTTTTGTAAACCATTGCCTTAAGAGCAAATCATTTGATCAAAGTGAATGCTTATGTATTTAGGTGCAAGCTCAGAGAGTAGCTTGCCTTGCTCGGCAAAGTGACCTTGGTCCTGATCTTCAGGTTCAGCAAATTCCCCTCCTCGATAACTCCGGCAACGTTCTCGTCTAATCGATAAGCAAACAAATACAAGCAATCACTAAACTACTCAAACAACCATCACAACATTACCATCCTAATTACTCATAAAAGCTACTGCATACATCAAGCAACACAATTTGGTTTCAATCTAATTGATTTGAACATTAATTATCTATGTAATATATATGGCAGAATCTTGTGAAACATGTTTAATTGCACAACTTGAGTTCTGTTTGTCCTAAAAATACAAACTAAAATTCCATAGAAAGCTACTGATGTGCAAAAGACAACACAATTGGATTTGGATTGATTGGAGTTACCAAACTCCCTAAACAAAGGTTTGAATCCAGTAACCAATTAACCAAGTTTTGGCTAACAAAAATGTTTTGTTGTTCCTAAAATTAAATCCTTTGAGGGGCAAGTAACCAAGGTTGTATGTGAGCTAACAAAATTGGTCCTAGCTCATTTGGGTTAACCATTAAACATATTTCTTTGTTTTAGTCCAAAAGGGTTTAACTTAAAGTCAATCAACTAATATTGCTTAATTAATTCTACCAAAATTAGGGGAGCTAGGTGACGACATTACTAAGCTCACCAAAATTGGATTGGCATTATTTGGATTAATATTAAATAAGTTATGGATTTTACAAAATTCGTTTATATTCTGCCCTTTTATTAAAGTGCCAGAAAGTGTTATTTCCAGTACTTAGTTTGACATGCCAATGATTCTATGAGGTAAAGTTGTTTCTCCTGAGCATTTTGATATCTCATTTGCCATTTTTGGATAATTATTTAAAAAGATATCACTTTCTCAAGTTTATAATGGAATCTGCCTTTTCTTTTACTTTACAGAAAATCCTAACCGAACCGTCTTTTACCCAGGTGTGGGCTAGCCACACCCGCTGACCTGTGGGCCCAAGGCCACGCTGGCATTCCACGTCAGCGCAGGGGTCCACGGCCTTGTTTGACTGCGTTGAAAACACGACCAGCGCGCGCGTGGCGGTGATCTCCGGCGACACCGCTCGCGGATGCGACGCGACGGCTCGTTCTAGGGCTCGCAAACGAGCGCATCATGCTCGTCGAGCTACGGGAAGTCGAGCGCCGTCGCTACGGACCAATAGGTCACCGGGGAAATGCTCCGGCGTCGAGCTACAGCGGAGGGGACCTACGGTCTACGGCGGGGCTGCGGATACACGGCGAAATAGAGCGCTAGGAGGGCAACGGAGATGTCCAGAAGCAAGGCGTGCTCACCCTTGACGCGTGAGTGCTTGCAGCGGTGAAGGAGGAAGCCGGAATCGACGGCGAGCTTGCTCGGAGTGCGGCGGCCGGAAGCGGGGAAGATGGCGACGATCTCGAACACGGAGGCGTCTCAGCTCGATTCCCTGGACAAGGAGGGAGAGGACTGCACGGCGGATCTTCTAGTGGTCTTGGTTTGGCTCGGGGATGCTTCAATCGACGGCGGCAAGCTCAAACATGGCGGTGAGGTTTCGGGTGCGAGACAGAAATGAAAGGGGAGGGAGGGAGCAGGCAAGGAGGTGAGGGAGTGAGGGCAGAGGAGCCTCGGTGGTGCTTTTATCCACTTCGTAGAGGAGAGGGGAGGAGGGGGGTCCGGTGTGGAGCGATGCGAGAGCGAGGAGCACCGCGGCATGGCGTGGACGGTGCTGGCCGCACGGTCGGGGCGACATGGAGACAGCGAGGGAGAGGGGACGAGGTCGCGGAGGAGAAGGGTAGAGGGCGCGGTGTCGTTCTCCTCGCAGAGCAGAGGAGGGGAGGGGCCCGGGCGGCGAGGCACGGGAGCGACGAACGGGGAACACGGCGGCGGGTCGGGCGGCTACAGGAAGAAGATGATGCTTTTCCAGATAACCCCCTAGACTTCTGTTTCTATTCGCACTTAGGTCCTTTTCTCCTTTTTCTTTTAATTCCTTTTAGAATCAGTAGCCTTTAGTGATTTATTTGGGGCACTAAATTCATTTCAAAAAAAATTGAAATTATTCATGTAGCCTCCCATATACATTTAGAAGTTCCACAAAAATTGGCTTTTGAAAATAAAATGTTTTGAACATAATTTGTTCATAGAGTTTAAATATGTTGTTTTTGGTAAATTCAATTTGACAAATTGAATATCTTTGTAATTGAAGCTTAGATATTTTGAGGAGAGAGTAATGTGATAATGATATGGTTATCTTCTCATTCCTGAATTTTATAAGATAAAATAATTGTCATAACAAATTAGAGGAATAGGTGGAGAGGGAAATTAAATAAGATTCTTTCTTTTAATTAAGATTTTATTTTGAGGGTGTGAGGAAACATAGAGGTCTTGTTTTATTTTCTAGTCACATTCCAAATTTGGTGTCAAGTGTGTTTTTTTAACTTAACCCTCAAGTGCCTTGGTGTAATTATTCACCGAAGCAAACCAATAAACATGATTTAACAATCAACACAGTCATAAGTCCAACAAGCAAACAATCACTACGAGATCGACATCACTTCCAAGTCCACACAATTCAAACCACAAGTCACTCAAGTTCAAACATAGCAATGGGAAGTAAAACACAATCATGAGTAAAACATTTCAAAAAGTTTTTGTTGGTTCTGAAATTTGGGTCTTGTGAAACTAAGTTTTTCTTAGTTTCTAAATTTGGGATGTGACAGGAACCAAGTTAGCGTTTAGCACCGCTTATCATCCCCAGACCGATGGCCAAACTGAGCGAGTGAACCAAATATTGGAGGACATGCTTTGCGCATGTGTTCTATCCTATGGTTCCAAGTGGGAAGATTGTCTTCCGTTTGCAGAAATCTCGTACAACAACAGTTATCAGTCCAGTCTGCAAATGGCCCCTTTTGAAGCCCTTTATGGCAAGAAGTGTCGTACACCCCTGAATTGGTCCGAAACCGGAGAAGGCAAATTGTTTGGACCAGATACCCTCCGTGAAGCTGAAGAGCAAGTTCAGATTATTCGTGAACGCCTCAAAACTGCCCAATCCCGTCAGAAGAGTTACGCTGACACCAAGCGCCGTGATCTCACTTTCAGTGTCGGAGATTATGTTTATCTCCGAGTGACACCCCTTAAGGGAATGCAGCGTTTCCATGTCAAAGGAAAGTTAGCGCCAAGGTACATTGAACCCTTCAAGATCATCGCTCGTCGAGGAGAAGTATCCTATCAGCTGGAATTGCCACCGGAGTTAGGAGATTATCATGATGTCTTCCACATTTCCTTGCTCCGGAAATGTCTTGAAGTTCCTGACCAGCCTGATGTTTTCAAAAACATCGACCACCTCTCCATCGACCTGAACCAAGACCTGACTTATCGTGAGAGACCCCTCAAGATTCTCGAAGAAGATGTTCGTGTTACCCGGAGACGCGCGATCAAATTCTACAAAGTCCAGTGGACTAATCACTCTGAAGAAGAAGCAACTTGGAACGTGAAGATTATCTTAGGAGCGAATTCCCAGACCTCTTTAGTACCTAAGCCTAGCAAATCTCGGGACGAGATTTATTTTAAGGAGGGAAGGATTGTAACATCCCAAAATTATCAACAAGTATTATTAGTTCCAAAAATGAGAGCCAACAAAAACTTTTGTTAACATTATATGTGTTTGTTATGCTGGTTGCTTGTGTTGTTTATTTCTTCTTGTTTGTGTTAGTTGCTTGCTCTATTTGTGAACATGAAGAAAAGGAGAGAAGTAAAGTAAAAGCAAAACAAGAAAAATAAATGTGGCAAGTGCCACACAAATTCTCCAAGTGAGGATCTCAATTTGTTTCCAACAAAACTCAGTGGAGTGGTAGTGCAAACCCTCCCATTTCATCCTTACTACTTATCTCTCTCAAATAATATTTTGCAACTATTTTAAAATTCAAAAGTAAAAACAATTGAAATAAACAAAATTCCATAATTAAAACCCTATGAACAAAAATGATTCAAAACATTTTATTTTGAAATGCCAAATTTTGTGGAGCTACTACATGCTATGTGGAAAGCCTCACAAATATTTGTGAATTTTTCTAAATTGTTTAAGTGCCCCAAATAAATCCTAGAAAAGCTACTGGATTTAAAAGAATAAAAGAAGCAGAGAAGGACCTAGTTGTAAATGGAGAAGAAAGTCCAGGGGGCGTTCTGCGAAAACGTCGTCGTCTCCTACCTCCCCTAGCTCACTGTCGCCGTGCGTGTCGCCATGGCCGCAGCTCGCTCGACGCCGTTCCCAGGCCCCCCAGGTCCCCCCTTACCCGTAGCCGTCCACGCCCCGTGCCTCTGCACCCTCTGCTGGCAGAGGAGAGCCTCTCCCCTCGCCATTACGCCGTTGTCTCCCGTTTCTCCGCCATGGTTAAACGGACGGCGCCGGCCAAAATTGGCCCAGCTCGCTGCACCTCGCCACGCAATCCTCTACGCCGCGAACCCTAGCCCACGCCCGGACCCCCCAGACACCGCGCGCCGGCCTCTCCCGCCCTCTGGACGCCGCTGGACCGCGACCACCGTGCGCCGCCGTCGCGCCTATTTAAACCACCCGAGCCCAGCACTCTCTCCACACCGCCCCGCTGTCTCTCTCACTCACCGGCCTCTCCCTCCTGGCGGTGCACGGAGCCTCTGCCGTGAAGCCACTGCTGCCCGTGGCAGTGCGCGCAACCTCGTCGTGCCGAGGTAGGCGACGACCACGGCCTCGCCGTGCTGGCCTCCCATTTCCTTCCCTCTGGCCACTACCTGCATCCCTACGATCACCGCACTCACCCACACCTTGTTCCCCTCTGTTTCGTGCACCAGAGCATCGCCAGAAGATCGCCGGAGCCCGTGCCCGTAGCCGAGGAAGTTCCGGAGCTCGCCGCCGACGAACCACTCCTTCCCAGGAAGCGCAACTCGGCCAGTTGCTCCCACCACGCCGGCGCCGTCGATCTGCACCATCTCCGCCGTCCCTAGCCCTCTCAGGTGAGCGAATCGTGCTGCTCGCCGTCGCCGGAGCCACGGCGCCGCCTATTTTAGGTCGTCGCCGATGGTAGCCTCTGTGCGCCGTTGGATCAAAGATCTACGGCCACGTACCGTTTCGTGCCTAGTTACACTGCCATGTGGGACCCACTGTCAGCATTTTGAACAATTCCGCGCGGGAGACTTTTCTCCGTGAGACGCTGATGTGTAGACCCCACATGTCAGGGTTCTCAACATTATCCACTAGTTTGATTAATTTCGAATTTCTAGTTTCTATAGAATTCTGTACTGGACCCAAATTGTAAATTCAATATCTCGAGATTTAGGAATCCAAATAAATCAAACTCAATTGTCCTGGAAAGCTTATGAAATTGTTTAACCAACACAAGTGGTCTCATGTCATTTAATTAAATATTTAAAAAGTGTTATTAAAAATACTACAGAAGGTTTAAATTCTAAACTTGTTTGTTTCTGATACTCTGTTAGTGCAAATAATTCCAAACCAATTTTGTTAGCTTAGTACTGTCATGTGTTAGCTTCCCTAATTTTGGTAGAATTATTTGTGCAGTAGTATTTGTTTAGTATTGAGTTGAAGTTTAAACACCCTTCTGCACTCAAACATTTAAATCTGTTAAATGGTTAACCCAAATGAAGTAGGACCAATTTTTTTGGATCACATTTAGTCATGTTTAGTGACCCCTAAAAGGATTTAATTTTAGGAGCAACAGAACTTATTTGGTAGCCAAAACTTGATTATTAAGTTACTGGACTAAAACCTTTGTGTAGGGAGTTTAGTAACTCCAATAACTCCAAATCAAATGGGGTTGTCTTCTACACATCAGTAGCTTTCCATAGAATTTTAGTTTGTATTTTTGTGACCAACAGAACTCAAGTTGTGCAATTAAACATGTTCCACAAGTTTCTGCCATAATTTGGACATAAATAAATATTGTTTAGATCAATTAATTGAAATCAAATTGGATAGTTTGATGAATGCAGTGGCTATTTAGAGCATTTAGGATTGTGATGTTGTGATGTTGTTTGAGTAGTTTAGTGATTGCTTGTATTTGTTTGTTTATCGATTAGACGAGAACGTTGCTGGATTTATCGAGGAGGGGGAATTTGTTGAACCTGAAGATCAAGATCAAGGCCACTTTGCCGAGCAAGGCAAGCTACTCTCTGAGCTTGCATCTAAATATATATGCATCTACTTTGATCAAATGATTACTCTTAAGGCAATGGTTTACAAAACCTTTTCGAAAAGTATATGGATATTATTGCCACCCTATGTAGTAGTTATATAAAACTTTAGGATGGAAAACAATGTTGTTTATTCAAAACTCCTTTGGAAATACTTGTGTGGAGGTGAACTACCGAGATGTCGGTGTTGAACTGAAGAAGTGGATAATTGAGTTATTTGAAAAAAATGCACAGTGTGTCTTTGTACTTACGTCAACCAGCCGATACTCTGTGCGACCACATTCACCACATATGGGAAAGGGCTTAGTCATATAATTTGCTCTTATTAGTATGGGATACCTCATCGACGGAGATGACTCCGTTATGCATGAGGGGATGGTTAGTGAACTCCCCTGACCTGGGTCCTCGCTCAAACTCTATGGAAAGATAAGGAGGAGGATTGAAGACTTCATAAATGTGGTCGCCGGGAAAAACATATGAGTCCTCACACTTAGGGTTGCCGACGGGGACCTGACTAGTGTCGATGGGAATTATCATATGGGTAGGATCCTATACTAGCATGAGCAAAGGAGAGACTATGGCCGGTGGCTCAACTTCGCATACACCTTGTATGGCGGGACGTGGCTGACACGATGAGTTACCGGATGGATGTGGGATAAAAGCGTGCTACCTCTGCAGAGGGTTAAAAACTATTCGAATAGCCGAGTCCTCGGATATGGACAGTTGGGAGGCCCTACTCTGACCTTTGTGCAAGTTTTGAAAAGAGTTGAGTTTTAAAAAGAAAAAAATGAAATGGTGTACCTATACCTACGGATCGGTATGAGGTTGTTGATGGAAAAGGGAACCATGGTGAACTATGGTTGGAAAAGGAGGAGTTTTTGGAGAAACAGATAAAATGATGAATTTATTCAAAGATGGTTACAAAACTCTTCTTATCTTTTTCAATAAAGATATAGAGATGTTTTAAGAAAATAAAAGTTTGAAATTAAATTAAAACTAGTGCATACTCATGTTGGGGTAGTTTGCGAGTACATTCAAATGTACTCATATTGGTTTCGTCCCTATCTATTGTCCTAGCCAGACTATGAGGAGGAGCACTACGCCGAGCAGGAGTATGGTGACTTCTATGCGAACTAAGGATCTCCACAAGTCAGCTGCCTGTCGGGTCGTCGTCGTTAGACTGATGTCTACCACTCCGTAGCTTCCGCTGATATTTTGGTTTGGCCCATGAAGGCACCTATGTAAGAACTTGGTCTAAATGACCATTTGTGTAAGACTTTTACTTCGGTACTGTAATGGATGTAAACTTTGGTATCCAATTCTGATTATGTGCAACGACAGACTGATCACGGGATCGTTGTGTTAAGCATAATCGGGTATTTCGGACAGCTAGTCCGGGGTCCCCACAGCTGCCGCGTTAATGGGGCGCGTTTGGCGAAAAACCGCTCCATTCACATCAAGTACGACACGAAGGCCAAGAGACAAAAAGGAGAACAAGTTTTTCTTCATTTCAAGATCTACAGCGGGGGCTAATTTTTACAAACAAAAAGATTGGCTCCCGGCGCGCGAGGAGCACCACCGAATAATGGAAGACGCTACTTCCAGAAGTACGTCGACGAGGCGGCCAAGAAGGAGGTCAAGGACATCTTCAGGACCGCCGACTTGAGGCTCCTCGCCCTCAGGGAAGCTAACTCTCCTCGGCCTTGACGCTAGATGAGTTTTCCTCATCTTCGTCCTCGTCGAAGGAGCTGGAGCTGCTGCTCTCACTCTCGGCGCAGCATTCCACGCGCCCTCCTGCAGCACGGAAGATCTTAACGGCGAGTGTGGCATCTCCGTCATACTTGCAGGCAAGGTACTGCCCCCGGGTCAGGCGGCGGGAGCGAGCAAATGACTTCCACCCCTGACCAAGGAGCATGGAGTCGTCGACGGTGTACTCCACCGAGATCCAGGAGGGGCCGTTTGGACAGCCTTCCACCTACAGCCACAAGCCCAGAGGCCGGTTGTTCTCCATCGCCATCGCAAAGGAGTCCGGAAGGTCAATCCGGCTGTGGATCTTGAGGCGCAAGTCCAAGATGAACTCGTAGGGCGCGAAGCTCGTGTGGATTGCAGCCCGTGGGGACGGAGAAGGAGTTCTTCCGCACCTCACGGCTCCTCTGCCTCCACCACCTCGCTTCGCTCGCCCTCTTGAGGCGGCGTTGCCGCGGCCACCGGAGCTTCTCTCCGTTGGGGCCGAAGCTCGAGGGCGTCCCACTCCTCTCTTTCCTCTCGCCATTGGAGCTGTTGGCCTGGGAAGGGAGAGATGGGTCAAGGAAGAAGAGGATGGGGACTTGCGAGGCGTTCGTCCGCTTTTATAGCGCGCAGAGCTTCTCTCTCCAACCGTCTTCACAACTTCCCCGCAGCGGGAATCGAGGAGGCAAACTCAGTTATTCCCCCAAGCGGAATAACTCCAAGACCATCACGACGGTTGATGGACCGAAGCAAGGCGCCGGGTACCCACTTTGGATAACTCTTTGGCCATAGCCCCGGCAGCAACTGAAGCAAGAGCCGCCGGGACCATGCCCGGGGGCTACTGTCGTAGCAGTGGAACATGGGGTTCCCCTGATGCTGCCAAAGTGGGTCCTCCACTGGGGCCCACCAAGAAGATGGACAAGGCAAGGAGTCAAGTACAACAGATGGGTTAGCCCATCTGTCTCAAGGACACCCGACAAGTTCGACATCAACTCTCTGCGGCTAAGGACCAGGTGACCTTCCGGGTCACCTCCTCGCCCGGAGAACCAGGCAAGACACCCGCGGGTCCGTGCTCCCGGCAGGAGGCCGGGCGCGTCCCCAGGTATCTATCCGTACCATCGAGAGGATAAGATCGCCAACTCACCGGAAGCTGGTGGAAGACTTGGGCGCCAAGATGAAGGCCGCGCCCTGGTGACGTTGCCACGAGCGTAGTTGGTGGGGCGGACAGGCTTTGTCCGTCCTACCTTTTCCAAGGGCGGACGACCACGCCGCCCTCCTCAGAACGCTTGGAGGAGAGAGTGCCACGTCTCCTCCAAGGACCGCCGAGGGGTTTTTCCCGCCAAGACCCCTCACACCTCTCGCGTGCCCATGTCGGATCCCCTTAGCCTATAAAAGGAGGACCATGGCACCGACGAGGGGAGGACGAACCAAGATAGAAGCAAGCTAGAGCTCCGGCAAGACTAGACTAGGGTTTGGAAGGTAGAGAGAGAGGTGATCTCCCCAGGGCAGGATCTGCTCTTCGTCTACCTCGGGCCGAAACTCTGCCGTTTTCACCCCAGAATACCCTTGTACACCACACCATGATGAACCTCTCAATCCAGACATGCAGGAGTAGGGCTTTTAGCCTCCGGGCGGCCTGAACCTGGGTAACTCTGTGTGTCCTGCTGTGTTGTTCGATCTCTCTCTCTCGACGAAGAACTTGGCGTCCTTGCTCCCGGGTAAGGCGTCTTCCAGCCTCCTTCGCGCCCCGTGCCGAACCTAAAAAGGGGGTATCCTCTACTCCCGGTGTACGCCATCCGAGACAAGACACTAAGATTGTTTGAATTTCTTTTATTTAACCCATTCAGAAAACGTGCAAGCATGGCTTTATTATCTTCTACAAGTCCACAACGAATCAAACCAGTTTGTAATTCTTGATAATACTCTTCTACCGATTTTTTTCCTTGTTGCAAATGTGTCAATTTTTGAAGCATTTCACGCTGATAATAAAGAGGTACAAATGAGTATGCATAGCACGTTTCAAAGCATCCCAAGTAGTAGGCATATTATCATGATAAACTCTAGTATGCTCGGACCACCAAACCGAAGCGAAACCAGTGAATTCACAAGTGGCAGCACAAACACGTCTATCCTCAGGATAATTTAAACATGCAAAACATTGGTCTACCTCTAATTCCCATGTAAGATAAGCATCAGGATTATAGCGACCCTCAAAAGGTGGAATATTCAGTTTTAGCTTCGCAACATGGTCGTCATCACGCACCTGATTGGGTCGCACGTTGTTGCGAGGGTGGGGCGCGGTCTACCACGCGGGTGGTGGTCGACCTCAGTCTCGTATCCATCCATCTCCTCCGCGTTAGCAGCGGCAGGAGCAGCAGGAGAGGCCGCCGATGCACCTTGCTCATCAAGACGAACATGGCCAGCCCGTGGGATGTTGGTGCCGTGCAGCACAGGTCCAGGTACGCGTGGTTGTTGCAGCTTCTCCAGCAAGCGATCAAACTTGCCGGTCAAATCAGTCAAGGAGGTGTTGACGCCGTCAAATTTGGTGTTGAAAGTGCCCTCTAGACCATCGAGACGGTCCATGGCGCTGCCAACCCCTGTCTCAATGTCCAGAGAATGGTTGGACACCATCTTCTCGAAGTGCTTGTACAGCTCCTTGTTCGTCATCTTGTTCATCTCGTCGCCTGACATGGTTAGTAGAGACAGGAGACAAAATGATACGGGCATGACGGAGGAGGTGAAGCCCAATTTCAGGACTCCACCAAGCTAGGTGTGTCATTAGTTGTGCCGTGTGAGTTTTATCTGTGTCGCTGCTATTTTAATAAGTTTTATGTGTGTGTGTTTGGTTTGGGCCTGTCCAACAGAACCTAGTCGGCCCAAGTAGCTGGGCGCCCCATCCTCCATAAAAGGAGCCATGCGCCTTTGGGTTGGGGGGAGTTCAGAATTTTAGTCAAAAACTATTGTGTCGTGTTTCCGTGGTGAAGCATCCCTCCGGGGACGGCGATGCCGTTTATCGAATAAAGTTGCTACGGAGGTTCTTGTGCTCATCAAGGATTGTCGTGCTTTGGTTTGAGGCGTGGTGATCTCCATCACATTGCTTGCCGGATTCGTTCCTCGTCTTCAGGTGACGTTCATCGATCGTTATTGGGAGATTTCTATCCGGGTACTCGCTGTGAAAGATCGGGACAACAAACTATAGGATCAATTTGATCCTTATCATCTTGGTATCAGATTCTCGGGTTTACTCGGTGAGCATCCACCAATTTATCCCTAGATTAGTTTATTTTTTCGTCCTATATAGAAAAAGCCCCACAAAAATATTTGTCATAGCCTAGATTGCATCGGTTCATCTCGTTTAGTTGCTGACCGTGTCCTTTTTGTGTTACTTTTCTTCTAATCTGAGTCGTAGTAGCGTCTAGGTTTCTGCGTCTGGTATCAGAGCACTGGGTTGAACACCACGAGTTCGTCCCATTGAGATCGATTTGCTGGTTTGTGAAAGTAGATTGGTTTTGCTGGGAAGTGTTGGGCGAATAGTCAGCGAGTTGGCACGCTTGTGCATCTCGGCGAGTTGGTACGCAGACGGTGAGCTCAAGATCGAAGTTGCACCGTCCGGATTGATTCCTGTTTTTCGTGGTTTGAGTGGAGAGGGGCGTGCAACAATTCTCGTATCGTGCGTTCTGCTACGTACAACCAAGATCGCTACTGTTGGTGTCCAGATCGGAACGGCAAGGAAAGGAAATTTCATGCGCGCGATTCTTTCCATAAAATTCGGATCGGATTGATACGTTAAAGAAGGAAAGAAAATAAATAGGAAAGGATCAGAGGAGATCGGAAAAGAAACAAGGAAAGAGCAGAATTGCTGCCTATCCAGATCGATAACAGAAAAGGAAAGTCCAGGTCGGATCTGATTGACACGTGGAGGAAGGAAATAAAGTCAGGTTCGGATTTAAGGAAGGTTCTGCTCTGATTGATACAAAAGGCAAGTTCGGATCTGATAAAAACGGAAAGAGAAATCTCGGATTTAATTAGTTTCGGATTTGGTAGAATTAATTCTGGATAGAAAAGAAAAGGAAAGTGTTTGTGCAGATCAGATTGACGCGGTTGCAATCAGATCCGAATTTTGTGGTGACGTGAGGGGAATTTTCTTAAGTGCAAACAGATTGGATCCAGCTATTCTGTGCATATACATAAAAAATGGACTATTCTTCTGGTGATTATTACGGTCAAAGGTGTCGTAGTGGTAGGAAGTCTGGTGATATCTTCAACGATTATCTCGACATCATGCATGGTGTGGCATATGACGCATCTAAACTTACGTGGAGACTGGACAGTTGTGCAACATCCGAAGAATACCGGAGTTGGGAAGTTCACATGCAACTTGGGTTCAAACGATGTTCTACATATGACAGCGAGTTTGAAGACTATTATAAGCTAGTTCTTGCACACCAGCGTGTGGATGCGGATGTGGCCAATTGGTGGAATGAGGAGATGGAGAAGGGCATTACTTATGCAACTTGGGAGGACTTCAGGAAATTTCTGCGAGCATGTTTTATGCCTTCTCGTAACGTGGTACCTAGTACAAAGGCTAATGTGATTGTGGTCAAGCAGCCACCTAGGATTGTGCAACGGATGACTGATGTTGGTAAGAAGACACATCCATTATCCAAGGTGGAGAAGGTCAACGAGGTAGCACCAAGCATAGCTCCCGCCGAGGAAAAAATTGTTGTTGTTGACAAGGTGGAAGAACATGTACCGTTGAGCGGGCTGAATATGCAACTCAAGAGAGTACATGATGATGCTTGCATGACAGTGGATAGAGGCCAGCGATGGAATTTATTTCAGGCGCAGTGCATGATCAAGGGCAAAGCATGCAAGTTCATGATTGACAGTGGTAGTTACTGTAATGGCATTAGCAAGGCGGTTGTGGAGGCTTTGGGTTTATCCACATGGCGTCTTCCAGAACCGAGGCTTTGGGTTTATCCACATAGCTGTGGTATGCTGAAAATTACTCATAAGGTACATGTGCCATTTACAATTGGTGATTACTAGTCAGCAACCCGTGCACCAGCACGGTCTAGTCATTTTCTAATACAGTAATTAAAAAAACTTAACAGTAGTCACATCAACAAATGGTATAAGAATGCCATGCTGTTCAACACTTTGAGGGAATGATCAGCTGAAGTTGACGCATGCTACCCCACTTTCGAAAAAATGGCAAAAGAAGATCTTGACAACAATCTTCCACTTTTAGCAGAGTGTCACTTACGGAAGACTGTAAGCATTGAGGCAAATATGAAAAATCTTAGTTCGGAGATAAGAAATAGTTAGATCTAAGAATACGAAAATCGAAATTCCAATGCAAGAAATATGTGGATCCAAATTTGCCGGTTTGGCTAAGAAAATGAGAAGATAGACAACTATATCTAATGTAAGAAACGGCAGGGGAAGAATATCAACAGCATATATTATATTTGTAGCAAGAAACCTTTCCTCATACGTTTTTCTCCCTTTAAATCTTGCCCTAGATAGTTTCAGTCTTATTTCTATGCACCAAAAAGTATAGGAAATAGCACAACTAAGTATGTCTTCATCTGTTGAGTTTACATGTGAGACTGAACCGAGGAAAAAGGGGAGAAAATGACTACAAAGAAGGCATATTTTATAAGAAAATCAATCAAGTCTTGGACATATACTGAATCTGAAGATGTAACCTGTAGCCATATTACAGTAACATCATAGAGATAGGAAAATGTCACCTCCGTATGCTCTAAATATGGTCCTTTGTTTGCACCAAGCAGGAATGAGCGAAATGCTTTTTTCTCCTCCGTATGCATAGATGAGCATTCTATACATGCCAAGTACAGTTGATGGGACTCCACTCTCCATCTGCCAACATAAATTGATACTGCTTTGTTTGCACATAAGAAACTCCACTCTCCCTGCATTCTCAAATGAACTACAGTACAAATGTCAGGCCTAATTACTTCTGAAATCTTTGCACTTGCAACATATATATCATTCTACTACAACTTTTTTATTCACGTGGCATTATTCTAGGAAACATTTCCTGAAATATATTATTCGATAAGCTTTTAGAGAAAACAATATGTTATACGCTAAAAAGTGCTGCGTGCACCTGATTGGTCTATATTGAGTTCTTCTGCCTTCAGCATTGCAAAATAACTCCAACCGTCGAGAAGAAAAAAAAATAGTGGTTTGAATTTGAGATCATAATCTGGATACAGCAAAGCTATGCTTCCAAGATATAGATGCCCACATGGATCAACCTTATAGTCATCATTCCGATAATAAAGAACTGGTTTTGCATCTAAATCAGAAATTTGTACATAAAGAGGTTATGCTCTAAATATATATATGCTGGTCCTAGTTAATTACTTATATTGCTTTTAAGCCAAGAGAAAAACACCACCCCAACCATCCCAGTTAGCTTAGGCCGCTTGTGAGAGGAAAATAATAGTTATGTAATACGATTGAGAAATAGTGCAGAAAATTACGGTGTACAGATATACACGTCCTGTTACATGATTTCTTCACTCCAGTACTCCTGCATATATATCTGGGAAGCATAACCTGCAGCGGCATCGAATAGAGGAAGCAGGAGGCGAGATCGCCTGTGATCAAGCAATTAACAACATCTAGTATACATCTTAAAAGCAGAGAAACGGATATAATATATAATACTATCATCTTCAAGCAAATATTACTCCAACTGTACAACAACACTGCTCGTATAGAAAAGTTCTAAACAGCGGTGATGCCTTACACTGAACCCGGATTTCATCCGGTTATCCATAGACCACACAGAGAACAATTGTAGATTTCATTGCTGGACAAAACGGTGCACTGTTGATATCTTATACTGTTGTCGGCAAGGAGACAATTAATTAATACTTACAGCATTTGGAGTTTGGAGAGAGGTTGTTAATTAACAGGATCTTTTACCATCGTTCTCTTCTTTTCAGGCTGTCGTTCCTCCCCTGCCATGTTTCTCGCTTGCTGCCTCCTGTCTAACCTGTTGGCCTCCGCTTAATTTTGTCACCACACGGAGGATCAGATAACATTAATTATAAAACCTGGGTGAGAGAAGACGTGGAGGAGGATGCGATGGCCACAGGGAAGGCGCCTCGATCAGATGGAATTCTCGATCTGGCTGGGCGGATGGAGGTTGAGAATACGATAACGCCAGATCGAAATAGGAGAGAAGAAGATGACCAAACCTGGGGCTGCATGGGCTAGAGATGCGTCGGAGCTGGAGAACTGCGGCCATCACACGTAGTAATCGGCATGCATGGTATGTCCAACACGAAGTCGTTGCCGCTAGGTAAGGCTCCATGCATCATCACCTGGAAGAATCCATGCCAGGAGAAAAGCCTGCCAGTTGAGAATACGATAACGCCAGATCGAAATAGGAGAGAAGAAGATGACCAAACCTGGGGCTGCATGGGCTAGAGATGCGTCGGAGCTGGAGAACTGCGGCCATCACACGTAGTAATCGGCATGCATGGTATGTCCAACACGAAGTCGTTGCCGCTAGGTAAGGCTCCATGCATCATCACCTAGAAGAATCCATGCCAGGAGAAAAGCCTGCTATGGCAGATGGTTTAGAGACATCGCTCTAAAAGGGAGAAGGCGAGTTGGAGGAGGCGGACATCGCTGAAACTGAGAAGGCGAGAGTTGGAGGCGGCGGCTGATGCAGTGCATGGGAATTGGAAACCCTAGAGGACGGGCCGGGCTGTTTGCCTGCTTGAAAACGTACGGACCGGTGGAGTTTGACTGGACGCTGAGACCTACGTGGTGCAATTGAGATGGATATTTTTAGGGAAAAAGGCGACAGATTTATTTTGCGGCCGCTGGGGTTCGAACCTGCACGGATATACTTCGTGAGTGGATAATACGGACAGAGTTCCCTGAAGTGTTCGCCTGATCTAACGGTTATTATCATTCGTTGTAAACATCTAATGGCTGTTGTTATTTTACCATGAGAGTTAACGTGGAGGCTTCTACGGTGCCTCTATATATATTTACTAATTGGAGGCACCGTAGAAAGCACCACGTTAATCCTAAGATTAAGAACTTTTTAGCCTTCCGATCTGAACCTAATTTAGTTGAAGCCGTCGGATTAAAGTCGTCGCTCCGGACGTATTGCGCGTGACCCTCCAACGCGATCTGGTAGCCATGCGTGAGTTCGAGTCACGTAGCCCTCAATATCAAGCGCCTGATTAATTTGTGCCGACTCGATGCAACAAATTAAAACAAATGAAACCTTCTTGCCATACTCCCGTCAGTTATGCAAGAGTAGATTAGATTCGATCTGACAGGCAACGGCAATCCCGTTCCCCGTCGTTGGGAAGATAAGCCGCACGTTCCTCCCGCCGCACCCTGCGCGTAGCGGGAAATCGTGTGCCTCGGCGGCGGCGGCAAGCACTCACAGCTATCCAATCAGATGGAGAAGTATTTCACGCTCTCAGGTGCATAACTACAATGGCAGGCATATCACCGGCGTGTACTTTTTTGTCATGGTGACCTCCACCGATTTCAACGCGTGATCGGCTACATGGTCCGCCTAGAAATATCTTCACAGCAGAGACATCCACACACTGGAAGGAATACATCAGATCGAAGCATCAGAGGAATTTTGGGGAAAAGCAGATGTAAGCTATTCACATGTCTACTCTTCCTCCTTTAGTCAATCCCTGGAATTTGTATGGGCTACGGCGTGTGATGCTTGGTATAACAACGACAGGCAGGACATAATTTCGCTTTGAGGCATGTCTCCATTAGATTATGTTTCATGTGCAGTATAGTGTGTGTGTGTGTGTGTGCATTAATCACGCACTAGCTAGATTCAGATATTTTTTTAATGTTCAAATATTCTGACATTAATTCTTCGGTTTTGGATGGTAAATATGTGCGTTGGAAGTTTGGAATTTTTTAATTTGTTGCCCATCAGTACCTAATTAGGTTTGGTAGAATTTTTTTCTCTTACTTCGTACATGCTTTGCTATTCTGCAGATGGACAAGAATGATATGGTGTGGCGTACCATGATAAGAAGGACATGTAGCAGCATGGAGCGCTTTTTTTCCCGCCGAAGCATGGAGCGCTTGGGGATAATGCTAGCAGGTAAATTCTTGATCTAATCTTGGCAATGGTAGGTGCTAATTAGGTTTGAATATCTTCCAGTCATTAGCCAGATTGTTTTCTCACAAAGTAACTTTAGAGGTGAAGATTATACTTTCTGGCGTGGCAACGTGAAGGGAACGTTGCCGCAGGTAATTTGCTGGAGCAAGGTTCTCTTCAGAATTCTCACTTACCTCCTATTTATTTGCTGAGTGACTTATTCGTCCCTAAATTTATTTGGTTTTGTATAAGCCTTACCTGAAGAGGAGGCGGACATCGCTGAAACTGAGAAGGCGAGAGTCGGAGGCGGCGGCTGATGCAGTGCATGGGAATTGGAAACCCTAGAGGACGGGCCGGGCTGTTTGCCTGCTTGAAAACGTACGGACCGGTGGAGTTTGACTGGACGCTGAGACCTACGTGGTGCAATTGAGATGGATATTTTTAGGGAAAAAGGCGACAGATTTATTTTGCGGCCGCTGGGGTTCGAACCTGCACGGATATACTTCGTGAGTGGATAATACGGACAGAGTTCCCTGAAGTGTTCGCCTGATCTAACGGTTATTATCATTCGTTGTAAACATCTAATGGCTGTTGTTATTTTACCATGAGAGTTAACGTGGAGGCTTCTACGGTGCCTCCAATTAGTAAATATAAGATGTTGACGAGATAGACTGCGATGTGTTGCCATTGGAGGTATGTGGACTGTTACTTGGACGTCCATGGTAGTATGATCGCAATGTTATGCATGCTGGGAGAGCAAATACATATTCTTTTGTGCATGATGGAAAACAGCGGACTTTGAAGCCTATGATAGATGATCAAATCAAGTCCGATGTGGTGCTGGTGGTTCGCAAGGAGAAGTTGCATAAGGCTAAGCCACAACCAGGGCTAGCTAAGGTGCAATATGAGGAGCATGATGCGAAGAGCGTCGGTGGTGATATTGTTTCAGCCAAGCCTGTAGATGACAAGCCAGTTGTTCTTGTTAGTGACAAGCCGGTTGAAGTCCAACCTCTTATTGTTGACGGGAAGGATATGTCAGCATGTGTTCCATGTGTTCCACTTCCAGTTCGTGTTGACATGGGTGTTCAGACCGATGATGGTGGTGCTGATCGTGTCCTGGTGCATATGGTGCCGCGGGTAGTCAGCCACAGTTTTGTTAGAACACCTCGGAGATGTTTTGTTGGAGCAGCAGTACGTGTGCATAAAGGCAAGGATGGACGTGTTCGTCAGTTGTGTGGCCCAGGCATTCCTACTTTGCAGGGTTGTGCAAAGACGGTTCATGTTCAGCAGCAAAGAGCTCAATCAAATGTTGAGAAGAAGAAGGTGGTGGCGCCGAAGTCCAAGCTCATGTGGCGAAGAAAGGAGGCGTCAAGTGCTGTGTCAAGTCAAGCAGGCTGAGAGGGAGGATGTGGTGTGTGGTAAGCAAGCAAGACTTGAAGACGGCGAACATGCGTGGTGCTATTGTTTATATCCCGCCACCTTTTCGAGCAGACCCTCACGTGTTGGGGACAACGCTTTTTGAAGGGGGGAGGATGATACGGGCATGACGGAGGAGGTGAAGCCCAATTTCAGGACTCCACCAAGCTAGGTGTGTCATTAGTTGTGTCGTGTGAGTTTTATTTGTGTCGCTGCTATTTTAATAAGTTTTATGTGTGTGTGTGTGGTGTGTGTGTGTGTGTTCGGTTTGGGCCTGTCCAACCGAACCTAGTCGGCCCAAGTAGTGGGCGCCCCATCCTCCATAAAAGGAGCCAGGCGCCTTTGGGTTGGGGGAGTTCAGAATTTTAGTCAAAAACTATTGTGTTGTGTTTCCGTGGTGAAGCATCCCTCCGGGGACGGCGATGCCATTTATCGAATAAAGTTGTTGCGGAGGTTCTTGTGTTCATCAAGGATTGTCGTGCTTTGGTTTGAGGCGTGGTGATCTCCATCACGTTGCTTGCCGGATTCATTCCTCGTCTTCAGGTGACGTTCATCGATCGTTATTGGAGATTTCTATCCGGTACTCGCTGTGAAAGATCGGGACAACAAACTATAGGATCATTTGATCCTTATCACAAAAAAAAGTATATGTTCGTATGACTACAAATATGGTGGAAAATCACGCAAGCCATGAAGCAATATACAAAGCCCTTACAAATTCCTTACCCCACAGGAGAGCATCACGCAGCCGCGAGGACAAGCACCTCAAAGATTGGCAAAGCGATTACCAGGGAAGGCACAATGCACGAGTAGTAGAAATCTGTGGAGCTGTAGAGGCTTTATGGTAGCAAGGATTAGGAATAATCAAATCTGGAATGCAAGTTGAATAAACGCTCAAAGACGGTACCGTGCTGGTCCTAGGCTAGACCGTACTAGAGACGCGAGCCTATAGCACCAACAAAGTCAAGGCGCGACAACAACAAGCACAAAGGTATAGCTCAAAAGCAAGATATAAGTGAAGATCACAGGAAATTTCCGAGTCTGGAACTAAAAAGGGCAAAAACTCAATGTTCCTAGACTCTTTTGGCAATTCTGAGCGGTCCGAAAGCCGTTAAACGACGCAGTGGTTTGGGTTGGACACATCTTTTTCTACTAAAAATTTTGATAGGTCGCACGTCGAAAACAGAGTTCGTATGCAAAATTTATGGCCAGTCAAAGTCGGACAGGCAAAACTGTGCCAATTCAGACGAAATTCGGACTGGACTAGTAGGAAGAATCAGGGTCAACCCGACTTGAATGCGGAGTTGACTTTTTTTTTTCTTTTTTTTTAAGTCTAAACCGAAACAAATATGAAACCTAAATAGATGGGGGGGTGGCGGCGGTAGAGATGGTGGTGTGGGGCGGTAGAGATGGTGATGGTGGGTATGTATATGGTGGTGGTGGCGGCGGTAGAGATTGTGGTGGTGGGTATGTAGATGGTGGCGGGTATGTAAGGTAGGCGGCGGAAGACTCGTGGATGGTGGAGAGATGCGAGTCGGGCGGCGCGAGGCGAGACAACTATGCAAAGAATCTCAAAACTTTAAAGGAACTAGACGCTAAGGACCAGCAACTGACTGACATGACAATGCAGACGAAACTTCAAACAATGCAATGCAATGAAAAGAAATGGAAAGGCCCGGACTGGTTGTAGGACGGGATGATCTAACACTAATGTGTATTGTGGCTTTTTTTTGTGACTGTAGGTAATGAAAGATGCAATCTAAACTAGTAAACAGTAAATCTCACTCGGAGCAACCTGAAATCTGATACCACTTGATAGGGCAAGGTGTCGATCTTTCGATGATGATGTAGATACGTCGATTCTGGTAGAGTTTGACCTTGGCGTTCGACTACTACGTACACGTATGCAGCGCCAATGCAATCGCTAAAACCAATATCCCGAGGTTACCGATCATGCAAAAGCACGATCAGCCTGACCAAAAGGTCTAGTTCTACCTGCAATCGAGAAACAAGTAAGAACCAATAATGCAATCACGAATTGGCGGATGAAAGATGAACTTTATTGATGAATGGTGGGATTATGCAAGTGCGTAGTACAGGATGTCTAGCCGACCACTCGTGCTCTATGGCAAAGACTAGCAATAGCTGAGTTCTTTTGAACTAAACAAAATCTGAGTCTAAACGTAACCCTAGACGAGGTATTTAAGGAGGAAG